>JANSVA010000007.1:16479715-16497179 GCA_025504915.1 Erythroxylum reticulatum | reverse complement strand
AACAACATGAACCCATCATAAATCTTCATACAAAAAACCCAAAGTAAGATCAATACACAACACTCTTGGTCAGTTACCTACGTAAATAGATCTGCCAAGGTAGGTCAAGAGATTCTCTTCAGCATTCGCAAACTACAAATGTTTGTTGCATAATAAATCTAATATGGTAAAGGAAAATTTTTCAAAACGAAACTCATTCAAGGCAGCAAAATAACACTATTATGCCGCAACTGGTAAAGACTATTCTGACGATAGGCAAGGTTCAACTAATCTTCAAACTGATCAATAAACTCGAGTTTTCATGTAACGTCTCATATTAAGGGTTAGAATATTAAGAAAATTCAATACATTTTATGTTTTGCGTATTTAAATATTTGCTTAATTGTGCATAGAAACTATTAGAAGTATTCATAACTAAGAGCTAGTTAAAATGACAAAAAAAGAGTAAACTCATTGAATCACTTGGTCCAACCAGAACAAACAGCCGAACAATTACAAAAGAAACATCAAATTGGAAAAAAATCCCTAAAATACACCACAAAGGAACAGAAACATTGAAATGAAGAGCAAAACCCAAAATGTCAAATCGAGAACAAGTCATAAACCTAAATGTGGGATAATCCTCTGACCTTAATTTCAGGAAACTCACGCACCCACGAAGACGATGAAAAGCTTGAGAACAGCTTTTCACAACACAAAACCTGACATTATAGATCGATAAACCAAATGCTCGTGGAGTAAAATAAACTACAAAAAAACTGTCGCCCGGTGGATAAATGACGTCATTTTACTCCTAAAGCCGAACGTTTTTAAGTATACCAACACGACATCGTTTAGTTTAAAACTAAATGTCGTCATTTTGTTGCTGAAGGCTACAATGACGTTTTATACAACAAAACGTCGCAATTTCTATTTCATGACATTTTCACTAAAAATGTCGCAAAAAGTGTTACAAATTTGTGACGTTTTCATAAAACGTCGCTGAAAATTCAAATTTTTGGTGATTTTTTTAACATCATGAAAAGTCTTCACATTTCGCGACGTTTTATCAATAAAACGTCGCTGATTGTATTGTTTTCTTGTAGTGGATTAAATAAGATACAAAGTGTAAAAAGGAGACTGTATGGTTCTAAGCTCCAAAAAGCACACCTTCTTTATATGAATGGTCAGAAAAAAGAAATGGAGAATAATTGGGGGAGAAAGCTATACTAAACTATACAATTTTTTTTAACTCATTCAACATGTTCATTCAGGAAGCACTATATGAACAAAAACAATGAAATTGAAATAAGTTAAAACAACAAATTCCACCGCTTCAAATTCCAATGGTCGCTGCGAATACATTCACAAGTCTTTAATTAAAATAAACTTCAATCTTAACTCATAGACAACTCATTCATAAAAGATCTTATTAGCTATAGAACCAGTACAAGTTAAGCTCGCTAAAGATTTACACTTTATTTTGAAGTTTAGGACCTTAAGGATTGTAGGCAAACTTTCATGATCTACTATCTATAGAAAAGTGAAAGAAAATAAAATAACAAAGAAGTTGATGAATTAAGAATTTAGTTTCAATTATGCTACAGTGACATGTCTTATTGTTGTTTTCTTTCACTTCTCTTATGTGCGCAACATGTTTTAGGAGACAAAGATGATTGGAAAAGAAGATGGTGAAGGTGTTAGTTTTTTCGTTGATTTCTAGTTGCAGAGAAAGCTTTGAACGCAAGTAACAGTAAGAACTCAAAAGCAAATGTAGAAACAGATAAGAAAACAAACAAGAAAAGGGTATACCTGGAAGAATCATAGCATAAAAGACGTTAAAGTCAGCGCAGAGAAACCAATATGATTTATTTTTGTGAAACAAAAAACCTATTTTAAAAATAAACAAACGTTATTTTTACATTTTTGTTGTCATTTTCTTATTTTTAAAAACAAAAAATGAAAACAAGCTTCGTCCAAATAAGTTTTCAGCGTTGTTTCTTTGTTTACAAAAACAACAACAAAAAACTAAAGAAAAAAAGGAACCAAACTAGCCCTAAACAAACAAGTTTTTTTTTACTAAATTTGAAAACAAAAAATAAAAATATAAACGGAAACAACCAGGCCTTAAAACTATCTTTGTCAAAAGAAAAGATTTATATAGTGAAGAACCACTTCATAGAATGACAAATGAGCATGGAACATCCATATCTAATCATACACTTGTGCATGACACATTCACTAAGTCCTAACCTAAGAGTAAATATTATGCTTTCATATATGGCTCATAACCTACTCATAGAGTTTAATACCCTTAAGGGAAGAATAGGTATAATTTTTATGATAACATGCAAATCACTTAAACTTCTGTAGAAGCATGCATCACACCTTCATTTATAGTAGACATCATACATATAATTATAGTATGACTTTTACCATCCTAAGGGACCAATCAACACATTTAATGTTCAAAAGAAAATTTTCTCATTATGCATACAGACATAGAATTCCAAATAATGCATTTATGTATCATCATTACTCATACAACATGGAACATCATTTTTGTGGTAATTTTGGACATATTGATAGATTTTGCTTTATTAAACAAAGAATTTTAAGCAAACCTTTGAAAATGTGTGTTAAAAAGAAGAAGTAACCAAACAATCAAGGCGCCAAGCTTATTTGGTTTCCTAAAACTTATTAATTACCTTATTTTATAAGGCTATCAGAGAGGAAAGCTCAAATGATATTAAACTGAGCATTACTTTTAGAATATATATCTTTTACCTCGATGAATATAATATTCTTGCCTCCAAGAAAGTCTTGAAGATATTTTTGTGGGATATGGAGAATTTAACTCCTAAAATAAACCATCATAAATTCTCAAATTGTTGAACCAAGTGAGAATGAGAAAATGATGAGATTCCATTAATGAATTGAGAATTTAAGAGGAATCTTTATTCAAATATTTGATAACTAATGTTCAATATAAGGTAATTATTAATTAATAATTTAGAAATATGTGATTACTTGCATTTACGTGTCATTTAGAGTATAAATCCTTGATGATGACTATTTTGAGTTTGAATTATGAATAAGGTGTTTTCAAAGTGTGAATCTTAGTGCCTAGAATTAAAGACTATATGTAAAATAAGGTCATTAAGTTAGAATTTACATTATTTGGGTTATTATTTCTGTAAACGTTTGAATAAGGATAAATCTTGCTTAAATAGAGAAAATTAGTTTTTGATTAGGCCCTTTGTATGATTAAATTCTTTTTTATTGATATTTAATTGGTTAATATATATTTTAATATTATTTTATTGAAGTTTTGATAATCTAATTTGAATTTTATGGGCGATTCCTTAAGTTATCTAGTTAATTTGTCCACCATTATCTTAGTGTGGTCAACTAATATTTTTAAAATTCACTACTTTTTGATTTCAAATGAGAATGCTAGTTTTTTAGTTGCTAATTTGGTCGCCCAAATAATCTTACTGGCCAACCAATGTTCTTTAGTGATCAACAATATCCTAATATATGACATTCTTTTTATCTTTCCAGTAAGTTTGTTCTTTGTTTGGTCAAAGCTCTAGTCACCCATTGAATCACATTAATCAACTAATGTTTTGGAGTAGTCAACTAATGTTCCTTTTGTAAAGAAAATTTACAATTCCAGTGTGATTTGTGATTAGATTTATTCATAAAAGGATAACCAAAAATCCATAATAGTTGACCAATGTCTCTTTCAGGGAAGACAATTAAGTTAACTTGTGACATATTTGGTAGATATATAGAGGTTAACCACAACCTTTCACTGGTCGACCAGTTTCCCTAGGTGATCGACCAATACACATGATTTAATGCTCCCCTCCTTTATCTTGCATCTATTTTCTTTTTTTCTTGTTTAAGGCTCTTTAAAATCCTAGATAACTTGTTTGTATCTTTAAAAAAACACCACACCCTATTACTGATAGCTACCTCATTTGATTTTTGTCCTCTTTTTATTAAAGATCTTTATAATTGTCACTCTCTTTGGACAAAAACCCTAATTACAGGATTACTTGATAATGATAATGTATTTTCCATAAATTACATTATTTGTATAAAAAAATTTTCAAGTATGATTGCATCATATTTGTCATTTAGAATTTTAAATTTAACTACTTTATTCCATCATTATTTTTGAAAATTCAAACAAAAAAATTATGCATTCTTTTATGAAATTAATTGTTGAATATTGCAATTATGTTTTATTTGTTATAATTCCAACCACTAATTTTATCAAAACTTGCCCTTGGTATTTTAATTGAAAATTTCAACTTAGGCATCATACTTAAATTAAGGAATTTTCAAATTAGACACAATTAGGGATGTTGCTATAAAAATTAACCTTTTTTTATTTTTTAAATATTCAATTGCACTCTCTAGTGAGAAAGTTTGTCAATCTTGATCAAATTCATCTTTTTAACAAAGTTAGCTAGATGATGACACTTTACATTATGCTTTTTCTTTTATTTCTTTTTTATGATTCTAAGAAGGGGGAGAAACTTTGGTGATGTTAGATTTAGGAGAGTGATAACATTCAAGGGGAGTGATTGTTTTATCTTTTTTTATTTCTTGTATATTTTATGATATGCTTGAGTAAATTTATTTTATCTTTATGTACAGATGTTTTTTTGATTTTGAATATCTCTTTTATTCTTAATATTGAATTATGATCTTCATATTGAATTATATTTTATACATGAATTAACAGGGAGCTAATCATTATCTTAAATTATGTTCCATGTGCTCAAGTTTATTATTGTTCTCTAATATCACAAATATTTTGTTATCATTAAACAGGGAGGAGATTGTTGAACCAAAGGAGGTTTCTAGTTGAAGTTTTAATGATAATATAACATAATTACTACTATTGTATTTATTATTTTAATAAAAAGCAATATTAGAACAAAACGAAGTCATAAACTTAAGAAGGTAGTGTATGAATTTGATAAACAGAAGTTGAAGTTTACAACAAACAAAAAGAAGATTAAAACAAGAACTAAAGAAGATCAAGACCCATCAAGGTCATTTCATATTTTTTATTATTATTTGTAAGTTCACTTTGTTAATTTGATGATCTAAAAGACTCACCATACATAATTATTTTATCTTACTTTATTGCATGAGAACTTTGATTGGAGCGACTGAGCAATACGATAGAATTTCTCTTTTTTGAGCACCGAGAATGGAGTGAGTAAACAAGATGGATGCTCATGAATTATAACACCTAAGGTTAGGTTGTCCTTCAAACTGGATCTTGAATTTTGCTCCTTCAGTTGGTAGTAATAAAAGTAATGATAGTAGTAGAAAGGCTTATGGTGTTTTTTTTAGAGCAAAGCACACTAGGAAATCCTTTGTTGAAAGCAATAATAAAGTAAGTAATAGTTTTTAACTTATTCATTGTGATTTGTGGGAAGACTATAGAGTTCTTGTGTCTTATGGAGAATATTATTTATAGACCATCGTTAATGATTTCTCGCATGCTGTATGGATTTATTTGATTATTGAAAAATCGAAAGTGCCTCAAATTATTAAAAAAATTGTGTGATGGTAGCTAGGCAATTTAGGAAATAGGTCAAGATAGTTTGAAGTGACAATCGAACTGAATTTAATTGTTTGGAAATACAAAAAGAGATAGTGTGATTACCTTTTAAAATGGAGGTCATGATGGTGAGATAGTGCAAGATTTTGAACGGGAACATAAAAAGACTATGTGATGTATACTGCTCGTTACATAAAAGACACCTTCACACTCATTACCATGACATCAAAGACCTCATCTACTTATCCCATAGCTAAGTATATGACATGCAATAATTTTCTAACAAAAATCGAGCTTTCTTAGTAACAATGACAATAAGGACTGAGCCCACAAGTTAGTTGGAAGCTGAGGAGAAGCCATTAGAAAAGAAATTACAACTCTAAAGAACAACGATACTTGGACATTGGAGACATTACCACTAGTGAAGAAAGAGAGGTGCAAATGGGTATACAAGATTAAGCACCACTCAGATGGGATTGTAAAGCGACATAACGCTTTATTGGTCATATTGGGAAATCGCCAAGTCGAGAGAGTGGACTATAATGAAAGTTTTGCTCTGATTGCTAAAATGGTGACTGTCTGAACACTTCTGGCAATAACATTTATTCAAAAGTTAGAATTTCACCAAATAGATGTGCACAATGCATTTTTGCATGGCAGCTCGAATGAGGAGGTCTACATGAAATTGTCCCGAGGTTTCTCAGCACCCAAAGATAAGGTATGCAAATTGAAAAAAGTCCTTATATGGGTTGAGACGAGCATTGAGATGATGGTTTTCCAAACTTATTCTAGCTTTTTTTTGATTTGGTCATAAGTTCAGAGAATTATTTGGCCATTGGAAAGCACAACAGTAAATGGGAAGTCAGGAAAAGAACAATGCATTATCTTTGTTACTCAAAAAGGTACAAACTCTTAACTATCGAATATCTTTTTATCTATTTGGTCATAACATCCACATAAATATTTTCATATAAATTGTCCTCTAAAGACCATTACTTTCTGCACATGTTAACTCTTTCAAAACTGGGAATACGATGCAGGCCTTCACAAAAGAGGACTAGATTATATTGGTAAAGACATTTAGCCAACTCCAATGTTTTTATGTTCATCAACAATGAATCTAAACTTGGAACTTTTGGCAGCACATGAAAGGCTATGTGGAGGAAGCTGGAAAACCAACAGATACTGCTTGCTTTTCCTACTCATAATTTGCTTGTATCAAAAGTTCATTCTAACCTTGCGCGCTTCTGGTTTGTTTCTCTCATCCAATCAAGACATTCCTCTGCAGTCCCTGTGGGATAGGCAAGCTGCCATGCAAGCAATTTTTGTTGCTGCAAGCAAGAAACAACACAGAATGTGAGCTTTCTAACAGCAGCAGCCTTTGGAATCTTTAAGTATTATCATCTAGGAAATGATTCTACAAACATGTTAAGAGTGCAGGAAAGAAACCACTTACCCACTCCCTAACAAGTGGTCCTCCAGATTTGAGCTGCAAAACGTTCATAATGTCTCTCCCAGAAACTAAGGGCTTCACATCCCAAACTTTCTCAAGACCTGTATTTCATAAAATAGCACTTCAATTGTAGAAACTGTGTATGAAAGTTTGTTTTAATGAATGAACCTCAATCATAGCATTTGATGCCAAGAAATTTCAATCACCAGCTCAATCATCACAATCTACTGCAGGTTATGGTAATTTCACATCTTTTTCTGGCTTACAAGTAGGAAAATAAGAATTCTTATTCTTTGGAGACAAGCTTTTACAGGGGAGGATAAAGTTTATACCCATATTAACTATAGCTTGCTCAGCTGCCTCAAACAAATCTCTTCTCTTCTCCAGTTGAAACTGATTGTCTAAAAATTCTGAAGTAGAGTCAATATCAGGGGGATATAATATGGTTGAAATTAGCAAAGCAACTCGCCAGAAGTCTTTGATTTCTCGCAGCAGAAATCCTGAACAGATAATGAAATAGAGGTTACCATAAGGCCATAACTAAAAGGATTTTCACCCAAGGATCTGCTTCTGTACAAATAAATTGTGAAATATTCAACCCTAGAAGTGTCTTAGAAAAGAGTTTGTAATGTATATATAGTGATAGAAAAGCAAGCTACGCATAAAGGAGATAATTTATACAAGAAACCAGACAAATCTAAGAAATCTAATTAATCCAAGCAGGCTCGAGCTTGCCCGGCCCATTGCCATGCCTAGTTCAAACCTATTATCATTTTGGGTAAACTTTCTAAAATAACGCCATTTTGATCTTAATTCTGAAGCTTACAAACCAAAACAACATTGTTTTGGAAGGTGATCGCGCCACAAAACCCAGTCAAACCCAGCTCTGTTTTGAATCATGTGTCCAACTCGTTTAGGCTGTGTGCAGCCCAAAACACAGTCAAACCCAGCTCAAGCCGAGCCAAATTTGCCACCTCTGTTTTGAATCATGTGTCCAACCCGATTAACGAGCCATTCACGGAAACATTTTTTTAATATTATTTCAGCGCATAGCAGATAGTTGATGACGACGCTGAAAAACAGCACATGACCTCTGCACACTAATCCCATAAGCATACAGTTGATACAATACACCATCACAGAATTAATGAAAGTAGCAAATAGAACAAGATCCTGACAATTTTGTTCTACAATTCGACATGTAAGATATAGACTTAGGATTTAGATAGCAAAAAGGATTTTCAAATTGAAATTGGAAGCATCATGTCTTTAGATGCATGTCATCACCCTGACACCCCAAATGCATTCTACTGAAAACCAGAAAGATGAGACATCAGTGCTAAACAGTGAAGTTGTAATGCTACCCTAACATAGCTTGATTCTCCATTCAACAGTCACTAAACTGTCCATGAGGATACCAAATTATTTGAATAATCAGCATACATCAAAGTTTGGAGTACATAGCATTCTTACCATTTTCAAGTACAAGTCACCAACTCATTATAAACTAATAGTGTAACATTAAGTATTAGCATTTTTTAAGAGTATTAAGCACCATTTTACTAAAAAATAATTGTGTAGCACTTAAATGAATGCCTAAGGAAAAATAGTCAATCAAGAACCAAACAGAAGTTTGTGACTTTTTGTTATATTTAACTGGAACTTAGAAAATTCAATAGTATAAAAAGATACAAACAGAGTCAGGCTTTGCCCAGAGAAAGTACACATAGCACCAAGAACATCGTACCTGTCAATACTCGGAGTTTTGATGTATTGGGTACATCAACATTCTCCATTTCCCAATCAACTTCATTAGGCTGTGTGTTGTTGTTAGATGCCAGTAATGGAAGCAAGGTTAAGAATTTCCTAAGTGACCCATGTATTTTCACAACCTGAACCAGTTTCATATTTATGTAAACCCAATACTCTATAGGAAATAATGCAAAAGGCCCCAGCTATAATTGGGATATTGATAATAGCAACTAAAAGATAGTGAGACTGACTGTTTCAAGATCACTGGACTTTTGCTTCAGAGAAATTTTGAAGATAAAGCTGACAACAGGAATCTGCATGCAAAAACATGGATTTTTAGATGAACTCCTATGTGTGAAACTGCGCATTAAAACTTTAGTGCCAAGATTAACACCCATCTTACAATCAAATGAAACTAACATCAGATTCTGAAGCAATTATTTATTTTTTATATGTCTTTCACTGCTAGTAGTGCGGAGAATCTACAAGTAGCATCATTCAGTTATTATTCTAAAATTCTCCAAACAATTTTTTTCTTGGTACTCCCACCAATTAATCATAAATATTACATCTTATCTTGGATATGTAATTCCAACACTAGGTTAAGGTCTTATAGACCCATAAAGTGAAAATAACGGATGAAAAATAAGCAAAAAGGACAACTAAACTAATGAAGAAGAAAATTTCCAAATATACCTTTTTACCCTTCTCATCCTCGTATGTGATATCTCTGAAAGGAAGGAATAAAGCAGTATAGAAAGCGAGCCTTCTCTGTTCATTCTGAGATTCAGTTCATATGATTAATAAGACCAAACTTTTGAAGACAATAAATTTTTAAAAGATGAAAACTAGAAAATAATACTTTGAAAAGATCTCAAACAAAATTAAAAAGATATATAGGTGAAAAAAGTACACAAGTTTCAACTCACAGAAAGTACAGTGCATCTAATTACTTGAATAAGGCTCCAAGTAGCATCCAAATAAGCAACACAAAGCCTGTCAAAAGGGAACACATTAATGGTCAAGCACCAAACAGAAGCTAGACAAACTACAGAGTGATCCTCGTAAAGATTTTCAAAATTCTCATATAATTAATGCTAATAAAATTGCTAGATCTTCACAAACCTTTTTAGTGAAAATACAAATTCATCTATTTCAGTTTCATGCTTTTTCTCAGTTGAGCTTATGCTTTTCTACGTTTTACCCTACCAAGTATCCTAAGAATAGTTAAAAGAAGATAGTGAACAGCTAAGTCTATTTGAACAAAACGAGTGAGAGGCTACAATTTCCCACCAAGTTTTATGTCTTAAAGCTCAGAATCAAGTTTAATAAGCTAACTAAAGGAGAGAACATTAGTTTCAACAGAATGAAAACCAAATACAATGAAAGGAGAAATAAAGAACAAACTGACAACATGATATGAAGTTTATTTAAAAATTTTGTAGATTTGACTTTACCTGGGGCATTCATCCGATACCTCTGACTCAGCCTTGGGATGGAGAGTGAAAACAGTCCAAAATAATGTTAAATCACAAACGTATCTCATAGCTTTAACAGGTTGATTACCAGAGATCATTAGATCAATCTGCATTGAGAATTAACAGCAAGATAAGTACAATGTTACATATATGACACGGAATACTCCCAAGGGGTAAAATGAACATACTTCTGTCCCAATGCGCTCTTTGCTTACTTTAGCTCCAAGAGCATTCTTCACTTCATCACTTGCAGCAGCAGCTTTGAGCTCTTCATCTAAAGTAAATCCAAACCTTGCACCTAGAACAGAATACGAATGAATATTAGAATGGCATTTCAGGGGTTTTGTAGCCAAAACACCGTGTGGAAAATTAACCATGTACACCAAACTTGTATAATGAATGACTTGACAAACTAGCAGCTCAGAAGGTTGAGTAGGACTTTATCCAACATTCTTACCATCAACGAATTCAATAGAATTAGTACTAACAACCAAATGGTAAATTCAACGGTAACAAACAACTAAATAACCTAGCTGGGAGTTTTATTCCCCCCTAAATGGAAGTCAACAAAGTCTTGATGATGCTGAAGTAACAATCATTGACTACAAATCAATTCAGAGTAAGCACAATTAATTTCTTCAAGACCCCCAAAATTTGAGTAGACTACAATGAACGATACATGAGAGGAAGAATGACTAATAATATACATATGCTGGTAAGTTGCAACAGTTTAAGACTTATGTTTATGATTAGAAAATGAAGTCGTTCCAAGTTTTACAATACAAATACACGAGGCAATGAGATATATCTAAAAGGAAAGAAAAATTAAAACAATACCAAATCGAATAGCTCTAAGGACTCGAAGTGGATCATCCAAAAAAGTAGCCTTTGGAGGTAAAGGAGTCACTATCTTCCCAGATTTTAGATCTGCAATACCTAAAGTAAAAGCAGGAAAAAGCTAAATAAGGGAAGAGTTGTTGATCTGTAATGTCAAGAAGCAAAAACACTAAGAAATACTGATCAATATAATAAATTACACCTACCTCTTCCAGTAAGGTCTTCAACTGAGCTAGTATTGATATTGTAGAACAAACTGGCTGACAAAAAGGTTCTTAACTAAGCCAAAGGATATTAAAAAGAATGATAAATTATGTTACATTTACAAAAGAAAATACCTATTGATGGTTAAATCCCTTCGATAAGCATCCTCTTCTGCTGTACCAAATTTCTGTAGCAACACGCAAATCATTATAGATTCCAACACATGCCATAAACTTGAAAATAAACTATAATATAAACTACAAACAAATAATTTGGACTTTGGATACAATAGATATTCAACCATGATTAACAAGGATAACTTAAGTCCAATATACGAGATGTACAATCATCATAATCTCAACTACACCAACTCCAAGGTGTAGCTACTGCTTTTGGTAGCAAAATATTTGCAATATGGTCCTGTTTTCCAAATTTCATAAAGTAAAATAAAACCAAATGCTTAGACAATCACATAACACAACCTTTTTTTTTTTTTTTGAAAAATAACACAGAACTTATTCTATAGTAAGAAAGGAATAATACGGAAGACTATTAAAAACGCCGAGCAATTCATTCCATTAATTTCTTCTGAACCATTTAAAATCCAAACTAAATGGTATTTTGAACAGCAGCAAAATGAAAGGCCAGTCAGTGACCCATTAGATGAATACCATAGCAGGAATTCGACTATTCTCACTGTAGTCTTCACACCTTAGATTTACAAAATCAATCCATAGATCAAAAATGCGCATCCTCGCAGTTTCTAAGTGCTTGGATTGATCAGGATTGCTGCACCAAGAAAATGGATAAGACAGCTTCTTAGATGTGCTAAAATAGTAGCTAACTTTAAAGTTAAAAAAAGAAGCAAAGAGCAAACAATTCCCACACCGGGGGATAACGCAGATTCCTTGAGCTTGTTCACCAGTGGATAACAGGTAATCCCTGACTTTGTCAACAAATACACTACCCACCATATTATCAATAGCAATGTCAATGTCATAACACTCTTTCCCTAGAAGCTGCAAATAAAAGAAAAAAGAAAACATCACAGAAATGAATTCACAAAGCTTCAAATACGAAAACAAAATATGGGAACCGAGGTGACTTCAAACCTTATCTCGAACCCAGCCGCCGGCAACCCGGAGGTTGGTGGAGAGATTGAAATGGTGGAGAGTATTGAGAAGGCGATCAAAAATCCTTTTCTCAGTGTCTGTCAGGTCAAGCTTTTCCCTTACATGTAGTGGTTGTGGTGTACAAGTGGTCATTGCTTTAAACGATGAGAACTTTCTTCTAAAAGGGAACCAAAGTGAAGCCGCAGCACTTGAGTTGTTGCTAAGAGTTCTAAGACAAGAGGAAGAAGAAGAAGGGAGATATATGGGTAGTTCCAATATCAAATTCATGACTTGTTTACGTCCTCCATCCCCAAGTTTATGCCTTCATTTCTCCAGCGAGTCTCTCTGGGTAGTTTAACCGGTGAGGATTTTCATCAAGCAGATGGCAGGCATCAAGTTGAAGAAATGATGGGATTTTACCCAAAATTCGTAAGCAAGAGTAGAAATTTGCGGTTTTTCTTAGCTGTCGGAGTGAAAATGGAGTGAAAGGGCAGAAGACGGAAAGGCCTTGGCGTAGTGGAAGACAAAACGAGAGAAACGTAAAGACTATCCTCGGTTATCTTCTTTTTTTAAAAATTACAAACAATAAGTTCAATATATTGTATTATATAATATAAATTTTACATATATGATATCTCAAATTTCATAATAATAATTATTTATTTATTTTTATTAATATTACTTTTCACATATAAACAATAATCATAATTAATATAAAAAATTATTTAATCATCACATAAATATAAAATTAATGACAATATAAATTACTTAAAATATGACAATTTCATCACATAATAAATAATAATTATATCAAAACATCAAATAAAAAGAATAAAAAAATTTATGACTCTCTAATTATTACAATTTACAACAATAGTCTGTGTTGAAGAACCAATTAAAAGTGAAACTTGAAATAAAAATATTTATAATTATATTGCATATTCTATCATATATGCCAATTATAAGTGAAATTGAAAGAAAAGAAGAAATAAAAACTTAAAATTTCATTCAATTGAGTATCTGCTCAAATCACATTGTTCTCAATTTTCATTTAATACAAAATCTTCATAATTGAGAAGACTTTTATCATTACTATCATTCAAATTTATTCTACTAAATGATATATTAATACTTTCTCATCTAGATTATCTTCTAAGTCACTCTCATCTATCAAACCCAATTCCTCATAAACTTAATATATCAAAAAATCAATATGATTAAGGCAAATTAGATCTATAGAATTTGTTCTATAAGAGATCCTAATAAACAATAAAATTAAATTATTGAGAAATTACAAAAAAATATATTCAACTTAATAATGATAATAACATACTTTTTCTTGAAGCTTTAAATTATATCGAACAGAGACCAAGTCGTTCAATCTTTTGTACTCCAATCTATTTCTTTTCTTGAAATTGATAATTTTAAATGTGCTCCAATTCCTTTCACTTCCTTTTACACTCACACGTTAACTTAGAATTTGAATCGCAAACCTTTGCAATTTTAGAAAATCACTTTCAAATTAGTCCCACCAATTAACTGTAAGTCGTAAGACAACAAAAGTAGCATTATAAATAAAATAAAGTGATGATTAATTTTCAACAAGTAACAAAAGCAAAAAAAATATATGTTTGAATTAAGTTTTCCTCTTTAACGAATAGCAATTGACATCCCAAAGTCACTAAAAACATCTTTATAAATCTCCATTTGTGAACTTAGGAAATCTTGCATCATCTCATAGGCAACAATTATTGTAATAGTTAATAGCATTCATATATTAACTTCAACTTTCTTTGTAGAATATGGTCTAAAATGGACACAAAGATTCAAAAATGTCTCAGTTGTAAACAAATGACAGTAAAGTTGTCTTTCTCACCTCTCATTGATGACTGCAAGATAAGGTGTGTACAAAAAAAGTCTATTTTTTTTATTTACCTTGATTGCTTCTTTCGCCCTCTTCATAGAATCATAAAATTAATCAATTATTATTTTCTCATCATATCATCCAGACAAAATACCATCACTAAAAGCTTACAAACTAGGATGACAAAGTAACATTGGAACGAAAATTTATTAAGTATACTTCTAAAAACCCTCAATACAACATTAAACCTAACATGCTGAGACTCAACTCATTTATCACTTGTAAACATTCCTCTCAACTCTTTCTTCATAATAATAAAACATTGAAGTGATAAGAAATTTGTTGCAAATCTTGTAATAGTAGGATGAAACAAATTCTTACCATTGGTAGAATCCTTTTTCATTAAATTCAAGAGTCATAAATGACTGAAGATGAACTTGGTCACCTTTTTTGCTTTTTGCATAATCTCATCAATAACAGGAAAATATCTTGGATTCCCTATATTTTCTAACATCAAGTTAATGCAATATGCAACACAAGGAGTCCAACAAAAAAACAATCATACTTACTTTGCAATCTTCTTCCAGCTACTTTATAGGCATAATCATTGTCAGTAATGAACTAAACAATATTTTTCGCCCTAAATTCATTCACAACTTCATCAAATATTTCAAATAAAGTATCAACATTCCTAACAATGGTATATGCATTAATAGACTTCAAAAACATTATCCCCTTTGTGGAATAAACTAAAAAATTAATAATAGGCTTATGTCTTCTATTTGTCCAATCATCACATATGATTGAACACCCAAAAGTAGTCAAAGTCATTCTTTGCTGAATAACTTTTTATTTCATAAACAGGGTTACTTAAAAGTTTGCCTATGTAGTCATCAATTGAAAGAGTTTTGTATCTTATACCATAAGAGGCAATAACATCTAACAAAGGCTGATAATAATAATACTAAAAAGCATTGAATGCTATACCTGAATCATATTACCATTTAATCATTACCATATCTACATTATGAGTCACTTCCCTATATTCTAAGACACTAAGAATTGAAGGCTGAGTTACAGGAGTTATTTATGGTGCAAAAAAAATTATACATATATCTTTTCTTTTCCTAACATCAAGCGTAACGTTCTCTTATTATTGGGCAGGAATACTACTATCTTCAACATTCCCACTTTTATCTTGACCACCAACAAAAGAACTTTCATTACCAATTTCGTAATTCAAAGATTGCCTTCTATCTTTATGCTTATACTCTTCAAGTAAAGTTTTCATCTGTCATTTCACATCATAGCTTACTTTTTTACTAAACTCCAAATCACTTTTGACCACAGCTAAATGCTTCTTTAAACTGATGATTCATCATCCTTTTAAATGCTTGTCACAAAACAAACAAATGGTATGATTCTTCATTTTGGGAACTAATCCAACATGAGCTCAAGCTGGATCATTAAATTTTCCTGAGGTGTTTGACTTATCAGGAGCACTTAAACATCCTTTTATTTATCTGTAAAAATAAATTAAGACATGTGTCAAAATTAAATTAATAAATTCATTTAAAAATACAATTTTTGCATATAATAATAAAATCATTACATAACTATAAAAATTCAATATTTAGTTATAGGTATATCCAAATTCTAGATACACTCTATCTTACATTTTTTTAATGATATCACATATTGCAAAAATAACTTTTCTTTATGATAATACAAATCACAAAAATGATTTAAATACTTACAATTTTACATTATATTAAGTGATGAGTGTTCTCTTATAAATTCACATACTATTTTCTACTATATATTTAAATACCCATAAGATATTTGTAATTTTATTTCCTAATGACAACAATAAATAATATAAAAATGCAAATATCTATTCTTCTTAATTTTGTTGCATATATTAAATGATTTAATTGTATATTAAATCTTATATTTAAATGATTAATCTTATGTTAAATACTTTTTATATACAAATAATAATTAGCAAATTTTATGTTTCATATAAATTAATTAACAAATAACAATTTAATGAATTAAATTTGACCTTATTTTTATGATTATTAAAATAACAAATAGTATGACATGTTCTTGAATTATGCATAATTCACAAATCACAATACTTAAATATTCTTCCATAATTCATACACGATATTATTTTGATCTCGTTTCTTCTTAAATTCATAATGTCTAATCGTTATTGAAATTGAACCAACTTACACAAACAACTCCAACTTTCAAACCCAAATTTTCAAATATATATTTTATAAACCATTAAAAAAAACACATGTGATGTAATCAAAACACAATGCAATTGTAATTCAGAGCATAAACAAGCAACTTAAACTACAACAAAAATAAAAAATTGCAATTAAGTTAGGGATGGGTCGAGTCAGGTCAACCAAATGAATCTAGATCTAGATCTAGAAATCTTGGATTTCTGCAATCTGCCCAATGAGCATATGAGCAGTAGGGATGGTGGACTAGAGAAGAGAAATGACAGTGGAGTGGAGAGAGGAGAAAACTACGACGGTGGAGAGAGTAGGTTTGGGCAGGTAATCCTACCAGAGCTAGAGGAAGCTTGTTGTAGTGTGTAGCATTGGGCTTAAGCAGTGGAGTGTGGCGTTGTAGCGCCCCTTACCTAGGGATACGTATCGGGATGCCCGGAGGTCATCCTAACACATACCCTAGGATAAGGCCAAGGTACGTTAAATCACTACACTCTCTTCTCATGGCATGGTATCATAAGTCACTTATAAAGCATCATAACAAATCACAATATTTTTTAAACCAAATTTTCCTCATTCTTTTCTAAAAGATCGAAGTCTATGTTGTGTCTTTCAACAATTTCCATATGAACATCATCAAAACCTAACACAATAGTACTTCATGAATGAGGAAAATATGTACAATCTAACTAATCCTTCTAAAAATCCTAGTTGACCGACCTTTGAGCCATGACTTCTCTTACCAATCACAATATACACGACTGGTAGAGTCCCTCAGTAGCTAGAGTCGTCTCTTAGTCCTGAAAAGATAATGTTGTAATTTTGATGAGTTTTGCGAACTCAATGAGGTAACCATCATCGATGGTCTACTTAATTCATACAACACATCAATTCACACAACAATTATTTCACAATTTTGCATTTCACATGAGTAACACAATTTCACTAA
>JANSVA010000007.1:16467725-16479615 GCA_025504915.1 Erythroxylum reticulatum | reverse complement strand
TGAACATGCATTTCTTATCTCTCATTGAACACTCATATTTACTATTCTAACCTTCCCATAGGTAATGGGATGTTACAGTCGTAATAATAGTGGGCAGTGGCATGATGGCAGTGAGTGGTCGACGACAACAATGAAAATATTTTGTGATTTAAAGAGTGAAGAGTAAGTATCCGAGTGTGTTTATTTTATTAGTTTTTTTTACAATTCAATCCCTAAAGATTTTAACTTTCAAAATACTGGTCAATATCAGCCATTACCAGATGAAAACGCTAGTACTAGCTGGTACCACTGATTGGTACGAAACTCATACATTTTGTACTATTTTTTGCGCAGTACAGTATGAAATTCATACCCCTACTTACATTATTGTGTTTGCCAATTATTTATTGGAAAGAATATCTTGAGGATATTTGAGGTTGTTTTCTCCTGGAGCCTTTTTCACTTTCTCTATGTTAATTATTTTCCTTTTTCTTCCTTTCTTGTTGTAATTAGGTTTTTCTCATATAATTTAATTATTGATTTATTAAATCATTCATTACACATTATTATAAAAAGACATCAATTTATATCCCAAGGATTCAACAATGAGTATCCAACAACAACTCTAAAGATATTATAATACTAATATGCCTATTAATTTATATAACTTTTTATATAAAATTTATAAATTTCATATTCATCTTTTATTTTGTAAATAATTATTATAAATTAATATTTGTCAAATGTATAATTTTTAAGATTTGATAGACTATGTTTAGTTTGAATGAATTAAAATAAAATTACTAATTTGTAGATATTATGCTTTAGTTTAAGTAAGTAACCGAGCACAAAAGAAGAAAATGGTGAATGAACTGGAATAGAAATGGTGGTCATCGAATCAGGCTTAGATTGATCATTGGTTAGTTTTCGAACATTATACATACACACATTGATTATTGATATAGTGGTGGTACTAGTTGTGGGAGAATTCTTCCTATACAAAGTTAAATAGTTGTAATTTCCTAACCTAAGAGAATCTCGCGTTCAAAGCTTTCAAATAAAGTTGGTCGAAAGCTTTAGCTCAGTCTTCACATAATGTTCGGGCAAGCAACACTCATAATATAGGAGCATAAATTATCATTATATAGAAATGAAATAAAATGTTTAATCAAAATTCTTTTTTATTTGAATATACTTGGAATAAACAAACTCTAACCCAATAATAATATTATTCTAAAAAATAAATATAGTTAAAATAAATTATAAATACAATAATTATTAAGATTTTATATAAAAGGCTCTTTCTAATCAAAAGTAAAAACTACAAAATCTCCAGTTTATCATAATAACTTCACTATATGAAAAGAATCTTGTAAACTCTTCTCTAAAATGGTTATAAAATAAATACTAAAAAAGAAGAAATAAAAAAATAAAGGCAATAATAACAAACAAAGAAGAAAAAAATATAAATCACTTGAATTATTGTTCAAGAGATTGAATACTAATCTTCTATTGTTTAGATTATAGAACAATGTTTGAGAAACTCACAAACTGATTTGATCTCAATCTAATGGTAAATGACTTTAGATTGAACAAAATAAATAAATTAGTTTAGAAAAATTCTAACAACTCTATTTCTTCTTTTTCTTTTTTTTCTCTTTTTTCTACATACTTTCTTATGCTCACTAATTATACAATGTCTAATATTAAAAATGAGTTAAAAAATCATAATGAGTTTCTAAAAAAGATGGGCTAAGTCCAAAAAATTTAGATCTTTTTACATATAAGAAAAAAAGATCCTAGCATAATAATTCTCTCCCACTTGACTATTCAGAGGAGATCATCATTATGACAATTAAGCAACATGTATTGAACTTCCCTCCTGTTAAAGATTTGGTCATTATATTATAATCATTATCACCCATATCAATCTTATATAACTTAAGGAATTTAGAATAAAAAACATTTAATTCAAATGTCATTTAACATCAATACGTATTAAACTACTACAAACCATGGAAATCTTGGCAAGTTGTAGTGCATTTTGACTATTGTAACCTCTCTTGTACCCCCTTATAAATCTCTTCATCTAGAGCAGTTCTTTACAAGTTTCAAAGATAATAATAAGCTCTACTTTTGTAGTTAAGAAGCAATACATTTTTATAACCTGGATTGCTAAAACACAAATGCCCTTGTAAGCGTAGTTAAATAGCCTAAATTATACTTTTTTTGTATCAACTTTTCATGTCCTAATTTATATATGTAAAAAAGGTCAATCATAAAAAATTAGACCTTTTTTAATTTTGCAATTCTAGCTTAAATTTCAAAATGCGATAATAAAATATTTCAATTTTTAATAATTCATAAGACCCCCAATTAACTGTGCTGATGCGGCTAACCACATTAACTAACCTATCTATAATGTGACTGAGATGGGTTTAAACATTACCACATGAAAAAAAATAATATGTTAAAAATTAAAATAATTAATTCTCTAAAATACCTCTAATCATAATCTCTCTCAACTTTATTGTGAAGAATAAAGGTAGCAACTCTTACTAAAAACAAGCCACTTCTTCATTTTTGCACCACTTCTACTGCCTTACTATTGCATTATCATTGCACCATATCATCTCCATCACTATAATTTTGTCTCAGTTGCTTTGGAGAAGTTTCACATAATCCATTAAAGACAAGTTGCCTTCCATGATATGTGGAACTAGCAATGATCTTAGGTACTTCAAAAACTTATATATTGGTAATGAATGATTGATGCCAATGTTGAAAGTTATATTTCAAGCATACAATCACGTTTTAGGCTTTGAAAAGTTGAATAGACCATAATTTACTTTTAAAACATAGTCTACATCACTAAATTCTAATATTTCTCACAATCCAAGTAATTAGCATGAAGGTTCCTTCATTATAGTTTTATAATAAGCAAATATATGAAATGATATTTTGTACTAACTATATATACTCGAAACTAATTATGTATATATAGTTTGAACTTTTGAAGCAAAAATGGATTCACGTTGCCAAAATGATACAACAATTTCTGAATAGTTTAGAGAAGTTAACATATTAAATTGAGGAGAAGTAAAGGTTATAAATAGGGGTTAGTCTATGTAACTATATACATTAATGGAAATAAGGAAGACATTGATGAGACCAAGGTAGATAATAACATAACCAACTATAAAAGCACTACTTGTCTCTATATTTCTAAGCTTTAAAAGTCTATACTTCTAAAGCATTTAAAACAACATTCCTAGCATTAATAGTAGGAACAATACTACCATGATTACCACTAGTTCCTAATTCATATTTAGATAGACATTCTTTATTTTATTTAAAATTTATCTTATAATTGAATTCCATTTGCTTTTAATTGTAGCCATTTCTTCTTATCTTTAAGCTATTCATACCAATTTATATTACTTTTATTCTTCTCAATGAAATTGGGAGAATTTCGGGTTAAAGGTATTTTATATATGTAAGGATTTTAAGTTTTAGCTTTTTATTTTTTATTTTAAATTATTCATTTTTCATGTGGAAATGATAAGACACATGGCATCCATGTGGCAAATAGGTTATGCTAACATAGCTAACCATGTTAATACCATTAATTAGGAGTTTAACGACAAATTATTTTTACAAAAATGAAAAGTTAGAGCATGTTATTGTTACCTTTTAAAGTTCGAGTAAAAATTGTAAAATTGAAAAGTTCAAAATTTTTTATAATTAACCTCCAAAAGAATATGTTTTTCCACTCTAAAACATAAAACTAGAAGATCCATGGAGATATCTCAAATCTACTTAATAGGATTCCAATTTTCCTTCCCTGTATTAGGAAGAAAATAGCTAACAACACTAATAGTGTGAGCAATATCAAGTCTTATACAAAAAATTGTATACATCAAACTATTATCTATTAAAGCATAAGGAATTGTTTTTTTTTTCCTTATTTGCTTCTCTTCCTTACCTAATGGATACTAAGTTTTGCTCAATTCAAAGTGCACAGTATGAGGTGTACTTACTACCTTAGCTTTGTACATATTGAACCGTTAAGGCACCATCTCGATATACTTCTCATGTAATGGCCATACCTTAATATGAATCCACCTAGGAATAAAGCCGTAAAAAACTCATAAACAAGTTTGATGCATAAAAAAAGCTAAATAGATATATAATGAGAACTAATATATTGATTATAAAGAATCAATTTGAGTAGTTGAATACCACAAATAATGAATTCTTTAATAAGTTTAAATTTTGATGAAGAATAAAAAAAAGCAGTCATGACTATTAATAAACAAAGATGTTAAAAACTAACTAAATTGAATAAAAACTCTCCTTAAGTGTAAGCCTAAAATTAGGGTTTCAATAGCAAACACAACAATGGGACACAAGTGCTTTAGGCTTTACTTATTACAACAATTTTAACACAAGTGGATATTGTATGGGACATAATCGTATTAGAGATAGTGTCTTCATAATTTATTTTTCTTGAGAGTTACATAAGATGGTACATAATCGTGTGTTAGGCTGTGTTCTTTACTATAAATGCTACTTTTACATTTCAAGGAGGGGCATAGGTTAAAACACATTTGTGTGTGAGAACATATCCACTTTCCTTATGTTTAAAGACAAAGGTGGGCTCGAATATAATTGTATCTAAGATCATGTTTAGTTAAAGACCAGTATTAAGCCTTTAAACATCCTTTAACTCTTGCATTTGTAACTAGTCTAAGCCTTCATATAATGGATCATGTAGCTAGCTAATTATGCTCATATCATACTCCAACTATTTAAAATGATTCATCCTTCTAAGTTGAACTTTCGATAAAAATAAAATTATGTTTATCTAGAACTTTAAGAATAACGAAGAAAATTAGAAACTTTATACGCTTCTTTTAGTATAAAAAAAATATACCCATTTGATTTATAATGATTCTCTATCACCAAATAACTTATCCAATTGTATGTGACTGGTTTGTGTAGGGATTATAACACATAATACCTCATCTTTACACTTTCACACAAAAAAGAAACTAACACTTACTTGTTTATTTTGATTTTCTTGTAATCAATAAGGCAATGTAGCTTGTATGGCTTTAGATCATTCACAAAAAGCGAATTGAACTTCTATACATTAGTGCAACTCCCTCCATGAATAAGCATACAACATACCTTGTTATAAATATGACAACTAATATAAAAGATGTTTCCTTTTGCTGCCTTAAGTTATCCTTTATAGTTTGAAAACTTAATACTCTCCTAATAACAAGTACATCACTTTCAACAACATACTCAACTCTACTATCACTAGAATTATCAAGTGTTAATGTAGATTCCTTTCCACATGGATTGTTTCAAGTAGAGGGTATCTTTTTCTCTTTATGTAACCCATATTTTGATCTAGATGGTATTGACCTCTAGGCTTTCTCCTAAGTTCTCATTCATATTAAAATTCTCTCTTAGACCTAAATATGCCTCCTTTAGCCCCATAAACTAGATAAACTTTATTATAACTTAGATTATTATGCTCTTCATCAACTTCCATAAAGAGGTGTTAGTTTAAAGGCTCCCTATGATTATAAATTTAAGGTTATTTTCCCCTTTATAATTACAAAGTTGATTGGATTACCTCATTAACAAGTCTTTCACCTTATTATACTTCATGTTCATTCTTTCAAATTGTTTCTTTATATCCTACAAAAAGAACATTCATCCCTTTTCCTCCTTTAATGTTAAGACATGTTTAGTAGCCATACTTAAAAGTTCTAAGAAATTTCAATAACAAAAAAAAATTCCACTTTCACTTCTTTCTATTTATACTCTCTAAGATTCAAACCAGTTATATTTCATTGTTTAGTTGAAATTTCTTATCTCACAATCTCTTGCCATTTATCACTTTTTGCTTCCTTCTCAAGTTCTTTTAGCATTTAAAAAACTCAAACAAATATTTCAACCATGAAAAACTTAAAACCCAAAGAACTATTAGTTAATTAAGTCACAGGTCAAGTAAGAAACAATAGAATTAAACAAAATAAGAAAAACTAGTTATGATTTAATTGAACCAAATTTGCAATACCTAAGATTTGGTAAATTTCTTGATGAAAATCATATATGTATTTTTTATTAAGAAAATAACAAAGTTTTATATATTGTCACCACACAAAAATATAGTATGAACAATATGAAACAAGGAATTAAGGAAAGAAAAAAAATCCTAACACAAAAAGAAGAGATAGAAAACTCTAAGTAAAAAGTTTATAAAACTTGTTTTTTGTTTTGACATTTTAAAGCCAAAAAGAAGATTCAATAGAGATAATTAAACAGTACAGTAAAATAATAAAAAAGATATCTACACTTGATTTAGATCCAAGCTTGGATACTAACTACTGCAAAATTGTTTAGGAATGAAATGCTAGAGAACCTATGAACAAGTTTGAACCAAATTAAGAAAACTAAGTTAAATATGTAAAGAGAATTAACCCATTGATTGAAAAGAATCAAGAACTAACTTTGTTAAGTGCTTGAACATCGTAAAGAAGAAATATTTTGATAAGGTTGAAGTTTAGTGAAAAAAAGGGAAAAAAAAGAGCACTTGCATTTAATAAACAAAAGTGTCAAAAACTCACTAAAAGTATATAGAAGCACTCTTTAAACATAAAACCAAAATTCAGATTTCAACAGTAGAAACATTCATATTCTACATCGTGTATGATATAAAAACTTTAATGTTAGTAGATATGATCTAGAATATATTTGGTCACTTTCCCTATGTCTATAGAGAACATGAGATAGAATATGGTTGTATCTATGGTCATTTTTAGCCAAAGTTGAGGCTTAACCCTCCAAAGCTCCTCCAACCCCCACTCTTATAACTACTTTAAGCCTTTACTCATTGCATCTCGTGATGTATGCTTGCATCACAACTTCTTAGCCTTTTTATCATGAGTTATCTTTATGTTAAAATTTTGCTTCACTAAACTAAGTCTTTCATAGTAAAAGGCTTATTGAAATCCTACTTCAACTTCGTAATTTTAGGAACATTTTGACCAACAATAAAAATGTCATCAAAATAAAGCAATAAAATAACAAAGTCATCATTAAAGAATTTCTACATAAAAACACAATAGTCAAATGAACTATTATTGAAGCCTTGCTTTCCCATATCAAAATTAAACTTCATAAATGATTATCTTGATGCTTATTTCAACAAGCTCTTCCTCAATCTATATATAAAATATTATTTTACTTTGATTTTAAATACTTCTGGCTACATCATATAAATCTTCTAATTTAATAACTATGAAGAAAGTTAGTCTTCACATCTATCTTCTTTACCTTTAAGTCAAGGCATGCTGCTAAACTGAATACAATGCAGATGGATGACATCTTTACAACCAAAGAAAATGTTTCATCAAAATTAACTCTCTTTTTTGGCTGAAGCTCTTGAAAATCAATCTAACTTTGTACTATAAAATTGAAGTTTCATCATCATACTTCACTCTAAAAACCCATCAATTCTTTAAACCTCTTTAGTTTAGTAGCCTAACTAAATCAAAAGGGTGATTACTGTACAAGGATTTCATCCCATCCTTCATAACTTCAAACCATTTCTCCTTTTGCTTACTACTAATAGCTTATTAAAACTTTCAAGTTCTCTTTGTCTCATTAATTAGGGGGTAACATGATAAGTACTTTCTTTCTTTAGAAGATATCTTGAGAGAAGTTTTAGGACCTTTGCAATTGTTGCCTCTATATTTATTAGTTGTTGACTAACCACAATATCATGTATTGTGCATCTAAAAAGTCTACACCTTACTGATCATTTCGCATTTGATCACCTCTTTCATTGTCATCTTATATCTCAACATCCTATAGCCATCTTTAGTCATATTTGGTACATCATTCAATGATACTGACTCAATATTAACTAAGCTCTTATTAATCATTCTTCTCAAACTTCTTAATATCCTCAATAATTTGGTCCTCAAAAAGCACAATGCCATGACTTTTAATAAGTTTCTTCTCTACTAGATCATATACTAATATCCAAACTCATCTTGACTATAACCAATGAAGATACACTACTTAAGTCTTGACATCCAACTTCAACTTCTCATCTTTAAGAACAAGTGAAATGCTTTACATCTAAAGACTCTTAAGTGACAATAGAAAATATCATTGTTAAACCAAATTCTATAAGTGACATTACCATCGAAAGCAACAATAGGGGATAAACTGATAATATGAGCAATTATGCAAAGTGCTTATGCCAAAAAGGAATTTGGCAATTTTACTTGTACAAGTACGCTTCAAACTCTCTCCATGAAATTTCCATTCATCCACTCCATAAATCCATTTAGATAGGGAGTCTTGGTAGAGTTTTCTAACGTATAATACCCTATTCTCTATAATAATTATAAGAAGGTCTACAATATTCACCACCAGTGTCACTTTGGATGCATTTCGAATTCTTACCTATTCATTATTTATCCAAGGCTTGAAGTTATTTAAGTTTCTTAAGAACCTAATCTCATCTTAAAATGATCACAAACAATATAGTGTACAAGCTCCATCAAATCTAATTTTCTAGAAGGAGGATGACTTTGAAAAGGAACGCTTCTATTTCTCAGCCGAAAATGAACACACTTATCAAACATAGCTTCCTTAATATTAGAAAGAAAAATTTCCTGATTAAATAATCATTCCCCTTCGCATTTATATGACTCAAACTTCTATGACATAATTATGGTAAAGTATCGTTCTTTACCATATTCATTGAGCCACTAGAGAACCTTGCATCATATATAAGTTAGAGGACTTGTTACCTCTAGCGATAACCATTGAACCTTGGTGAGGTTTCAGTGTCCATCATTGAATACCTTAAATCATAATCATCAAACTTTCTTATAGAGATCAAAATAAAGTAGATGTTAGGTGCATGCTTAATATGTTTAAAAACCAAGTTTGCACCATTATTGGCCTTATAGAAAATTATTCTTATACCATTTACCCTAATATTTCTATCATTGCCCACCTTCAGTACTCCTAAATCACCCAAAATGTAAACAGTGAAGAACTCTTTCCTTGACTTGATATGATAAGAAGAACCAATATTTATGATATACTAGATTAATGACATTTTCATTACAAGTAATAAGAAGATCACCATTAACAATAGTAAAAACACGACTCTTATTGTCACTGTCCTTCTTTTTCTATCTCATCTCTTTTTTTAACTCAAAATAATACTTCTTGATATACTTTGGTTTACCATAAACAAACTAAGTTCTTGTAATTATATCTTAACTTGCTTATATTTTTATATCGATTATTCTAACCTTTAAATTTATTTCTCCCCTATCTTCAATAAACAAAATATATTACCTTGGTCAAAATGAAGATAAGCCTTAAGATCTCTTTCTCACTTCTTTATTCAAAACACAACTTTTCCTAAATTCGATAATCACCACACTACTAGGCTTATAATTGACCAAATAAAAATGGAAACATTTCAAAGAATCTGGTTAAGTATTAACCATCTAAAGTCGTTATATCTTGTCATTAAACTTTACAACCATTCTAGACAATTAATCACAGAGATCTTAAAAATTATCAAATGATTAAAAATTGGATTTCCCTCCTTATACCTCAAATTTATTAGATGCTTAAGTAAGAACAACTAGTTATTGCTTATCTTTGAAGCATAAAACATCTTCTCACAAAGTTTTAACACGTGTCTTATTAATAGTGTAATTAAGAACATTATTTTCTACCTATTGCGTAATACAATCATAAACTTTTTTATATTCAAATTCTCAGTCATTAATATGGCCTATTAATAGCAAATATAGGCAAATGTATGTCTTTTCACAAATAGAAGATCTTTTATCTTACTATTCCACTTATGGTAATTAATATCATCTAAACACATTAGTTTACTAATATTCAACTCCTTCATTCAAATAGAATTATCATAAATATTTAACCATAAGCTATAATACCACAATGTTGGGAAGATACCAATATATGCATGATCGAATACACAATGAAATAAAATATCTAGTCAAAATTTATCTTTCTATTTAAATCTATGAGGAACAATGCAACTTATGGTATAATAACGATGTTACAACAAGTATAACATGTTAAAAATAAACATAGTCAAAGCAAATTACAAACATAAGAGAGACCATATTTTAATATGAAAATCCCTTCCGATAAAGGTAAAAACTATGAGACTCTAATCCATCAAAAGAACTCCACTATATCAAAAAAGTCTTACAAATATTCCCCAAAGTGATTGTAAGTGCTAAACGAGAAATAACAAAGGATAAGGGTAATAACTTCAAACAAGGAAGACAAACAGAGAAGTCACCTAAAGTCGTAAAGACTACAACTGTAGTCCTATAAACAAGATCTTCACTTTTCAAATTATAGAGCAACATCCCAAGAAATTCCAAACTAAATTTCAGTTTCATCCAATTGTGAATGACTCAAGATTGGATGAAAGCCCAAAATTGGTTTAGAAAAATAATTAATACTCTTTTTTCTTCTTTTCTTTATCTTATCTCTCTTCTTTTTATGTCAACTCTCTTATGCTTAATAATAGTCAAACTTTTAGATATCAAAAACATAAGTCAAAAGATCATAATAAATTCTAAAAAATGATAAATCAAGTCTAACAAATTTGAATGTCTCTATAGGTAAAAGAAAAAAAAGACCCTAATGTAACACATCTATAATAAGTATTATAATTTCAAACACGTAATATTGCATCAATCTTCTATTTGTTTTAGGGCCTGCTAGTTTGTATTTGTATTTTTTATTTTTAGTAAAAGACTTGTTTATTTGAGTTTTTTTTTATTTTTAGTTTTAGTTTTGATTTCTTCCCATTTTCATAACTTATGAAAACTATAAAAAAATGATTTTTTAAAAAATAAGAATTATGAATAAATTAATTGAATTCATTTTTATAATTAGTAAAATTTAAAAATAAATTAATTTTAATTTAATAATTATTTTCTAATTATAATTTAAATTTAAAATATCTTCAAAATGTATAAAATTTAAATAAATTTTGATTTAACAATTAAAAAACATATTTTATTTAAAAAATATAACAAACAAAAGTGAAACCAAACAACCCTCTCTTTGCTCATTATATACAAAAACTATTTTACAGATTTTACCATTCAAACTTCATATTTTTATAGTGAAAGATCTTATTTTAGTGAGAGCATTATGAATTGCAGAAAATAAGTATGCAATAATTTATAAGTTGTAGTTTACAAGAACCTCTATGCTAATTTAGGCTAGAAATAATTATATATAAATAAAGAGAAAAACAAGGATGGAGCTAAAACTTTCATGGGCCCGAGTGACTTCTCAAAAGTTTAATCTGTAAACCTTGGCCCACTCCCAGGGGATCTGATGTGGGCATGGGCATCAGCATCAGGCAAGACCAGTATTGAACAAATGAAAGCCCATCAGAGACAGAACCGTTCTTCTTCTCAGCTCTCTCTCTCTAATTAACAAACACACTTGTTTGAAGCCTATTTTTTGTTCTCAATTTGCATGAACTTAAAATATGTGTGGAATTATCTCATTCCGTCATAAGTTAGAACCAAAAATCTTTTCCTAATCCCCAAAAATCCCGTATCTTTTCTTTTGATTCCACTCTCCTTGTGACGAAATCTCACCTTTTGCACTTTCTCAGCAACTAAAAACTATTCTACAAAATGAGATGGGAAAGACTCCAGCTTTACCAGGGTTCTCTACAACCGCACCACCAACAACAACAGGACGTGAATGGGCCAGGAAAAAGGTGGGGACACACCTGCAATTCCATTAAAGGAGGGAATTTTCTATATGTTTTTGGTGGCTATGGCAG
>JANSVA010000007.1:16453842-16467625 GCA_025504915.1 Erythroxylum reticulatum | reverse complement strand
CCAGGAAAAAGGTGGGGACACACCTGCAATTCCATTAAAGGAGGGAATTTTCTATATGTTTTTGGTGGCTATGGCAGAGACAACTGCCAGACCAACCAAGTTCATGTCTTTGACACTGGTGGGTCTTTACTTCACTACTATTCAGTTACTATCCATTTGGTTTTTGCAATATGATTATGTCTCTTCTTGAATATCTATGGAATGCCCTGTTTTTCTGTTGTGATGAGGATGTTACTGATATACATTTTTAGAGTTCTTCTGGGTTTTCTCTGCGTCATCTGCTTTGAAATTTTTTCTTGTTGGTTAAACTTTGTGATGAAATAAAACCCAAATGTGTGTCCTTTTCGTTAGTTTTTTCCTTTTAATGTTTTCATAGCTGCTACTGGTGTTTGTCGGCTGGATCAATCCTTAAGCTTGTTTATTGTGGGATTGTATGGGGTTCACCATTGGGAATTTGGTTGACTAATTGTGGTGTGGCGTTAATGTTCCTTTTGGCTTCTTGTTCAACTTACAATTAATGCATTTATGGTCTGTTGTGGAACTCTTGTTAAAGTTCTTCACTAGGTTGTTTTTTCCTTTTATTTTTTATTTTACTTGACTTGCACTTATTTTCACCCTGTTATGCCGCCTTACCCAGCACCTGTAGCTTATTGATCCTTTCTGGGGTTAATGAATATATGTGTGCACCGTCTTTTTTGGGGAGCTCTTTTAATGCCTCCCATTAAAGTTCAGTATATTGCTTCTTATTATCCTTTGTACCACTAGCCAATTATGATGCATTTTTCTTCCCTTATTTGGGTACTGAAAGTTATTTGGGCAAAAAATATTCACCGCGTCTTGGTTCTTGGGGAATCTTGCTATGAAATTTTCTTTCCTCAGATGTTTATGCTCTCATAGGGGTTTTTCAACTTGCAGCTAAGCAGATTTGGAGCGAGCCAGTTATAAAGGGCACACCACCTACCCCAAGGGACAGCCACAGTTGTGCAACTGTGGGAGACAATCTGTTTATATTTGGTGGAACTGATGGGAGGAACCCTCTCAAGGATCTGCATATATTAGATACTTGTGAGAAATCTTAATAATTTCTACTCACTCTGACCTTAAACAATCCTTGTTAATTTTATGGATTGCGATTGTAAGCCCCTAATATCTAATTCCCGCAGACAACTCAAAAGAATTTATGTTGAATCATCTTCATGACGGTCTTATTTGTTTTTGTTATTTTATCAGCATCACATACATGGATATCACATAGTGTAAGAGGTGAGGGACCAGAGGCACGGGAGGGTCATAGTGCAGCCCTTGTTGGTAAACGTCTCTTCATATTTGGTGGCTGTGGGAAATCGTTGGAGAATAACGTTGAAGTGTATTACAATGACCTTTACATATTAAATACTGGTAACTTCTTCTGTGAATTTCTTTGTTTCAAAACTTTATCTACATTAATTGCTCAACTATCTGGGCATAATTTACTGTGATCAGTCTGACCTTGCATTAGCGTGCAATCTCATATGTATGTTTCAGGAGTTCATCAGCGTATGTTTCAGGAGTTCATCAACGTGCTTGACAATTGCTTAGTTATTATCCATTTTTACCTTGCATTATCATAAAATATGATCCCTGCATTTGAAAACTTTATCTGCATTTTGTGGCAGTTGCCCAACTTTCTGGCTAAAGTTGGTTGTGATCATTCTAACCTCAAATTAGTACACAGGATTCAATGTGTTCCCAGTTCCCATTGAACTCCATCATTATTGTCTATGGGTTTTTAATATGGTGGTCTGTTACAGTAGTAGATGACTTTTTGAAACATGGAATGGATAATTTTACATTCCTTTTTGTATTCTTCCAGAGACATTTGTATGGAAATGTGCAACAACATCAGGCACTCCACCTTCTGCACGTGATAGCCACAGTTGCTCATCTTGGAAGAATAAAATCATTGTGATCGGTGGTGAAAATGAACATGACTATTATATGTCTGATGTGCATGTTCTAGATGCAGGTTTGTTCCATGCTTATATCTGATAATCTGAATGCCCATGTTGCTCCATCTTATACTCAAAACACACGCACACAACTATATGCACTCTACACATCCTCATCTTGTCATTTGTATGGAACCACATAGCATATTTCAATGCAATTGTGCAGCAGGCTTGTTCGTGTAAGAATATATGTGTCTTTATGCTAAATATGCCAATTTTGTTTGAAATTTCTTTTATTAATAGTTTTTCTTCCTTGTTTGTTATTAGAAACTCTTGTTTGGAAGGAGCTGGACGTCTTTGGTCAAAAGCTGACACCTCGAGCTGGTCATGCTACTGTTGCCTTTGGAAAGAATTTATTTGTTTTTGGGGGATTTTCAGATGCTCAAAATTTATATGATGACCTATATATGCTTGATGTAGGTATGTAACTGCAGTCTTGCTACATTGTTTTAAAGGCAGTCCAAAAGATTCACTTTTTTTCTTCACCACATTCCAAAAAACAGAAGGAGAAAAATTTGTGCTGCTCTTTTGACATTCGACATTCAATATTTGAATCTTTGACAGCTTGTTGGGCATTAACAGAGTATACCATTCAATAGGATATATTTTGTCTATTCCTTTATTGGGCTAGTCCTTCATGAATTTAATTGAATACAACCCTTTATAAAATGACTTGTTTGATAAAATCATAATTCTTTCCGGAAAAATATGATTTACTCAATAATTAAATTCATTGGCTGAACTGATTATGTGCTTAGTGCTTTTACTTTATCTTTCCTAATTTCTCTATTATCAATGTGTATCTTTTTCATTCTATTGGAATTTCCTATGGACTCCTGACATATGCCATAGCTTTTGTGGCAGTAGAATCAGGCTGTTTAATTGCCTGCCTGAGGCAGGATATATGCACAGATAACTAGAATCAATGGACTTGAAGTTTAGTTCATGTTTTTTTAAGTTTTGTAGTACCATTTGAAAAGGAGAAGTTGACTACCAATTGAAATGTGTATCAATTGAAAGAGTTCGTTCCGATCCTTCCAGTTAATAAAACAAACCAAACACAAGAAAGGAAATTAACAAATCTATTCAACCTAACCTATAAATTTCATTTCATTTCAACTCATTGCATTGGTTTGCAAGATGTTTTGCCAAACAAGCTGTGAACCCATAAAGCCACCTAGCTTACCCCATGGGTTTTGGGAATGAAAATCCAGATAAAAGATTTTCTATGATACGAAAGTGCATCTGCTAGACATTTGAATGCTTTTGTCTATTATGTGAGACTTGTGAGACATACAATATAGGCTATAATCAGAAGCATCTGGCTATTTGGTGTGGCTAGCTGAAGCTGTCATTGCCTGTTATTTCTCCATAATGTAGCAACTGCAGATTTCATCTACAAGATTTCATTTTTAGTGGCTTTTAAGAAATGAACTTAATTGGATCTAATCTTAATTTGCATGATTTGTAATGAATTATGCATTTGACTTCTTGTTGCAGAAACTGGTGTGTGGACAAAGGTGATTACTACAGGTGATGGACCTTCTGCACGTTTTTCTATGGCTGGGGACTCTTTGGATCCTTTAAAAGGGGGCGTACTTCTGTTCTTTGGTGGTTGCAATAGGAATCTTGAGGCACTTGATGATATGTACTACATTCACACAGGTTCTGTAGTATTGGATCAAGTTCCTCTTGCTTTATGAACCTCTATCATTTTTCACGTTTGAATGATCTTAGCTATATGTTGTTTTGATGATGTGGTGTGTTGCCTCATGCAGGAATGAATAGTTTCTGTGATGAGCAGCGAGTAGAAAAATTATCCTTGAGGAAACAGTTGAAAATGAAGTGCCAAGAGCAAAGTCTTTACTCTACTATACATGAAAAAGCTTTGATTACAATTGACACAATGCCAAGTTATGCCCAACCAGGTAAAATTGGAGAAATATGTATATCATCTTGTTCTGGAGTCAAATTTAGCTGGTGCTTATGTGCATTTGTGAACTGACCATTTGCACATTCTCATGCAAATTGTGTGATGAAAATGAACTCAAGAGACACCGATGTTGTTACTGATGCTGTCATTAGCTGTTGGTACATATCTTGGTTCCCTCACTTGCTCTATCTTCACAATTCCGCAAAGGCTTTACTTTAGTGTGTCAAACTGCTTCTAGCTTTCTTCTGGATTGATCCTCATTTCACATGGTATTCATCTGTTGTTGTGTTGCCTTTCAGTTTTGGATTTGTTAACCTTTGAGATTGGGTCATTTATTGTCACTGTTCTTGTCATGAGATTGGGTCATTTATCGTTCTTGTTCTTGTCACTTTTTGGATTTTGCTATACTTTCACATCGAGAAAGTGATTGAGGAAAAAAGTCTGGGGTGCAAAGTGAGAGTGACCACTTGTATCTTGATAAGCATGAAAGCTGGAGTTGTTGAGTACTGGTTTGTTATTTTAGGGTGGGTATTTTGGGCAGGGTGAAGGAACTTATGATTCTTGTGGGTTTGAAATTCATCCCCATTTTCTTTTGGATTTATTACCCTTATTTTGTGAACATTCTTGATTGAATGATTTTATTCTTGACATCCACCATGAAAAGGATATTAGAATTATTTTATTTCTTGTGTTTAAACAGGTTTCCTTGTATTGTTTGAAGGATAGAAACCCTGTTTCCTAGGCATATAAACAAACTACTTTTCAATTATTTTTAGAGAATGTGCTAGAGGAGTTATCAGAGTTTATGGACCTGATAATCCAGCTAAAGATTATAACGTGCAACTTTGATGTTGAATGCAAACTCATTTTTGTATTTTGAAGTGCTTCACGAGTTCCAGTTGCAAGTCTAACTTGTCTAGTATCTCTTTCTGTTGTAACAGTTTATGTATACAACAAGATGACGCGGAAACTTTTTAATTATAGCGAAGTTAACTTACAATAATATATTGTTCTAATTGGGGTGAAAATTATAATACAAAGTTCTGATGTTTGATGTGTACATATAATTGTATTTTGGAGCACTTCTTGTCTTTGTCTTGCCTCCTGCTCTAATGACAGTTTAGGTATACAAGAAGGCAAGATGATGTGGAAGCTTTTTTACTGAGGTTGTATCCTAGAAGACCTCAATGATACTAAAAAAAAATTGTTCTTGAAGATTTCAATGAGATCAAAGTAAAATGTTTTTGAAGACTTTGGTGAGATTAAACTCAGAGAACATAATGAAATCATATCTTGATGTTCAAACAGAAACTTGGTTAAGATGATGATTACAAGTCTTATATCCAAGAAAGAGAATTAATTATAGAGGTTGCCTTTTGCTCTATTATGTTCCTAAGAACTGCAGTGCCTTCTTTGCAGGTGGAGAAAATTTACGATTGAATCAAGTTTATTGTCAGGGAAAGAAGACATTTCGGGCTAAAGTAACTGAAACCTTCCCCCATGGTTATAGTATTGAGACAATGATTGATGGAAAGCCACTGCGAGGAATATTATTTACTAACATGCCCAGCTCCCCACGTGTATCTGATCATGGAGACACGAGGTGGGGATATGGCAGATCTGTCTGTTCCTTATTATTTATGAATTCCTGGGGGCATTCATTGTTCTTTTATGTCAGTACTAATGGATGTCCTTACCATTTATCCCCAAATCAGGAAAAGGGCTGGTGAGGAAGTTGGTGCTTTGTTGAATGGTGAACCCTATAACAAATTGAAAATTTCTAGAAGTATTAACCAGGATGCAGCAGATCATTTGCAACCAGCTAGTCTTCAGGGGTTGGATTCTGGTTCACATGAGACCAACACTGAAGCTGTTATAGCCCTTGGATCAAAAAACGTTACTTCCAGTGTGTCTGAACCCCTCAAGGTCAATCCTTGTTTTCTCTTCTCTTATATCCTGTTGTTCAGCCACATGTTAGAGAGATGTTGTGTCATTCTTCGTTGACAAGTTGGTTTTGATACCTTATTGAAAATCCTGTACGATTAAGCTTATGACTTTATGATGAAGATGGTAAAATAAGTTTTTGCAAATTTCATAGTTTTGCATTTATATTTCTGTTATTTTGCCGTCCATATCGTTTAGTATTGTCAGCCACGAGTAATGGAGTGTGACATGGCTTTTCATCTATTTAGATTGTATTATTGATTCAGTAGACCCATTTACAAAGGAAATTGTTTATTTGTATCCACTTCCTCCCATCTGTGGAAAAGTTGAAATTTGTTTCCACCAACAATATTGCTGTATCTTTAGAATAGTGACATAATTGCTGCATTCCTATTTAGCTACTGCATTTCAACTGCTGTATATGCAATTCCAATAATTCTTCAGCCTCTTGAAGTCAAATTTCGTCATGACCATATCCAGAGGAATGCAATGAATTGGTTGATTCTGCATATTTGGGGAGTCTGATGTGGATTCCTGCTCACTTTTTGTTATATTTGCTACAGGTTCCTGGAAATCAAGAATCATCTGTGGCTCCTTCTCTGAATCTTAATGATGTAATGACCAATGATGCACCAAACTCTGATGCGGAATTGCAGAACCCTTCTACAGGCAAGGATTCTATAACTTTATCCCTAAGTCAAAGTAAGTACGTAGGAAATGTTTGGTTCTATTCTTTCTGTGGTGGTACAATGTTTTTATTCTTCTCTATTTGCTTAGTTTATCCATTGGATATCTTTATCTAATATAAGGCTGGGGTATAAATGAAGGGTTAAACTTTGAGATCAACAATTTCTGAAATTTATCTGTAACACAATGGTTATCTTTCGTGAAGCTATTCATTGTCTACTCTATAAAGGTTGTTACATGACTGTGTTGCTGTTGACAGATGGCAGGAATCCAACTGGAGTACTCAATGACCCGGGGCAATCAGTTCGGCTGGAGAACAATTGACCTTTTAGCATGACTTCATACAAACCGCCTGGCTCTGTACATTAGTGACTTCAAGGTGGTTGTAGATGCTTCTGACTGCTGATACAACAGAATCTACTGACTGGTGTGATGTGCTATTTACGAGCACATCTTCCCTTCCTGACCAACTAAGGCTCTTCACTCGACTGTTTTAGTATCATTTAATTGACTGTAGCCCTATGTAATATTTATTGTTTTAAACTGCCAAATTCGCTATTAGTTACTGCTTCTGACCAAGTGCTTCTTGCAATGGGAATGGAAGTTCTTATCAGAAGTTGCTTATTGTAATGGCTATGTTTTTGTCTTGGCAATTTACTATTGTTTTGGGAAATGCTCTGTATTAACCTTAGTTCTGTGCAGTCAGAAGAGAGGCATTGCATGCTCACGTGACTTGTAGACCCAGTCTCCTCTCCGTTTTGTCCATCCATTAACAAACAGCCACCCCTGCCTGTATTAGCGTTCTCTTGCTGTTCATTTTCCTTGGTCACACGTATCATACCATAAAATTCATGGATGCAATAATGATTGATTGATTGATTGATTGATCATTTGGTCCCTGAAATCCATCAATTCTTGCTTGTCACCATCATCTTTCCCCTTCTGCAGTTAATTGGTGCAAACTCTTTTATGATGCTTGTTGTGAGAACTAACCGCCATTACTTGCAAAATGGGTAACAGGACCTCATGTGCAACTGCTTATTGTGCATGTAATGCAGGGAGATGAGGTCAAATTATACCAAGGCCTCACGTGGCTGACCTGTTTTAGGGGTATGCAAAGACTTGCAGGCTCTTCAAATTATTAATAAATATTCCAGAGTTTGCCGGTTAACTCAGCACTTCATCTTGGACCTGCCATCATTTTCATTGTGGTCCACATCAATCAGTGTTGAAACTGGGTTCCTTGCTTGGTTTTTGGGTCTAAAGGCCAGCCTGTAAAGGTACACACAATCTGATTTCCATCTAATTAAGCCAATGGCTGCTTGGAGGTTGTGTTGAATTTATGGTCCTCAGCTAAGAGAATGAACGACTGGTGGGTTTGGAAATTCACTAATTGTCATCAACTTGGTAGTCCTGTACACTGGACCATCCATAAAGGGAAAAGGGTTTGGTGGCATTGCACAGAATCGACAACTACTGATATATTTATTAGTTTTTAAGTGGTTGGGAAACCATGAGTTCTCCATGACAGAGAGTGTTTAATATGTGACAGCCATTATTGGTATCTCAGTCCTTATAGTAACAGTCTTCTGTCCTGTTAATAAATATGCAATCAAGCTTCTCTGAGCTACCCAAGAAAGTTGATACTTTGATGATCCTGATAAGCTCGTTCAAGGTCCCTGCTAATCATACATTCAAAGGTTTTCAACTGTAAAATACATAAAAATTATTACATCTTTCTTTACAAATCTAACACAAATTGTTAGTTTATATTTTTGTTGTCAATAGGTTAGATGTAAATTAATATAAAATATTATTATTTAAATCAATAAGAGCACTCTTTATTTTAACATATTTTTGTTAATTATATTTGATGCTTAATACTAAACATAAAGTCCTTGAAATAATAACTATGCAATTGAAATTGTAAAGAGATCGTAATTGTGGCTTTTAATTTATATTTATGTATTATTTCTAAATTATTTTTAATTGTAGTTTTATTAGGATATGATATTAATAGAACATTAAAATTAACACATTTTATTTTTTACGAAGAAAATAATTGATCATATAAACTAAAATATGAAAATATTTAAACAAATATGTGAGTATTTATTAGATAGTAAGCTTAGTGAAATGGCTTGATTATGAGGATACCAAATACAATATTACTTGTGTGTTTATGGATTTTTTCATAATGATTGTATAATTGATCATTAACTTGAGATTATTAAGATATCTTATTTAGAAATTACTATATTTTGAGTCTACTTATATCCTATTTCAATCATAATAATTCAGTTAGTAGTACTTAATATGAACTATAAAGAGATAATTGAGTAAATTAATAAAAGATTCGTCTCCTTAAATTAATTAAGAATAATGATCTAATGTTCTTGATTAGTAGTAATTTAAGAAATTATCTAGTCAGAGCAAATTGAAACTTAAAATTAATATTTTCAAATATGAATTATAAATTGATTACAAGTTAATAAAAATAAATATGATTATATTTAAATAGAGTAGACATTAATTTCACACTTTATATCAAATTTGCAATATTAGATGATGAAAAGATTAACTTATACTCTATAACCATACATTGACAGGTTAAGTCAGACTTATTCCTAATAATTGGGTAATTATGACAGACGTAAATCTTAGTATATGATTTTTAAATATTTAATCACAAAATTAAATATAAATTAGAAAGAATTTATTTTATCTAATTTTAATTATATTATGTAATTATTATTAATATATTAGGAACCTAATAAACCATATAAAGCAATTAAAGAGAGAAAAATTAATTTAAATTAATTTGGACTTAACTTTGAAGTTTTAGAAATTTTAAAGATCAATATGAGATATTTAGTTTTATTAAGATTTAATTATAATCAAGATTAAGCTAGATCTTAATTTTAATTAGAAAGAAATCCTAGTGTTTTAGAGAACTAGCACTTCAGTCTTTTCTTTTTTAACATAGATTTTTTTCTATTCCGTGGAAACTATTAGAGGCAAGACATTTGAACAACTTGCATTTAACAGCTCTAGAAGAAAAGTTTTGAAATATTCAAAATCATATATATTTTAAGTTTTTATTTCTTACTTATATTTTCTAAGTTATTCAATTAAATAGGTCCATCAAAAAATTGAAACCTATGATTCGGTTATGGTTAATTTTTCAATAATAGTATCAAAGCCTTCTTTAACTGAGTAACTTTATTGTCATTGCCTGATTATTATTGATAACTAAATTAAGGCTTAAATTGTTGCTTATTCTCCCACAACCAATTGCTTTTTTTGGGAATATATTTGTTTGCTTTTGTTTCTAAAAACCTAATTTCATGACCCATAGTTATCAAATCTGGATGTTAAGTGAATATGTTTCAGTTTCTAACTTTGTGGTACCCCCTAGCTTTGAAGTTTTTGGAAAATGTTATTGAAGTTGCTCTTGGTATTCATTATCTCTAGAAAACAAAAATTGCATGCACAATAATCTTAGGTTCCTGTTCTGGAGGCAGTGACTGAGACACCATTGGAGATGAAGAGAAGGTAGTGGGTAGGTTGAACTATGAAAACATAATATGGAAAATGATGAGACAGATTCTTAGGGGACAAAGTGTCAAGCGTCTCATGCATCAAGCATGTGTAGTTAGAAGCAGTATGCGCTAAATTATTCCATTTTATTTTTAATTTTTTATTTTAAGCCTTTAATTAACGTTGAAAATAGGTCACATCTTTCTAGGACCAGGTTCGAGCCCGAGGTAGCCAGGCTCAAACTCTAGCCTGACTTAGTTTGGTTCGACTTGATTTTTTATTTTCTAAATTAAAAATAAAAAACATTGTCATTTTTTGCATATTTATCGAACCTTGGCCAGCTTGAGCCTAAACTCAAGCCAATTTCGAGGCCGAGTATGAGGCCTAACCCTTTGACCTAGAGCTTAGTCCCAAATGCCATCCTTATCTTTAAGTTTAGTTAAATGAAAGTTTCTTAATAAGTTTAAGATTTAATTAGTTTAAATTCTTAATAAATATAAAAATATTTTTAATAATTTAAAAATTATTTTCAAAAGGTTAGTTTTATTAGGAATATTTATGGTATTTAATTTAATTTTTCAAGAGTTGACTTATTAAATTAAATTATTTAGAAAGTCAATAATAGAACTAAGCAAAATTTTAAAGGGTTATGTTTCATAATTAGATTATATTAGATATAATTAATATAATGAGATTATATTAATTATGATGAGACTTAAAATTTTAACTTTTAAATAACTTAATTAAATATTAAGTACATGTTGTCCGTAATTATTGTTATCTACTATTTAAGAATAAAAGTAGAATTATATTTATTGTAAGCCTTGTTAAGCAAACTTAAGGTCCCTTTAATCTAAATATATTTTATCTTAAAATACTAGTTCTTACTTAAACTTACTCATGATCATATGAATTTAGAGGCAGAGTTATGAATAATATATGAGATATATTTTAGCAAAAAGTTGTCATCTAGTAGATCTAAAAGTCAAATGAGATGAAATTAATAGGAATTATCAACCTAATTTAAATTTAATTGATTTTTTGAGAAAATTAAGATTAAATAAGTTGAATAGATCTTGTCCTACTAGAGAGATTAAAGTAATTTTTTTGAATTGGTAGTGATGACTATCATTTTGAATAAAATAGTAGAAATAACTAAAAATACTTATTAAAGTCCTTATTTTATTTGATCTTATGCTGTAAAGTAATACTTATTCTTTAGTGTCTTTTTTAGTTATTAGATAAAATGAGTAGTAATTTGTCCCTGTGAAGCATCATACATGCTAATAAGTTTAGTGGACCCTAACTTCTTCGACTAATTTTGCAATTTGAGAATTGTTCAATAGTAAGAAAAGAAACTCTATGCTCTTAACAATGTAATACCACTTGAGACCAATTCAGGTACTACTAATGAAGTATGAGAGAGATATCCGTGTCATATTGATGATATTGAATAACCTATATGTGTAATGTTGGTTAGTATATCTTTTGAGCTTTAGAGTTAGCATGAGAACATATATGTTCCTACTAGAATTTTGTATCTCAAGGAGTTGTTTGGCACATAAAGTAGGATAAAGACATATTAGACTTGTAGAGCATAATATCAATGTAAGACAGTAGAAGTATCTTCACTAGTGTTATACGTATTGAAGATGATTAGCTATATTGAAAAATTAGGCTAATTAGGTTTTGTCATGGATTATGAGTTAAGCATTGATTTGGTACTTGAGTCTCATAGTCCAAGCGTTTCAGAGTTTATTATGAACTTTCATATGAACCAAATCTTTTTTGAGCTATTAAATATGATCAAGACTGCAAGGGGACACCTTAAGAAAGAAGCTCATTTTGTTCTTATTGTGGAATCTTTTAGAAGCAAGAAAAATAGATCTAAGAAGAACAAGAACAAGAAATATAAGGTTTTTGGTAAAATAGCAAAGCCAAATAGTGGTGATAAAAAAAAGAATAATGACAAGGACATAAATTTTTATCATAGAGTCAATGGAAATTGGGAGAGGAACTACAAACTTATCTTACTAGCCTAAAAGATAAGAAGTTTAAGGAAGCTACATCTTCAAGTATATTTACAATTAAGATAAATCTTTCAATTTCTATTTTGCAATCTTGGTATTAGATACTAGATGTGGTTCTCATATTTGTAAAAATATACAGATGTTAACACAGAGTGGATTATTAAGGAAACGTAAATTAGACCTGCAAGTTGGTAATGGAGTAAAGGTAACTGCATTAATTATAAAAACTTGTAGTTTAGCTTTGCCTTTTAACCTTATATTAGAATTAGGTAATTATTATTATGTTCCAGTCATTACAAGAAACAACATTTCCATTTATTATTTATATTTAAATGGATTTGTCTTTATTATTAAAAGTAAAACCATTCTTTTTATAAAGATGATGTTTATTACGGATATAAATTACTTATAAATGGTTTGTATGAATTAGATCTTAAAAGGTTAATTCATAACATAAATAGCAAAAAAGGAAAGTTAAGTAACCAAAATCTTATATCATTACAGGTTAGTTCATATCAATCAAACTAAATTACAAAGTTAAATTAAGAAAGATAATTGAATCTTTTGATTATAAATCATATCAGATTTATGAATATTATTTATTAGGTAATATGAGTAAACTATCCTTTAGTGGAAAGGGAGACTGTGTCAGTAAGTTATCAGAGCTTATATATTAAGATGCATATGGCCTTATATCTACTTATAGTAAAGGTGGGACCTTATATTTCATTACATTCACAGATGATCATTTTAGTTGTAGTTATTTGTATTTAATTAAAAAAAGTTAATTATTTAAAAGGTTCAAAGAAATTAGACTTGAGGTTGAGAAATAAACTAGTAGGAGTATTGAGATACTTACATCTGATCGAGGTGGTGAATACTTAGACTCTGAGTTTCTTGGTTACTTAAAAAAGAATCAAAATGGGCTCCATTTAGAACTCCACAATATAATAGAGTATCTAATAGGAGAAATATACTAGATCATTATATGTTTTGTGATGAGTCATATAGTCATTCCTATCTTCTTTTGGGGATATACCATTGAAACTGTTACGTACCTTCTAAATAAAGTTACATCTAAATTTATTGATAAGACAACATCTGAGATATAGATTAGTATTATATCAAAGTTATCACATATAAAGATTTGGGGATGTGATGTTTAAGCGAAGCATGCAGCATCTAATAAGCTTTAAGATAAAGAGAGTATCTGATATCAATTTTGTCATCCTTTTCAATAAAAAGTGTTTATCTAAAACATGATAAATTCTTATAAAGAGAATTTATTCTCAATGAAAGTGTTGGACCCTGTTTCCGAAGTCCAACATTCGGAATCATAAACGCCTGGAGGGCTCACTTCTCATAACTTACAGAACATATTTGGGGAACTTCCAATTGGAGTCTCAGACCGACTTCTTCAGAACATTTGTTCCCCCTTGAATTACGTTTCTAACCATCGTCTCTATCTCAAATTCAATTCTTTCTGGCTCAACAGGTACTTAAGACTCTTGTGGTCTGTAAACACTTTAGTAGTAACTCCATATAAGTAATGTCTCCAAATCTTCAATGCAAAAATTATAGCAACCAATTCCAAGTCATGTGTCGGATAATTCATTTCATAAGGCTTTAATTGCCTAGAAGCATAGGCAATCACTTTCTCT
>JANSVA010000007.1:16418296-16453742 GCA_025504915.1 Erythroxylum reticulatum | reverse complement strand
GGAATAAACCAATATGTCATCAATAAAGACTATGAAAAATTGGTCTAAGAAAGGCTTGAAGACTCTATTCATCAAATCCATAAAAATTGCAGGTGCATTCGTTAACCCAAAAGGCATAACCAAGAACTCAAAGTGGCCATACCGTGTTCTAAAAGTAGTCTTTGACACAGCGGTCTCCCTTATCCTCAACTGGTGGTAACCCGATCTTAAATTGATCTTGGAAAAGAAGTTTGCTCAAATATTCATCCCGTTCCTGCAATTCCTTAATCCTATCATTCAATACCGGCCTCACTCTAAAATTTGTCAACACACAATCAGGTTCAACTTGTCTCAATGTCACATTAAGTCTGGCTAATTCCTTTAGCAAAGGAAGGTACACCGTTTCCACATGTGCCATAGTGGACTTCTTACTCAGTGCATCTGCTACCATATTAGCTTTCCCCGGATGGTAGTCTATCATCAAGTCATTCAATACCCCATTCATACTTGCTAATTTAAAAACTCAATTCTAAAAATAATAAACAATTAAACCACTAATAAGAGTAAATAAAAAAAATTCGGGGCCCAACAGAAAGTAATAAGAGTTAGAGCTTAAAGAAGTTCAAGAACCATAAATGCACATCCATATGGAACAAAAACCTTAAGTAGATACATATGATGTATAAATAAGGGTTCAAGAGCTACATAATCTATAACATACTAGTATGATGTGTCATCCCCCACTAGATTAGACCTGCATAATGAAGAGGGAAAAGACAATGTATTACTCATATGATGAGTCTACTAATTTTAAGAAAGAAATGTTTGATATTGATTATTTAAAATGTTATAAAGCCATAAGATTTAGAATGGAATCCATATATACTAACCAAGTATAAACTTTGGTGGATGCTCCATATGATATTATACTTATGGGAAGCAAGATGGTTTCTAAGGCTAGTGGATAAAAGTTACAAATAAAAATAAGGAGTTGATTTTGATGAAACTTTTTCATTAGTAACTATGCTTAAGTCTATAAGGATCTTATTGGCTATAATTGCAAATATGATTGAAATTTTAGATTCCATAGAATCGAAAAGAATATGTAGTAATTGTGCATCTTCACCTTGCCAATTTTCTAGTATTTTCTGATCAGTTGGGGGATCAGATATAAGATGAGACAACTTTCTCAAACCTCGAATGAACAATTCGACATTCTTAGACCAAAAATGATAGTTATTACTGTTCAAACATTGCTTGGTGATTTACAAAGTTGAGGAACCCATTGTTGGAACACCTGCCAAAGACTTGCTACTAGAATCTGACATCTTCTAGTTATGCTAAACAAATTGGAGTGGCTCCTATCATTATTGAGCTAATAGTATTGTATTGTGATAACAATGATAGGAACCACTCATCGATCCAAGTTCAATGATGAACTTCTCAATCTAAATTGCTTACTTTACCGCCTTTGTGGGACAATAATAGTGCAAATGCATAGGCAAAGGAATCAAAATCTCATTTATGATCCAAATAAGTGCTTAAGAAGTTTTAGTTAATCATGGAGATAATAGAACAAAAGGATATTCCACTTGAGTGAGTTCCTATTGAAAAAAAGCTTACAGATCCTTATACAAATATAATTTTAGATAAATAGGAGATTGACTTTAGTGTAAGTGAAAGAATGTTAGTTTATGCCCTTATAGCCAATCATTTGATTACAATTTAATGTACAATATTAATATTTTAATCAATAAAGGCACTCTTTATCTTTATATATTTTTGTTAATTATATTTGATGCTTAATGCTAAAGATAAAATCCTTGAAATAATAATTATGTAATTAAAATAGTGATGATAACATAATTATGAGATTTAATTTACATTTATATATTATTCCTAAATTGTTCCTATTTGTAATTTCATCCATATGAGATATTTATAGAACAATAAAACTATCACATACTATATTTATTTTTATAAAGAAAATAATTGATCTCATAATTCAAAGTATAAGGATATTTAAGCAAATGTGTTGGTACTTATTAGAGAATAAGTTTACTGAACTTACTCAATTATAAGGATCTCGAATGATATATTACTTGTGTGTTTGTAGATTTTTTCATAATGATAGTTATATATTTATTCTTTACACTGGAGATTACTAAGGTGTCTCATATAGGAATTATTATATTATGAGACTACTTATTTCCCATTCTAATTAAAGTAGTCCAATTAGTAACACTTAGATATATCTTAAACTTAGAGATAATTGAGTAAATAAATAAATGATTCTTTACTCTAAATTATTCAGGGAGAATACTCTTCTATTCCTGATTAGTAGTGATTTAAGAAATTCTTTTGCCTTAGTGAATCGATATTTAAAAAGGATATTTTCAAGAATTAATTACTAACTAATGGCTAGCAAGCCCCTCCCAAATCTACTCTAATGCATCGGCCTACTCCACCTTGAGACCTCGCAATCCTTATGTTCCTTGTTATAAACTAGTCTAGCATAAAAGAATTAGTCTAAGACACTCCTTCATCCTATCGACAAACTTCTCTTTTCATTTATCCCAAATCACTGCTCCTTCTGTTGGCCCGTAAATTTTTTTCTTGATGAATAAGTATGTTTTATATCAATTATAAGATCTATATGAAAGTTTGTGGAGTTAATTATTATGTTGATATTAGAAAGATTACATGATATTGGTTGATTGAATTAAAGTGTTAAGGTTATAAGTATATTCAAGGGTAATTTTGGCAAGGCACTTAAGGATAAAGAACATAAGGCATATAAGGAAAGATTTGAATTAAGTTAGAGTTAATATGGTGTTTTAAGAAGATTAAAGGAGTTAGGAGGAAAATGAAAGAAGGGAAAAAATAGGAAGACCAAAGGAGAGGAGGTGTATTTTTGGAAGGATAAGACCAAAATGTGGCCTTACATTTAAGAGAAGGAGAAAACGTGATTTGGAGATTCCAGAAGAAGCTAGATGCGTGGATGAAAAAAGAGAGAAGAGAGAGAAGCACGAAAAAGAGAAGAGAGAAAGAAAAAAGAGAAAACAAGTTAGGGTTTTAATTTTCTAAGCCTTCAAGAGAGATTTTGAGGTTGTTCAAGAAGGGAAAAAGGTAGAGGAAGATAAGAGCTTCCATTTGAGACAAGGATCTCTTCACTTGGTGAAGAATTAAGGAAATCAAGAAAGACAAAAAGAAGCAAGGGATCAAGAGAAGTAAGAGGAACAAGAGAAGAAGCATTTTTGAGCAAGTTTCTAAGTAAGGAAATCAAGGTAGGTACATGTTTATAATAGAGTAAATAAGCCACTACTGTTTTTCTTTAAATCAAAGAAGTCTACTGATTTTAATTGCATCATAAGTGTTGCATTTATTGCTTTTGAATGTTTTGAGAAATTTCCATATGTTGTTATATGAATTGTGTGATGATTTATAAAAAGACTTTGCAAATGATTTCTGAAAAGATATATGTTTATGGAATCAGTTTTCAAGAATAGTTTTCAAGATATATATCAAGTATATGAAAAGCAAGCTTTCGAGAAAGTGCAATTTTGTGCAACAAGTTTATAAGTCATGAATTATGTGTTATGTGGGTTTGTGGTGGTCCTCTAAGTTCTGTCATGTGCACGTTGACCAAGTTATAGGCTTCTCTTGCCTTCACGCCAGTGGTTCAGAACTCCTTTATGGGCTCCCTTAAGTTTATGACTACACATGACTATTATGTAGAAATGTGTAGTGCGTCATATTTTTGAACCTACCCAAACCATTCTGATGTGCTTATGTGCTCATGTTATGTTAGCAAGTTTGATGCATTCATGTTTTGTGACTTGTGGATTTTGGCTGAAAGCCTAAGAACATGCATTTTATGAACTCATTGAAAATTTTCTATGACAAGCAAAATGGTTTTAAAGGTTTTTCTTTTTTTTTCTATTATAAACTGTTACCCCGAGCTTTTAAGCTCACCCCTTTTTTTACCCTATCTTCAGGTGATAGCTAAGAGATCAAGTGATCAAGGGCCTAAGGAAAATTCTACAAATTTGCTTAATTTGTAGTTTTAGTTAGTTTTGGGAACACACAATGTTATAGTTGCATATCTAGTTTATTTGTTTAAGAACTGTTGTAATTTGAGACTTTGAGATGATGTTGTATTGTGGCTTAGAATGCCATCAAATATTTGTAAAAACTTCATTCTTTTGAGGTTAAGGAACTATAAATTGTGTATGGATGATATTGAGATGATTATTATCTTGAAAAGATGGTTTTGGGCATAAATTATGGATATATATCTACACACACACACACACACACACACCCCTATGTGAGATTCGTGGGAAGGCAAGCTAGGAATTATGATTGATCAAAATGTAGTTGGATGTGATGAGATAAATAAGTTGAGATTTGAGAGTTTAATGAAGTCAATCTGGTAACAGAATGGTTAAACTCAGGATATTCCAAGTTGGCGAGACGCAAAATTTCATGCCCTCTATAAGGTAAAGTTGGTGTTATGTCTTAAGGGAAAAATCTGGATTGATCTAGGCTAAATTAGACCAAGTTGTCTTCTAGAAAGTCGTAGGTCTTTCTTTTAGCCTTCCAACGATATTTAGTATGAAAATTTTAAACCTCTAAATCGAAAGTTATGGTCCTTAGAAAGGGAAATACTTAGGAGTATAAAGACGAATCGTCTGTGATGATGTCATTACGTCTGTAGGGATGCATTGTTTGTACCGATGTATCGTCTGTGATGACGTCATATCTTTTGTGATGACGTCATTTATCTTAAGAGATGTATCGTCTGTGATGACATCATATCGTCTATAGAGTTGTATCATCTTAAGTTGACTCTGCTTCGTCTTAAGAGTTGTATCGTCTTAAATTGACTTTGCTTCATCTTAAGAGTTGCATCGTCTTAAGTTAACTTTGCTTCATCTTAAGTTAACTCCACTTCGTCTTAAGACTTTGTTTCATCTGCCTTTTGTTTCGTCTGCCCTTTTCGCTTTGTCTGCTTTCTGCTTCGTCTGCTTTCTAATTCGTCTGTCCTTTATTTTGTCTGCTCTTTGGCCTCGTCTGCCTTTTTGCTTCGTCTGCTTTTCGCTTCGTCTGCTTTCTGCTTCATCTGATTTCTACTTCGTTTGCTTTCTTCTTATGTGACCTTAACTTCTTCTTCTGTACACTATTCATTTGATACTATCGTCTGCTCCATTTTTGACCCTTCAAACAATAAAATTTGTCTTTAAGGTCTTTATGAAAGTTGTGGATCTTAAAGTCCTTTTTCAAACCCTTCAAGAATGACCCTGATTTGAAAACCCTAGAGCAAGTTGTGCCTTTTGTCCCAAGGTAGGTGCAATATGATTGAGGTCAAAATCCTGTTTGATTCTTTCAGTCATAACTTCGTTATCCGACCTCCAAATAAGGTAAATCCTATGTCTAAATAAACTAGTGACATAGAGCTATCAAACGGTCTGGAGAAATAGAATTTTTAACCTAGCCTTTAAGATATTCAATTTTTGGACGGAAGTTGAGCGTAAGATGTTTGCTTCAGTATAAGAAAGATTTGGAAGATAGGGCCCAACACTACGTATTAGAAATGAGGATGAATTGTGGATGACTAATGAGAGTTAAATGGGAATAACGATGCATGATATCAAGCATAAGTATACGTCTTATGATAAGGAATGTTGGGCTTCAGAATCAGGGTCCAACACAATTATGGTATCAAAGCAAGATGAAGATTCGATGATGGTTAAGAAAATTTCATTGAAATAAGTTCAGTGATTATGATTTCACAAGAGTTGAGTTTCAGAAACGGTGCCCAACATTTATAATTATCTGAGCAAGAGTTGGATTTCGAAAATGGGACCCTACACCTTGTCTTTCTTGGATAATGAGTCCATTGATCACCTGTTCTTTGAATGTATTTACTCAAAAGTAGTTTAGACTCAGTGTTTAAACGATTTTTAGATCCATTTACCAAACCTACTATCCCTTCAAGCCTTTCTCAGTTGGATCCACCTCCCTTCAAATCACTCTAATATTAACCTCAACCTTCTCATCATTCTCCTATCTGTGGCTGTTTATAACATCTGGACTGAAAGGAACTACCGCACATTCACAGGCAAAGCCATGGAAATTGGGAACATAAGCACTAGTGGTCTTCCAAGCCATTGAACTCCTCAGCGTAAATACTAACTTAGGTAATTTTGTGTAAGGATCATTTTCGCTAACGTTTGTTTTGTAGGTTGTCCTAGTTCTTGACAATAAGATTCCATCCCTTTTGCTAGTGTTTCAGCAAAGAGGACGGAATCAGATGAATTTCTTTCGGGTATCACCAAGGAAGGATGGGAGAGAACAATGTCTCTTATGCTGGAGGCACAAACTTGTCATCAAGCTGTTAGAGACAAGATAGAGGCAAGAAGCAGAAAAAAGACCTTGCCACTTCACCAAATTGTTCAGTCCAATTTAGAAGCTCTATCCCAGATGTCATCTTCACATTAGGCTCCTACCTCCACAGTTGGCTCTTCAACAATCAGAAGCATTCCACGGGCCTTCTCAAAATGAAAGGATGAGAGTCATTGTTGGCGTTCTCGTTCTTGGGTGCATGTGGGGGAATACGATGGATGAACGAGGCTGGGAGATTAGAAGATCCCACTCTTTTTCAGCAAAGTGCAGAACACGGTTGGAGGATCAACCAATGAATGTTGTATTCATTTTCTAGTCTTGGCTTCTAGCGGTATTAACTCTTTATTTCTGTTCTAAGTTAGTACATGTATGCGATAGCTGGTTGAGATTCTCCTTCCTAAATCAACTTGGTGGGTAAATGTGTATAGGCTGGTTGGTTAAGGAACAATATTGTAGGGTTTCGCATGTCCATATGATAGGCTATCCCTTTTGGTTTTGTATAGAGATTGGCTCTTAGGCAAACTCTTGATATAAAAATATGGTTCAATTTAAATAGAGTAAATACTAATTTTATATTTTATATTTAATTAGAATATTGGATTACAAAAGAATTAAATTGTATTACTAGTGCTTCTTCGATGATGAGCTGTGGTGGTTGCGACAGGTTTGGCTGGTATCTTTTGGCCCTGTCACCAGGTATATTGGTTTCTCACTTTATGCATGTGAGAAAGGTACAAATCCTTTTCTGTCCCATCAATGCGTCAATTTTGATATAAGATTCTGCAATAAACTACAATACCAATTACCAACTCATCCAAATTACAGAGGAATTAATATCTTTGATAATTTATTGGCAGGTGGTGCCCCAAGTTCACTTACATTACACAAGTCAATGTCACCAACTTGATTGTATACGAACACAAGCATACGGATTGGCATCTTTTATCTTATGATAACAAGGACCCTCTCTTCCATCTGAAACTGTACAACTAACAACTTACGTTAGACAGAAATGCATGAAGTGCAAATCTACTGCTGGGAACGTCCCAAGTAGTTTCGTGGTATAGCCCGAACAGGCAAGAAGTCCTACAGAAGAAAAAGTTCGGTACTCAAATCGTTTCTGGATTACACGTGAATGTATGTCAACGTCAGAATTTAAAGAAAGACTTGGAGAAGGTGTACCTGTAACCATAATGGCCTCCACGTCTTGGCAGCTTGTAAACTTTTTTATACTAAGTATTCATTTCTTCCAACTCCTTTTGCTAAACATATCCAAGCTTTTATGATTGAATCATTACGGAAATAATAGGAAACAAGAAAGAGTTGGATCTTTAGGATCATTTATCAGGCTAATTCCTTGTTTTGTGGAATACCTCCTCGAAACTTCAAGTTCACTTGCTTTCATTACAGTAACATTTAGCTGACGTCGACATTTAATACAAAAAGTGGCAGGACATTATTGCAACAGTATCGAAACTACAATATTTAGTAAAATGGTGACTAAAATTCACATCTAAACTAATCTTGCTTTATCTGTTAATTCGCATAAAAGAGACAGGTACACAATACTGCTCAACTTTGAAAGGTTCTGTCTCTTGCTTTACATATAATAATTTGCTTCTACGACTTTTGTTTTACTTCCTCAGTCACTTGTAGCATTTATTAGACCATCAAAGAAGATCTGTATTACGCATTGTATAAAGGCAAAATAGGAATACTCACCTGATGAGTGATGTGAAAAGGTAAGACATGCATGGAGATGGAAGTGAATGGAAATTTATTAGCCGACAAGTGCATTGAAAGGGGCACTTGGATCTTTTGCAGGTCACGGAATGCTTCTTCTATTCTTCCTCGTCTCCAAATTTGTTTAATCGCATTTCCATTCTATCTGACAAACTCACATGTTAAAGGAGACATGCCTAGACCCACTACATCCTCATCCCACATGTATGTGTGAGATATAGAGCCACATGCACACAAAAGACATACGCATAAACACCTCCCTTAAACTGTCCATTTCTCCCTCTAAAAAAATTTGGATTGCAGCTTACTTTCACTTTCACTTTATTAGTTTACAGTATAGCTATGACATAACTTCCTCCCTCTTCTCCATTTGTTCTCCCAGGAAACATCACTACATATTACATGCACATCAGCATCTCTCTTTCTTGGATCTGGGGAGATTCCTTTTTTACAGTTCTGCATTGGTATTAGTTTCCTATAAGGCAACTGGAGGTATTGTTGCTGATTTCTGTTCTGCATATTCTCTATGTGCTGATTGATATTGTAATGAGTGTTGAATATTGGGTCCCCTGCCTTTTCTTTTGTTCTCTTTCACAAGGCAGTCGCTCTTTGTCCTCTTTAAGAGACCAAGAAGTTATCTTTTAGTGTCCTGTGTGTTGAATACACCGATCTTAGTTTGCCTTGTTCCAATACTTTTCCCTGTAGTGTTATTCAACGTTAAACAAGTTCGAGCCTTTCCTCCAAAACCCAAGGTGGCAGTTTTACATTAAGAGGAAAATTTGTGGGACTGCATTTTTTATACGAGAAGGTCGAGTCTTATACAATCTGGGATGCTTGGAGACCCCAGGCCGTTAGCCGGGACTAGTTGGGTTCTTTGCAGGGAGTTTAACGGATCACTATAGATGTATGTAAAAGGAACGTATTTGACCTGGGGATGAAAACCTCTTTCTGGAAATGCAATGTTTGGATCTTATCTCTTGATTCATAGAGTTGGAGAGATGAAAGATCTTAAAAGAAGAAAAGGCCAAAGAAGGTGCTAAAAGGGCAAAAAACAGAAACGCTCTCAGTTTAGACTAAACGTGGGCTCTGATTCAGAAACAGACGAGTATGTTTTTTATATGGTTGAGATAGCAAAAGATAAAACTCTAGCTGTAACCTTTTTGGAGAGATTGAAAGTCAGGTTTTGATAGATACAGATAAAGATACGGGTTGAAGTTAATGGTTTTACTTGTGAATAAAGGATGATGAAATTTTATTAAGGTGAGACTCGAAAGTCAGTTGGTTGGGAAGAAGAGCAAATGGCTGCAAAGCTTTTACATGCTCTAGCAGATGACACTCCAGATTTGCAGAAGCAAATAGGGTGCATGACAGGGATTTTGCAACTCTTTGATCGCCAGCAAGCCCTCACAGGCAGAGGTTTAATCCACGAGAGACTTCCCCCAGGTATTTCTCATTTATGGTTGTCTCTAGCTTTCATTACTGGTTCGTGCCCCATTCGTGACTTATGTAATTCCATTTGCTTAAAAGTGCTAGGATGTGAGATCCAATTAACTCATCCTTATGATCTAAGGCGTTGTCTTTTGGATCCTCAGTGTTATCTCCAGATCCATTAACCTGAATGTGTTCAACTCTATAGAATTCACTTCGTGTTCTACATGTTTTCGGTAAATTCTAATAAATGAACTTATTGCATACATAAGCTTGTGCATGTTGAAGAATTCCATTGATAAGCCAAATGCTAGGAGACGTTTTCTTTTTTCCAACTGTCTTTTAGCTGATGGTCTCTTAATTAGTATTTTTGTGTTGCTGATAGAATATACAACTCTTGCATTCCATGAACTCTAAATTGTTTGATTATTTCTGTCTCTTGCTTGACAATTCTGGCGATGCAGAGTTGTTATCTGGTATTATTCTTGCTTGTTACTGAACTCACTCAGTGCATTGACCATTGTTGATCCAAATGTGTATGTAATACAGGTGATTACCACTTCAACCATGACGTCTCAGACGTTGAACCTGTAAATGCATACCTTCGACATATACCAGCAGTAAGCATCCTGATTTTTGTTTTGTTTACCTTTTTTATTTAGGTCGTGGAGTTCTTCATCTTAAATGAGTTAATGGATAGACATGATCGAGTTCATTGCTTCTTTTCTATTTCTTGTTCTCTCCATAAAGCATGTCTAATCCATATGTACCGGATGATCCTTAACCAGCGAATTGACGAACCCTCCATTCCAAATAATCTTTTAGTCCGCAAGTTCTTTTCTAATTAATTATTTCATATTATAAGTTTCTTGCTGTTACTGCTCTATGGTATTTTGTATGCAGTACTGGACGTTTTAAACTGTAGCTCACTTAGTGCCACCTTTTGATTGCAGGATTTAAACTTAAACAGGTTTGAGAAGCAGAGAATTTCTACAGAATCATCCAGAGCATCTTTCTCATCCACATGTTCATCATCCTTGTCTTCTGTTGATTGCAGTAGAGCAGCTACACAAGAGGCCTCTTCATTTGATGGAATTACTTTTCCAGAAAATCCTTCAAGGGATACAGTTATGTTGCATCAAAGTAGTTCTCCTCATTTAGGAAGAAAGTCCCTTGAGCTTCGAGATGTGGTCAAGGACTCAATGTACAGAGAATTAAAAGGGCTTTCACGAAAAAAGGAAGCAATGCACAATGGGGAGCACAAACACTCCCCAAGGCCATTTCATTTTCCCAATTCTCTGGGAGGAACTAACGGAGTTGGAAACAATGGGAAGCAAAAGGTTTCTGATGATCTTAAGGAGTCTCTTCGTGTTCTTGCTAAACTTCAACAAGCACCTAGGTATTCTCGTGAAACAAGAGAACGTCCAAGATCATCATATGAATCAAAAGATGGTTCTTCGCATACAATGTCAAACGATGCTCCTCGCTTTTCTTGTGATGGAAGAGAGATAAATCGTTTGTCTTTTGAGTCACGAAACACCGTCAAGTGCACCTTGAAGCTTAAGGAGTTGCCTAGACTCTCACTGGATAGTAGAGAAATTTCAATGCGGAGCAATCCTAGTTCTCAATTATATTACCCTTCATCAAGCGATTTTCCAAATAGTGGAAGCTCAAATGACGAAAGTTATGAGCCAAAGCAGTCACCAGGAGCTCAGAAACGGCCTCCTAGTGTAGTGGCCAAGTTGATGGGATTGGAAGCATTGCCAGAATCTGCATCAACTAGTCACTCTGGCTGCAACAAGATCTCCCCTGGTGAACTCAGTCCGTCCTCCTTGAGGCCATTGAAAACAAATGATTTAGGTATGCAAGTCAGAATTCCAAAATCCCCAAGAACCTCAATGAAAGAGCCAATATCACCAAGGTGGAAAAACCCAGATCTCATCATGAAACCTATGTCCAAGTTACCTATTGAACCAGCACCATGGAAGCACCTGGATAGTGGTCGAAGTTCTCATAAGCCAGCATTCAAGGCACCAAAAATTCCAGAAAAAGCACCAAACTCTTTCCCTACAGTATACAGTGAGATCGAGAAACGATTGAAAGATCTTGAGTTCAAACAATCTGGAAAAGATCTTAGAGCTCTTAAACAAATCATGGAAGCAATGCAGGCTAAGGGGTTCCTACAGACAGGAAGGAAAGAACAAGATTCAAACTTTCAGAACCAAAGAGATTCTGAATCAAAGCACACCAATCCCAATCAAAATGCAGGATTGTCAGGCCCAAAAAACCAGCAGAGCAATATTGTGAGGACCTTTGAATCCCCAATTGTGATCATGAAACCAGCAAAACTCATTCAGAAATCTGATATCTCTCCTTCAGTAATTCACATAGATGGTCTTTCTGGACTTCACAAGGTTCCAACTGGTGGTTATGCAGATAACAGAAAAGGATCTGTTAGTAGCCGGGGCACAAGAGATCAAGCTCTTAGAAATAGTCATAAGGATTCTTCTATCAACTCTAGTGACAAGACAGTTAGTTTGAGGAATGTGAAACAATCTTCAACAAGACCTTCACAATCGTTAAAGGATAGCACAGCAAATTCAGTGAAAAACTCTGGATCTGTGAGTCCAAGACTGCAACAGAAGAAGCTTGAGATGGAAAAACGATCTCGTCCACCTACACCTCCCTGTGATTCAAACAAACCTAGGAAACTATCCAGCAGACAGCTAGCAGAATCCGGTTCTCCTGGCCGGAAACACAGGATTAGACCTCCCAAAGTGCCACAAAGCGATGACCAGCTGAGTCAGATAAGTAACGAATCAAGAACATCAAGCCAGCAGGGGGATGATGTGTCTGTGCAGTCTGAAAACACCGTTATCTTTGACTCGAAGATTGATACAACAATCACAAGTATAGAGCAATCAACTGTCATTTGTGATGTCCAGAGTCCATTCTTGAAGGCTTCCAGCTGCACGGTTTCTGACTCAATGCAGGTGAGTACTTTTAAATTTTGTTCTTGTTAATTGCTTCTAATAACGCAGTTGACATTGCTTATTATCCTAATTCCAGAGGCCAATTTCAATGCCAGAGGATGGAATGGCAGCAGAACTTGATGTTGTTGCTCTGGAGCATCGTAGTCCGGTCTCTGTTCTTGATGTGTCGGTTTATAGAGATGATGCACGGTCTCCTGTAAAACATGTGCCACCAGATATGCCCATAGGTAACATCCTGTTGACTTTTCTGCTGGCTACGCTAAAATTTGGTACTTTGTGGGCTGAGGTAAAATGGTATATTGTGACCTTAACATAGTAAAAGTGCTCACAATCCCTTGCTGTGAGTGATTTAATTAGCAATGAATAACGCCAATAAGTTAAAAGACTTCTGGTTACCTAAGAGAATAACGAAATCTACTATTATAATGGACTCTCAATATTCTTGACTGCCACCGTTCTTGCTTATCCTTGTTAGTTTGGCAAACCAAAGTTCGGTTGATTTCTTGCTGCAGTTGATTTTAGTGCTCGAGATTTTAGAGATGAAAAAGGTCAAGACACATGGAAACCTTCTGATAAATTCTCATCCGACAGTAGTATAGGGTCTGGTCTTAATTCTGAGATCAATAGGAAGAAACTACAAAGCATTGAGAATTTGGTACAGAAGCTGAGAAGACTGAACTCCACTCATGATGAAGCCAGCACAGACTATATTGCATCACTTTGCGAGAACACAAACCCAGACCATCGTTACATCTCAGAGATACTATTAGCTTCCGGCCTTCTACTCAAAGACATTGGCTCTGACCTGACAACATTTCAGCTCCACACATCAGGGTACCCAATAAACCCAGAGTTATTCTTTGTATTGGAGCAAACGAAGTCCAGCAGTATGGTTTGGAAGGAAGAGTACAGCCCTGGAAAGACCATGAATTCAAAGAGGAGCTTAGAAAAGTTACACAGGCAGCTCATATTTGACGCTGTTAATGAGATCCTTCTTAAAAAGTTGGCTTTAATGGGGTCTAATCTTGATCCATGGCTGAAGTCTGATAAATTAACAAAGCAGACACCAAGTGCCCAAAAGCTGCTCAAAGAGTTGTGTTCAGAAATAGAGCAACTCCAACTGAAGAAATCCGAAATCAGCGTAGCAAAGGAGAAAGATGGATTGAAGGGCATTTTGACAGACGATGTGGTGCACCGTTGGGAGAGTTGGACAGATTGTGGAAGTCAGATTCCTGGTCTAGTGTTAGACGTTGAGCGGTTGATCTTTAAGGATTTAGTAGATGAAATAGTTAAGAGCTAAACAAGCTTAGACGTGGAGAGAGCTAAAATAAATGTCTGAAGTTGCTTTGACTTTTGCTTCTCTTATTGTGATTCATATTCCTTTTCTTCCAAACCAAATAATTTGCCCGTAAGGAAACGTGAATTTATAGCCAAATTCTCCACTCATCAACTTCTTTCTCATTTTTATTTCATTGCATTGATTTAGTGTGTCCATGTAAATTCGTTTGGTGTGCTATCCGTAGTCCATAGAAGGTAGCTTTATGAGCAATATCGGAGCTACAAATGGATTTCTGGAAATATTAATAAATGAACTGCATCCGATGGTTAGCCTCCATAGCATAGTGGTAGTGCGTTCGCTTCGTAAGCGAAAGGTCGCGAGTTCGATCCTCGCTGGGGGCTTTAGGGTGCTATTTGGGTCTTCTTCAGCTTACTTTCCTGAATCTGGGCTTTAGGAACCTTCTTCCAACTGCTCCCTCCCACTCTATTATCTTTTTATGAAACATTTTTAAATTTCGATTAAATTTCAAATTTTGTAAAAGAAAAATTATCAGCTTTAAAATTTTATTTTATTAGAAAATTACTTATCAATATATTTTTATTGAAATAAGTATTTCATTATTTTCCAAAATTTTAAACTTAATTGAAAATATTAAATATTTGATATTTATGAAAAATTTAAAAAATAATTCAGCCATGAATAGGTATTTTAAATTCACTCTAATTAAAACATCTACATTTTATTTTATTCTCTTACTTATGTAATATTTTAAATTTCATGATCGATACTCTAAGATTTCATATTTTTCTTATTCAATATGAATGATGAGATCTTATAGAAACAAATGCTGTTATGTAATTCATGTCACAATTAATCCGAAAATAAAATTACTTTAAATATAGTATTTCCTCTCAACTTTTCACTTAAATTCTCTAATCTAGGCCATTTCCTTTTGGTAATTTTTTGATTTCAGAAGATTTATTAAACAATTTTAAATTTCTACACATAAATGTCAAATTTTTATTATTTTTATTAAGTTTCAAATATTATAAATATAACTTATCAATTTAAAATTTTAATTTTTTAAAAATAAGGTAACATGTGAGTTAGAGAAAAAATAAAAAATACTCATCAATATATGCCTTCATAACAAATTATAGCAATGAGTGGTTATCATAAATATAAATGACATAAATATCATATTACATTCTAATCAAGACAACATCTAAAATCCATTTTATCAATTAACTCTCTTAATCATATAACATCCATATCACTTAAATTTCTATTGTCATAATCAATAGTTTAATTACTCTAAAGTGGAAGAAATACATCATCTTAAAAATATTTCTTTAATTAGATATAAGTGTTATCTTATGTATAAGATTTTGTGATCTTCAAGTTGTTGATAAATTAACATGAAATTTACTAGAAATGGATACTATCTTGTAATTCAAATTTGAAATTAACTTGAAAATAAAATGTGCTAAAATTTTAATTTAATAATAATTTTGGTGAAGTGGTTTTCGCTCTCAAGTATTGTTCTTTCGATTCTTCACTTCTATTGCTATACAAATGATGTTTAACTTGATTTCGTACTTGTGTTTACTTGTCTTCGTGAAGATCATCTTACTTATTCTCATAGGAATATTGATAAATTTGTTATAGAGTCTAGTGATGTTTCCCAACTTAAACCCTTTTCCCTTCAAATGAGTTGAACCCCACCCTTCTATTTTTAAGAAATGAGAGTGTTTTATGATATAAATTTGAATGTCACATGTCACGTTATAATTGGCTATCATATTCTTCCATTTAAAGTATTTTTTAATTTGAGAAATCATCATTATTTCTCTAATTGATTTATGTTTAAGGATTTTATCACTCTTTCTTATAAGAGTGGATATATTGAGCTTGTTTAATTTTTGTTATATTTTAGGTTAATGAATCAATTGCTTGCTTTAATGAATAATTATAGAAACTTTATATAAAATAATCATAAAAATACAATAATAATAAAATAGAGACAAAACTAAGTTATAGTGGTTTTAGCCAAATATCGTTAACTTACGTCCACTTCCGAGTCTTCACTTGAGAATTCACTATCTTATGTCCTTTATACAAAGGCTTCCTTTTCATGGGTAAAAAAGACCTTAAAATTATCTTACTTTGCCATGGGGGAAGAGTAACTCTTAGAAAATGTATTCCAAGTAATTTCTCAGTTAAATTAAGTATATAACTTAAAGACTCATTCTCTTACTTATACCAATAAATAAAGGTTCAATATATGTTTATAATATAGGTCACCAACATGACACATTGTTGAACCCGTGTTCATGGTTAAGAAATATGGCTCCAATATAAACTTATGTTAGGGAGCTATTTTAGCAAAATGTTTTTATAAATTGAGAGTTTCTTGCAGGGGTCGGAACACGGGTCTGTCATATGTTGGACTTGAATTCATTGAGTTATTTCAAAATTATAAGGTTTTAGATATTAAAAAGACAGACATGAAGGGGGAAGATTAGACAACAAACATCATTAGAGATATGGATTAGAGCACTTTTAAACAACAACAAAGTAACTTTGAAAAGAAAAGAAATTTTTTTCACCAAGATTCATGAAGACTTGAAGATTCAAGATCCATCAGAATAAGTTCTTTTGTTTTGTGTTCTTTCTTAACTATTATTATGAATTAAATTGCGATAGAACTATATGGGATGAATCTTAGACCTATGTGTTTGGATTGATTCTTTGATTTAAAGAAAGACCTATATTTTCTTATGAATTATTCATAATTATTTTTTGTATTTGAATTAATAATTACTAACGTCTTGATTCAATTTCATATAAGGATTAAGAAATTATATATATGAATAGATTGTGGCATAAATAAAAATATTTTCATAGAATCCTCGAAATAGGACCACATAAATCTTCCGAGTTAAACCTAATAATGAAATTTATAGAATAATGTACATTCTTAAAATGATTTCAATCAATTAACTAAAGGACATAAGTTGTATTTCTTAAGAAACAGTATGATTATAAATTTCGAATTTTTACTGGTATAAGAAACTAAGGTTAATAATTGAATCAAAATAAATCTAAGCTTAAATAGGTTCAAGGGGATTCTACATCTGGATCTTGTTTATTAGTTAGTTACTTTAGTCTTTTTTATTACTTTGATTTGTTATTTTTTATTAGTAATTTCACTTTAGTTAATCACGCTTTTTAAAATAAATCATTTATTTTGTTAGATTAAATGATAGAAAGACAATTAGTACTAGTACTTGTAGTCTTCACGAGAACAATTCTCATATTCACTAAACTATACTATAAGAATGATTATTGCCCTTTCCTATTAAGACCATTTTAATTTTATAAATCTATTATTTTTTCTTTTCGAATTTATTTTTTTGAACTTTCTTTCTTTATCTTATGTTGGCTATCTAAATTTTAGGATTTGGGTACTTTAGTTTATAACTAGAAGCAGTTTCATAGTACTACTTGGTACAAATATAGAAATTGAAAGGACTTTGCTTTGACATTTAAGGACAAGAAACTTAAAAGTTATGAGGTTACAACTACCAAACATAATGGCAGGATAACATGACAACACACTATGAGAAATTATACTAGACTATTGCTTATAAGGAAATTATCTATAATTACTAGGTCAAGAGAAGAGCCCAATAATTTTCATTCAAGCCTTTTTTTTCATGCTTTTCTTTAAGTTCTATAGAAAGTGGCAATTGAGATTAACCTTAACATGATTTAGATGGTTCAACAACTTATATAATTTGATGGCTTATCATATAAGGATTCAAATGTATATATCACTAGCCTTTTCAAAATTTATGATATCTCAAGATTAATGGAGTTCGGGAGGACGAGAAGGAAATACAAAATTAAGTGTAACTTTCTATATTGTTGCCCAATTAAGGAGATTTTAAAGTCACTTGGAATATAATAAAATGAATAAAAAATTTATAAAAGACGTGGAAATTTAAATCTAACTTGAAGATGTAAAAAAATAAAGAATTTGGTAAAATAAGGCATAATAGGTGCCAGACATATATGGAGGCAGGTGCCTGTCTTTTGTAAAGGTTTGAGAAGTTGAGAAATATAACTAGACTAGCACTAAGGTTGATCCTAAACTAGCACAAAACTGATCACTATTTTATAAAGAAAGAAACATTATAAAACTAATGTTAGTTATAACTTGGTGTCAAGCACTAGTCTAAGACCGAATAAGATCAACGTTGGCATTAATATTAGATTGACACTACTTCTCATGCATAACTTATGAAGATATTTCAATTCTCAAGTTTAAGTAGCCTAGGCTCTACTTTTTACAACGTTAACTATAAATACTTGTATTAGGTTTTAGGAAAAAGAGTCAAATTGGACCTTAATGTTTTGACCAAAATTTAACTTAAACTGAAACATTTCTAAATGTTTTAGAAAACTCCTTAATTTTAAAAATGTTTAATTTTGAACTTCAAATTAACAACTCCATCAAATTCCTATTAAAAATATCCACTATAGCATTTTTGTTTATTTATAGAAATAGGGCTAAAAAGCTAACCCCACTTGCAAAAAGAAAAAAACGTTGCCTAAAATGACAATTATGTCCTAGTTGTAATCTTCACAATAAGAAACTAGAGTTTGAAACATGTCCTCTTAAGGTAAGCAATCTTTAACCAACTGAACCAATTTAATAAGAATTTCATAATCTATGTTAACTTCTTAGACTAAGCCAATATGTGAATGATAATATCATAATTATAGGAATTAAGTCTTAAAACCATATCATTTTTAAACAAATTAAAGAATGTAATTGTTGAAATTGAATGTGCTGATATCTTAATGAAACCCTCTAAACTTCATTTGTATCCTTATAAGAAAAGACCCCCTTTAAGTCATTTTAGAGAAGATTTAGACTAGTATGATCTCATTTAAGAGATGAGTAAATAAGACTCACTATGTTATTGGGATTCTAGATTTCAGGTAGGAAATGGTAAAGAGGGATTTGGAGAGTTGTGGAATCAAAATCGAAATCGAAATTAAATATAGTTCTAAGAAATGATGATGATGTCAACGAGGAAGAAAGAGATGATATTAGTACAAATTTCTTATAGTATGGCCCATTTTATTTAAGAAGATTTGATTTTACAAAGAATCCAGTTGGAACTCTACTCACTGATTGTCTATACAAAGAATGAAACACACAAAGACAGAACGAGGAATTGTAGTGGAGAGAAGAAATAACAAGCACTTTGGTTAAAAATGATCATGTTAAGGTTTAAAATATTATAAGGGTTTTCCTAAGGGCAATGTTTTTTGGTAGGTGGGGCTGACTTTTTGGGCCCCCTATATCATCTAGGATGTACATTTGGCAATGGTTCCCATGAATAAATAGTAAAATATGTTATAATGGATTTTTTTAAGAGGGAGTTGACAAGGCTGTTAAGTTGCGGTTTAAATTGAACCTTTTTAAAATGTTGGGAGTTTTTTTTTTTGAACATCTTGAAACATTTAGGTTTAAATTGAATTAAGGTAAAAATGTTAGGGTTAAATATAACCTTTTCACCTTAGGTTTTTCTTAGGGACTTTTGGTAAGGTTTTAATAGCCATCAGGCTTTGTTTTTATAGTTTTTATTCTTTTTTATCATTGGAGGAAAGTTGGGAGGAGTTAGTGACAACTTCCTTTCATGCTTTCTTAAAATCTTTCCTGTACATTGAGAATTATTTATTTGTTTTTTAATTGCATTATTTTCAATTGCATTATTTTGTTAGTTTAACGAATTCATTATCTTTCATAATATCTCATTTTATTTAGTTTTATTATTTAACTAGGTAATAATTATAATGACACAATTCCTTGTGGATTCGATACTATGAAATTACTTCAGTTTAATCACTTGCTACAATTCCTAGTGTGCTTGCAAATTTATGTTGATCAAATTTTTTGATGTTGTTGTCGAGGAACTTAGTTTCGCTATTTTTGTTAATTGTAGTATTATTTTTATTTTATTTGTATTTTACTTTTGATTCCTTTCATTTGTTTCAGGTAGTTGATGCAAGATAGGAGACTCAAAAGTGACAACTTTGATGTCCTACCTCGATTTGCTCCTAAAATTGAACAAACATGTAAACATAATTGAGTGAGAAGGAGAGTAAAGAAATGGATGCAAATTAAGATAATATTGTTGTAGATATAGAGCAAAAACCACAATGGATATGCTTGGAGGACTTCTATTTCCTATTATTAGTGTAAGTCCCTTATATATTATATTAAGTCAAGAGACGAGGAACTATGAACTGAAGCAGATATAACTATAATTGCTCTAGACATTTGTTGGATCACCTAGTAAAGACATATCACATTTATAAAGGAGTTCTATTTGGTGATGCAGACACTTTTGCTAAATAACCTTATAGAAGATGAAATTTAGATGAGGTGTCTTCCATACTGTATGAGATAGCGAGTAACAAAAGCTTAATAGACTATATTTTTAATCCTAAATTTTTGTTTGTTCTGTTTTTTATTTAAAAGTTTTCATTGTTGTTGGTACTTAATTTTTTAATAATATTTTTAGATCATAATTGCCTTTATGGATTGAAAGGAGAAGAAGTCAGAAGGAGTCGAGTTAGAAAACTAAAGAATCGAACCTATTTTTTAAGGATATGTTTGTATTGGTGAAGGAGACACTTATATAGGACTTAGAAATGGTCATGTAGGAGACCGTGTAAGTCCCTATAACCATGTATAGGTTTGACATTTTTCCATTGGTGTTAAGGTCAGACATGCCCATGCGGTAATGGACACAATCATGTCTATAGACTATGTAAATTGTTATAGCAGTGTTTCTATGCGATTATTGAGTTTTAAAGTGATATTAAGGAATATGATCACTATTTGTGACCATTTAGGTAACCATATCCATTGAAGAAAACTTAATTTTGAAGTATAAAAGGAAAATAAGAAGGGAATTAAACGAGTTCGCATTTTAAACACAATTTGAACTTTAAAGTGGTAGAGAAGCGAATGTTGACTTTAAGATCCAAATAGAGAACATATTTCCATCAAAGTTTTAGTAGATTTTATTAGAGAGGGGGGATATATAATGAATTCTCTTCTTTTTTAATTCTTCTTCTAATTCTTTAAAATGTTTCAATTTTTATGATCTAAATTTGTTTAGTGCCTAGGTGAGATGAACCTTGGGATGGATTTTGTGAATTGATTCATTATTCAATAAAATTTAATTTTTATTCATTAAATTAAATTGTGTTTTGATTATATCTTGAACTGATATTTTCAGGGTATTATTTCAATTATGATTTCATGTAATTGGGATTGAGATTTATATTGCATAAATAGATCTAGCATAATTGAAAGGAGTTTCATACAAGCCTAAAGATATGTTGACATAAATATACCAAATTAGGGATAAACCTAATAGTGAAATGTACAAATCAGTTAAAGCAATCTTGGAGATTTTAACCAGAAAGAGATTTTGGTTATTCAAACTAGGATTAGGTGTTGCTAATCTTAAGAAAGATAAAATAAAAATTTCCATGGGCCAATGATCTTTAATTAAAGTGCATGATAAAGTGTTAAGAGCTTAAGAAATATTAAGGGGATTCATTACCTAGATACTATTTATTTGAGTTAGTTAATCTTTGTGTGATGTTAAACCTTAATTTAGCTTTACTGTTTTAAATAAACCATCACTTGTTTTTGCTAGTTAGATAGTATAAAAGAGGTAACTACTAGTACTTATAGTCCCTATGGGAACACCACTCAATACTTACTGTCATTATACCATAGTTTGATTGGCGCACTTTTCTTTGAAGATCTATAGAGTAGGGAACTTGTGTATCAAGTTTGTGGAACTGTTACTAAAGACAGTAATATTAGGCAAATCCAATTTTTATTAGGCTAATAATTATCACTCTTTTTTTATTTTTATTTATAATTTATTAAGTTATTTTGATAACTCTTGTGGTTTGTCACTTCTGTAGGTCTTTTTGTTAATTTATAACCCGAGAAAATCCATCTAAGTTGAAGAAGATCTAGAAATTTAGAGTTTCCTTAGAAATCTTTGAGGGACCTGACTTAAAGAGGTAGAGTTAAATCAATACATTCAGGACTTTGAACATTAGATTAAGACCAAAGGATCCAAAATCATATCATAATAACTAAGGATAATGTTTAATTAAGCTAAACTAGACTTAACCAGCATTATAAGGCCAACTATTATTGTTAACAACTTCAATATTAAACTGAATATCATCATATAGATGGTACAATAGTATGTCTAATTTGATGGGTTACGTGAATGCTCACATAACCAATTTTTTAGAGATTTATGACACCTTTAAGATTATTGGTGCCATTGATGTTGTAAAAAGATTAAGATTATTTCTATTTTCACTGAGGAATAAGGCATAACAATGGTTGAATTCACCATTTAGGGGATCCATGACCACATGAGACCAGATGATAGAAAAATTCAATTTGAAGTACTTTTCACTAATTAAGACTGCCAAATTAAGGAATGACATATCCTCTTATGCTTAGATTGATTCAAAGACTCTATATGGCATATGGGAGGGATTTTAAAAAATGTTGCGGAAGTGCCCGCATCATGATTTACCACCATGAATGTAAATTCAGACTTTCTACAAAAGGCTCAATCAAACAACTAGGAAAATTATTGATGCAATAATGGGGGTACTTTGAATAATAGAACACTAGAAGCAACTCACTATCTCATTGAGAACATGGCAATAAACAACTATTAGTGGTGCTCTTCTCAAACAAAACTTAGAAAGACAATTGAAGTTTATGATGTAGATGTAGTTATAGTATTGGCAGGCTAAATTGAAGCTTTAAGTAAAGAGATAGATGGATTGATAATGAATTCTTAAATCTTCTAAATTATGTAATGCAAGGTGTGCAAATTAGGGCATTCAGGTCAAAAATGTCAAGTAGTGAAGGCCATGACAAAACCTAAGCATATGGATTGCATGAGGAATGCTCTATGATCCTAAAGTAATCCTTATAGTAATATGTATAATTTGGAATAGAAGAATCACTCAAATTTCTCTAGTAGAATCAAGGATAACAAAGAAACAACCCTCTACTATGATTTCAGCAACACCCACATCAGGAAAAGAAGCCAAGAGTGCAAGAACTCATGACTAAATTTATCCAAACTTTGGAGGTGAGATTTCAAGCTAATAAAACTTCACTAAGGAATTAAGAAGTAACTATCCATAACTTGGAGAACTAGATTGGTTAGATTGCAAAATTAATTCATGAAAGATAATATGAGAGTTTGCCTAATAACACTGAGACAAATGTTAAAGAATATATGATAAAAGTCACCCTTAGGAGTGGAAAGGAATTATAAGTTGAGAATAAGACCCATAATGAAGAGAAGAATGACAAAAGGAGTCAAGAGAAAGTTAAAGACATAGAACATCCTCCAAAAGTCAAGACATTCTAGCATACCATCCATATCCTACTAAATTGAAGAAAGATTGCGTGGATGATCAGTTTGGTACATTTCTTGAACTTTTTAAACAACTTTATTATAGCTTAATTTTTGTTCAAGCTCTTTCATAAATGCTAAATTATGCAAAGTTTAAAGGAATTATTATCTAACAAAAGTAAGTTGGAGGAGTTAGCTATAGTAACGTTAAGTGGGAGTTGCTCAGTTACTTTATAAAAAAAGCTGCCTGAGAAGCTTAAAGACCTAGGGAGTTTTTCTATCTCTTGTTTAATTGGTAGTTTGTTTGAAAAACTTAGTTGATTTAAGGGCTAGTATTAACTTAATGCCTTACAAATTATTTAGGAAACTAGGATTAAGGGAACCAAAACCTACTAAGATGAGTATTTAATTAGCAAATAAATCGTTTAATTATCTTAGGGGTAATATTGAGGATGTAATTGATAAAGAGAATAAACTTATTTTTCCTAATTGATTTTATGATCTTAAATATAAATGAGGATATAGGATTCTAGGTCGACCCTTTTTAGCCACTGCTAGAGCCATTATTGATGTTAGCGATGGAAAACTAGTGCTTCAAGTTGGGGAAGAAGAGGTTACCTTAAACTATATGATGTTACAAGTCCTTCACTTGAGCATGATGATGCTTGTTATTTAATGGATACAATTGATTTTGTTGTTTTAGATATTGTGCATGATTTTGTTTCTAAAGATCCGTTGAAGTTGTGTCTTGTTTAAGGTGAGGAGGAAGATTGGAATAACCCTATAAATATATGGCAAGTAGCCTACTTTTAGGCCATGGAGAGGAAGAAGTAGTTTAATCTCTATAGGCCACCTTAATTATGCTTGGGCACGTTTAGCTAGGGATGTTAACCAAGTGTTACTTGGGAGGTAACATAAGAATAAGGACAAATTTTTGTTAAATTCATTCTTTTATTTTTATTTACTTGATCAAAAAATTTCATAGTTTTTAAGAATTTAAAGGTGCACATGATCATTGGACATGCCTATATCCATACCTATCTCTACCCCTTTGTGTTGTTTTATGTTTGACAGGGGCCTATTGAATTATAAGGTCACTAGACATGCCTGTGTCTGCTCTTGTGAATTTTCAAATTTTCTCAATAGGCCCTGTGACTTCATGCTAATTGGACATGCTTATGTCTTATAGCTATTCTGAATGTATCACATAAACACGCTAGTGATCATCCTAACACACTCCTAGAGATATACACGGTCTTAGACACAACTGTGTCTATAAAGCATGTGTCTTTTTGATTTTTAAAAAATCTACAACTACCCCTTTTATTTCTTATCCCACTTAATTTTTTCACTCTCCTTTCCCTTATGAAACCTCATCTGTGACCTAGCCTGGGTGTTTCATGCCATCTGTGACCACCCTTCCTATTTTTATGCATTTTCATCAATTTCTTTTTGAATTTTGGATATTTTTATGTCTTGGTTTGAATCTTCTTCCAATTGATGACAGAGCTATGTTTTCATCTTTTACTATAATCTTAGTTATATTCCTCCTATTTCCTTGTTGTTTTGTTGTTTCAAGTTGGATTTCATGCTTTCCTTTACGAATTATTGGATTTAATTTTCATATTGCATTATGATTCGGTAAAATTAACTTTGGGATTTTTTTCATGCTCACTATATTGTATGAATTGCTTTTTGCTTTATTAGTTTGTGCATAAATTGTTTTTTTCTTTCAATTAGAATGTTCTTATTTTTTTAATTTTATCCCCTTTCTAGGAATTATAATTAATATTATTCATTTAATCATTTTAGTTTGTTATTTCATGTTTCATTGTTATTTCATTTTATTCCTAATAATGTTCTTCATCACCTATGTTTTATTTTTGTATTACAATTGCATAATTAATAGTGATTGCATAAGTCAAATGTGGGGAAGATTGTTATTTAGTATTTCTATTTTTACTTACTTTCTCACACTTTGTTTCTTTTTAGGCCCAATGACAAGGAGAACATAAGCGATGTAGTAGAGAAGAGAAAAAGAAAAACATGTAAGTGATAAAGAGGCGAAGGGTCTTCCGAAGACCAAGTTAGGGCCTAATCTCTGTTAGCTCAAGAAGTCGCTCCACCTCTACCTATACATCATATGATGCTTCAGTTCAATGTTGGAGCTTGTGAAGCCCAATTTCAAAGATTGAAAGAGAGGACATTTAGGACCAGTAGATGTATAAATTGGGAAGAACTGGATAGAGTGGGCTTGGCACAATAAGTTTAGGAATTCGTAAGTGATGGAGCATGGTTGTATTTTTTTTGAGATAGTGGAGCCCATATACATGGAGCTCACATCAACATTCTGCTTCATTTTCTTTTTGGAAAAGAACCACTTCAGTTGGAACCTATCAAACACTATTCAATTTAAGATGTTAGTTGAGAGATGCGAATGAGCTTTACTGAGTTTTTTGTGATGATAGGCCTTTATGGTTAGAATTTTATGGAAAATCATGATTATTTAGATCTTCGGGTGGATTTTACATATGGGATTAAGGCTAGACACTATGAAAGCAATATAAGTCGTAAAGAGACTTATGATCCTAATAATTATAAGGTGTCTAAATTGAGACACCATGCGCTCAAGTACATTCACTCGATACTTTGTCACACACTAAATGGGAAAAGTGATTGCTTTGGAGTTGTGAGGATTGCAGATATATTTTATATATGACATATGAGACAGTAAATGCCTATTCATTTGGGACATATATTGGCCCACTATTTTAGGCTTCAATGTGAGGATAAGAGGGTGTGAACAATTTGCAATGGGTCGTATATGACTCATTTGGATAGGAGGATGGGAGTCTTTGGCAAATTACCACTAATGAGACTACGCAACACCATGGACTCTTTGAATTTATATATGATGAAGAATATGGATTTGGTGACTCGAAGGTAGGGACCAACAAGTGATATTTATAGATTAGTTGGAGCTTAAAACGAGTAGGTAGTGGCTAGAGCAGTAGGGGATCACACAATATATAAGAGCATCAACTGAGACCAGACTCACCTCAGCAGCCAACATTAGAGGCCAAGCACTAAGATTATTCCTTAAAAAGTATGAGCTCATCTAGGAGTTCACAGACACTTCCAGATTGGGATTAATTAAAGAATGCCCAATTAAAGAAATGCATGGGGAAGATCTTAAAAGTCTAGCACATTATTCAAATGGACAATAGGAGTTGATGGAGCATATGGCACAAGAAAAATGGACGGCGAAGGTGTTGGTCAGGATGGTATGACACCTAAGAGTCACGATACCACCTTCATCGACTAGAGCTACTATGTCTTTATCGACACCATAGTAGTTAGATGCTTGTACTACTATAAAGGCAACACCTGAGGATACCCAATCAATGGACATTTCTAGTACATTGAAGGATTGATGGATATAAAGATGGACCAAGATGCTCTATAGAGTTTTTTTTATTTCTTTCATTTTCATTTTCATTTTCATTTTCATTTTTATTTTTGGTGTATTATTATTTATTATTTTATTTTGTCTTACTTGTTAGCAAGGACTTAACCCTGCTAAACTCTTATTTTGTATTGTTATTACCTTTTATTTTCATTCTATTGTTATTTATTTTTATTTTTCTTTTTACCCCTTTTCTCCTTTTATGTTTCTTTTGTAAGGATAATTGTACTTAATTTGGGACAGAAATTATGACAACTTCAGAATGGATAAATTAATGTTTAGGGAAGTACCACACCAATATTCCTTTCTACCTTTTTTTCTTTGATCTTATATTTTTATGTGCTTTTATTGTGTATATTGGGAACTATGTACTTCTTTAAGTGTAGAAAAGGAGTAGAACAAAAAATTCGAAGAAAAATTTCAATTTTAGGTCAATCATATAGCTTTTTATAATCTTTATTATTCATTCTTATTAACTAACAACCTATTCTAGTTAAAATCTAAGTAAAACACTTTAGATTATTTGATTATGGAGTGGAGTTAGTATGCGAAAGTATGAAGGTTGGAATACACTTGCTTTTATAAGCTATTTTTTTAGTAAGCATTGAGATAGTTGATTTGAATCAAAATTGCATATTATTTACACAAATTAAGCCTAAATATAAGCCTTTAAACCTACGAGTAATGCATCATTATATTATGCTTTATTATTCTTTATTGTGTGTTTATCATGCATAGTTGGATTATTATAGAACTTGCTTTTATTATTCATATTGAGATCACATTGTTAGATTAGAGGCATTAAAATGATAAAGGCACATATATTTAACCAATTATTTTAGCTTATTTTTCTTTGATTAGTACCTACCTTATTTTATCCCTTATGAGTAACCAAATTTGATATTTAACCTTTTCTTTAATTGATAATAAAAATATTGAAATCCAATTACCCTATTTTTCTTGAAAAATTTTCATTTATTTTTAAATCTTGAAGGATTTGCATTTACTTGATTACAAAAAACTTAGATTATATTGAAGAATTTTTAAGAGAAGGTCCATTGTGCTTACGATTGTTGGTGCATGTTAATCGTTGAATTTGTTTCTTCTCAATATTGTTGTTACAATTTTATATTCTCTCCAAGTTGTTTGAAGTTTTACTTTGAAATTTTTTTTATTACAAACATATCAATTGAAAAAAGAGAAGAAAGAAACAAAAATTTTTTTAGAGCGAAGAATTATTGTTGTACCAGTTAAAAACTTTACTTGAAGGGCCTATGCTGCAAATAACCAAAATTTGTGTAGTCTTATTTATGTAAATTTCCTTTACCTTTTTTTAAATCTTTTTAATTATCCTTTTCATACCTTGCCTTAAGCCTCATCATACCTTATTTAAAAGACATTTTTATTTTATCTTCTAGTTCACTTATTAGTAGAGAAGATAAACACTTTGAGCAAATTTAGTGAACCTTTGTGAGGTTATAGAATTTTGTGCTTCTAATTTCAGAAAGATTATCAATTTGAATGCTATTGATATAGGTTTACGGAATTTTGTTATAGGATTACTAGATTTTAATTATATGATGATTTAATTAATAAGATATGATAATTTAGGTTGTGAATGGATAGTATGAGATTAAAAAGGGAAGAATGTCTTTAAGTTTAATGATTTTGATTATGACTTTCGACAAACAAATGCTTAAATGTGGGGAAGTTTGATAAATTTTTAATAAACTATATTTTTAATCACATGCTTAGTGCATTTTCTTTACTTATTTGAGAGTTTTATTGTTTTTAGTATTTAGTTCATTTTCAGTATGTTTTTAGGTCTTAATTTCCTTTATGGATTGAAAGGAGAAGAATTTGGTTAAAATCGAGGTAGAAAAACTAAAGAATTGATGTTATTTTTGAAGGATACACCTGTATTTGTAAAGGACATGCCTATGAGACTTGGACATAACTGTGTGGGAGACTGTGTAAGTCCCTATAACCATGTACGAATTAAATGACACTGTTTTGCTTTTATTAAGGTTAGACATGCTTATATGGTGATGGTTATGATCATTTCTAAAAATTGTGCAAGTTGCTAAAGTTTTGTTTTTGTATGAATGTTGAGTTTTGAAGTGATATTAAGGGACGTAGTCACTGTACATGGAAATATGGGTGACTATGTACACTGAAGAAGCCTTAATTTCAAAGTGTAAAAGGCAAATAAGAAGGGTCATTAAAGGAGTTTGACTTTTAAACACATTTTTGAACTTTAGAGCAGCGAAGATGACTCTAAGATCCAAATAATGAGCATATTTTTATCAAAGTTTCTTTGAATATTATTAGATAAAGGAGATATATAACGAATTCTCTTATTTTTAACTCTTCTTCTTAATCCTTGGAAATGTATTATGTTTTTATAAATTAAATTTGTTTAATGCCTCGATAAGATGAAAATTGGGATGAATTTTATAATTTAATTCTTTATTTAATGCAATTTGATTTCGATTCAATAGGTTTAATTATGTGGTTCTATTATATATTGAATTAATATTTTGAAGATATTATTTCATATATGATTTCAAACAATTGAGATTCAAAAATTTACTTTATGAATAGATATGACATAATTGAAAGGAGTTGCATACAAATCTAGAAATAGGTTAATATAAGTCTTTCAAAATATGGTCATACTTAAATTTGAAATTAATAAATTGATTAAAGCAATCTCAAGTGTCAACTTCAAGGATGTTTCAATTAATCAACTTAGGATAACGTGTTGATAATCTTGAGAAAGATATTAAAATATAATAGAAATTTTCATAGGTCAATGATCTTTAATTAAATTGTATGATAAAATGTTAAAAGCTTAAAAAATCTTATTACCTATATATTATTTATTTAATCTTTATGTGATTTGCATTCTTGATTATTATTTGTGTCGAACCTTAGAACTTATCTTTATCTTTTTATATAGCCCATAATCTTATTTTTCTGGTTAGATGATGGAAAAGAGGTAGCTATTGGGATCTTGCATATCAATAAGCGAGAACCTAACTTCTATTTATTGAGGTGGACTCTTTCAAGTATTGGAATAAAGCGAACATCACTTTCATGCTGAGATTTTTCCCTGTATAAGACTAATAATACGAGACGACAAATTTAAAGCTTTATATAGAAAAAAGGGGAAGCGTTCCAAAAAATTCGGGAGAGATACATAATTTCGCATAACCAATTAATGCTTATATCACTAGTATTCATTACAGTTAGTGTTCTAATTATTTTATAATGAGCTCACAATAGCAAGTTAGACTTTGGTTGAAACAGTTGTGTAAGGGACAATTTATATAGAAATTGATGAACAGTTCAAGGACATCTTTAACTCTTTAGCGAGAATTTCTTTAACTAAGGATGTAAGAGAAAAACTGAAAGCATATTTTTACGAGTTTTAAGTAGTTTTAGACTTAGCATTGAACGTAATTGATCTTTTGAATTAGATGAAGATACTGTTGGGTTAAGACATGGTTAGCAGGGAGGCATGCTACCACTATAGCGTATATAGACATCTAACCCACACAAGTATGAATATCGTGCCAACCTCAAACTACTTTGAAAAGGCACCCATTCATTATCTAGAGATGCAAGTTACCTTATTATATAAGCTAAAAAGTGAAAAAGATTAAGGACAACGTTCTAATAATAATAAGGTGAACCTTATGGATCAAATGTATGCCATTAACTTGAGGATTGACAAAATACTTGACATTGTTGCCAAAGGAAAGAAGAGGAAGTGATTAAAAGAAACAAAAGCAAGCCAATGCCAATCTCAACTTCGTTTGGTGTCAATATCAGTCTAGATTTAAGAGATGGTGCTTCTAATAATTATAATTGCTTACATGATTTAAGCGCTAATGTCAGTTCAATGCATTTATCTATTTTTTGGAAGCTTGAAATCAGAGAAGTCAAATCAACTATAGTGTCCTTCGAGTTAGTGAATCGATATAATCGGTACTCATTTAGGGTAGTGGATAACTTGCTTGTTGAAGTGGGGCAATTAAACTCTCTGATCAAAATTTTAAGTATGGACATGAAATACAACATTAAGGTCCCCATTATCCTAGGGAGTCCCGATTGGAGGTATGATAAATGATGTAACTAATTGTAAGCTAACCTTAAGGATAAAGGATGAAAAGGAATATATTCAAGATATTGAAAGGCTTATCTTTGACGATACATACCTTAGGATTGATATTGTTGACTCCATTATGCATGCTATATTGCCTAAAGTTACATGCATAGATCCTTTGGAAGCATATTTGGCTTTGGGGTTTGATGACAACGAGTACGAGTATAATATTGTGGATTGTGCCTTTAAGTTTATAGGGGAGGGCTATGTTTCTTGAGTTTTCGAGTTCTTGAGGATTTAGGAGAAGGGAAGCATAAATCCTTTACATCTGCTAAAAAATCGCCTATATTTGAATTAAAACTATTGCCTACTTATTTACGCTATGCATACATAGGAGAAGTTAATACTATCATGTTATTGTTTCTTCTTCTTTGAGTTCTATATGGGAAAATAAGTTGCTTAGGACTCTAAAAGAGAATTAGATCTTAGTTGCATTAATCATCTCCAATATTTATAAAATTATCCCATTTCTATGTTTCCATTGAATCTTTATTGAGGATAACCACAAGCCTAATGTAGAGAATCAATGATGACTCATTCCAAATATTAAAAAAGCTCTGAGGTAATTAAACTCATGGATGTAAGAATCATATGCCATATTTTTAATAGTTCTTAGGTGAGTTTTGTGCAGGTTTCACAGAATAAAAAAGGCAAGACCATGGTGACTAATAAAAAGGACGAGTTGATACCCACTAAGACTATGATAGTGTTAATTTACTTAGTATTTGGCATCTTTATAATATGTTTTATTATATTTTCTATAGTTTATTGTTTTGTAGGTCATTGAATTTAGAGAGAAAATGCAAGATTTAGTGCAAATTTATTTATATTTATCTAATTGATGATATTTTGCAGCCATTTGGAAAATAAGGGTTAACTTTGTAGAAGACTTCAGGAGTTAATAACTCAAAAGGGAAGAAAAGTGAAAGTGGAGAAGAAAATTACCGTAGGCATCAAATTTTGAAGCTCAATAGGTGTCTATCTTTTGCGAAAGTCTTGGAAGCCAAGATATAGTACCTAAGAAGCACGGATACAGACACGGACACATGACACTACACGGACACGGGGACACACAAACTTCTAAAATTTGATGGACACGGACACGACATATATATATATATATATTATAAAATTTAGGATTAAGAAAAAAATTTAGAATTCATAATATCATATATATTGGTTGATGTGTTTCAAGACTTCCAACATCCTGATAGTTCATATATATTTGGTACTTTATAAGCCCCTATAAAAAAACATGGAGCATATATTCCATTAAGTAGTGTCCAAGCGGTCTCTAAATGTGTCCGAGTTGTGTCTTAGCCAACCAAAATTATTTTTTAATTCCGACACGTACGGACACATGTTGGACATGTGTCCACTGCGTGTCAGTGGGTGTCTGACACACAAAAACGAGTCCATTTTGCCGTGTCTGTGCTATATAGTATAGTGCTAGACTGATGCTAAATATGAACAATAGTAGACATTGGACTCATCTTTATTTTACAAAGAGAAATAGTGCAAAACTGGCATTAATTATAAAACATGTCTAAAACTAGTTACATAGCGAATAACGAAGGGTAAAATAAGCAGAAGGAAACCAATGTTAGTTTTGGATCTATAATAATCATTGATTCTCAAACATGATTTACATGATTATAGGATTCTTCAAGTTAAATCATCTGGAGCTCTATTTTTTGCAATCCTACTTATAGATACTTGTATTATAATTAATCTAGAAGAATTCTAGTAAACTTTTATTAGAACTTTGTTAGACTTTTATTAGATATATAACCAACCTTAACAAAATTTTGGGAGTTCATTGGTATTCTTATGAGAGATTTTATTTTAAGCTTTTTCCTAGTTTTTTCCTCAAGGAGGAAGATTTAAAGCAAGGATTAAAGAAGCCATTGTCAACTTCCTTCTTCTATTGTTTTCTTCTATATTAAGATCTATTTATTTGTATTTTTTATTATATTTACTAGTAAAAAACTTACTTAAATTTACTAGTAGAAAACTTAGTTAAATTTAGGGATTTAATTTGTAGGATTCATTTAATTATTTATATGTTATTCAATTATTCATTGGTTGAATTTATTTTCTTTGATCTTGATTGTTGAATTTCTAATTGGCCACCATAGATTATCATAAGGATTGTATGATGGATTGATAGGTGAATCATGATTTATGCATTAGGAGAATAAATACTTTAGCATTAGAGAACAATGATATCCAAGATTGATAAATAGTCATCCCCTAATTAGATATACCTATGTGCCTTCATGAATGACGTAAATACATTAGGTTAATTCTTATTTCATCCTAAACAATCAATTATGTAGTAATTACATATCCACATATGTGAAACTTGAATCCCTAATTTTTTTTTTATTTTTATTAGTTTATTTACTATGTTTTAGTTAGTTTATTAGTTTAATCATACTCAATTTATCCTCTTGTTTTTTTTAGTTTGGCGTTTAACTAATATTAATAAAATTTAGTACTAGTTCTTTATTGGATCTATACCTTAGAATATCTCCAATTTTATTTAGTCATATATGATTAACTTTGTATACTTGTAAGTATGTAATAGATCAAGTTTTTATCACTATTATCAGGGAACTAGTTTTAAGGTTTTTTTAATCATAGTTTTTTATTATTTTACTTTGATTTTTTCCTCTTATTTCATATAGTTGATGTCAGATAGGAGATCCAAGGGTGAAATTTTGGATTCCCTAGTTCATTTTGATCTTGAGATAGAATAATCTATACAAAAAATCGAGCTATAAGGAGAGAAGAGATGGCTGCATAATAAGATAACTTATTTGTAGACATGGAGCAATAGCCATAAGGGATTTACATGGGAGACATCTAGTTACCAGTAATTAGTATGAATCCTTAATGTATCAAACTATAGAAGGGCGAGAAACTACAAAATTAAGCAATTACATCTACACTTGCTTTCGATCTTTGTTGGATCACTTAGAGAGGATACAATCACATTTGTTAAGGAATTTTATTCAGTGATCAAAACAGTTCCACTTAATGGCCTTATAAAAGACAAGCTTAGGATGAGGTGCTTGCTATATTGTATGAGAGATCAAGTAAGGGCCTGGTTGATCTTAATAGAGGTGGCCTCTTTTGAGGAGTAAGACTAGGTTTACAAAATATTTGTGTTGAGTTTTCTCCCACCGCACAAGACCACAAAATTAAGGATTAAGATTCAAAGCTTTGCATAGAAGCACGGGGAAACATTTTATAGAGCTTAGGCACTATATAGGACTTTGATAGCGCATGTTGAGTGTATTACAAAATTTACCTAAGTCTACACACCAAAAACTTATAGAAGTGGTGAGTCATTATCATATCCATAGGGAATGTTCAGTTAATTTTTGTAATGAAAATAATTGATGCGAAGGAAATAAAAATGGGGGTTTTGCTTTTATGTAATTGAGAAAATATATTAAAATTAAACTAGAAAAACAAATTGTAGAAAAACAATTGAAAATGATAAAAGTGTCAGATATATGTAAAGTTTGATTCTAGGATCAATCTTAGCCTAGACAAGATGAAAAATATCCCATCGTTCTAATGTTTTCACACCACTCCTCAAATTATTGATCATGGACTAACAATATGTTCTGCTAATCCCAGTTTTTCATTAGATTGTGTTTAATTAAAATACGATCATTAATTAAACCTAGCCACTGAATAACCTAGGATACGATCTCTAGATTTAATTTAGCAGCCATATTACAAAATGAAAAACTGATCAATATAGGCAGTAACCTCACACGTTTGGGTTATCTAACCTAAGTTATGTTATTCCTAATGATTCAATATCATTAGTGGCCACAAACAAACATCAAATATAAGATTACAGATTATATTCAACATTCTAGCAATAGTTTCGTAATAGAATAATCCAAATAATGTATCAAGATTATCTTTACAAAACCCAATTCAATTAACATAAACAACAATAACAATCTGAAAACAAAGATTCAACATTAATAAGATGAGATAAGCTTAATTGTGACTTAGGCGTCGTTAAAAGAAAAATGGGATCCTCCCACTAAAAAAGCTACCAAGTATCTTCATGCCTAACTTTTAAAGAAGCATCATCATTTGGTCCATACTTTTACCAACAGAGCTACGGTGGCTAGGTTATTGCTAAAATATATTGACTGTGTAACCATTTGATTCATCCACTAAAGGTACTTGCAAACTATGCCTCAATGGGAGGTCACATTTGCTACCAATAAATGGACTTATCCTTAAAGAGACCTAAACCATGCAAGATCTAGGATTCATGCCCTCCGGTGGGGAGTAACACTTCACCACATACAAAATGGGCCATCATATGGAGACCGTGGACTCTTATATAAGCATCCTCTCCCAGTTAATCTTTTTGGGCTTTAAGTTTTAATAAATACCATCTTATCTAGATGCAATTTATTATCCATCCTATATTGTTTC
>JANSVA010000007.1:16403186-16418196 GCA_025504915.1 Erythroxylum reticulatum | reverse complement strand
CGATTATTAATTTTGGTGACAATCAAATAATAATAATATTAGAAATAAATGAACTATTTTGATAAGTGTGTTAATTGCACAGAAAACACAGAAGAAGTGGAAAACACAGAAGAAGCGGAAAAAAAAGAAGTGAAAAACACAGAATAAGCGGAAAACACAAAAGAAGTGAAAAACACAGAAGAAATGAAAAACACAGAAGAAGTGAAAAACACAGAAGAAGTGGAAAAAACAAAAGAAATGAAAAACATAGAAGAAACGAAAAACACAGAAGAAGTGAAAATATAGAAGAAGCGGAAAACACAGAAGAAGTGCAAAAAAAAAGAAGTGAAAAACACAGAAGAAGTGGAAAACACAGAAGAAGTAAAAAACACAGAGGAAGAGGAAAACATAGACGATACAAAGAAGAAGATATGCTAGTACGTCGGACAGTTAGTTAGAGTTAGTTACAGAACTCAACTGAATAACAAGTTCTACAAGAATCAAGGAGCAGTTATCAAGAATCAAGAAGCAGTTGGAGACGTAAGCTATAAATACTAGTCGTAGTCGAAGATTAAATAATCTTTTAGCTTTCAAGTGTTTACTTACAAAGAAAAATTTTGTATTGAAAAGTTTGATACAAGAGAGCAAACTCTACTGTACAAAAAGCTCACAATATCTTTCTAGTGAGAGAAAGAAGAGGTTGAGAGCCTGGAGAGGCTAAGATAGCAGAAAGAATACTTTGTGTAAGAGACCTGAAGAGGCTCTGGAAGGGAAGAAAGAATACTTGTAAAATTGTTGAAGTATAGTGAAATCTCAAAAGAACTCTAAGGACTGGATGTAGCCTATGGTTTGGGGTGAACCAGGCGTCTATCTTCTAACCTTTCACTTTATTTTATTTTGTTATTAGACAAGTATATAAAAGTTATTTGCAATTTAACTATATAACTATTTTTGTATAACTTTTTTGGTATTCTTTTAATAATTGGAAAAGTTTTAAACAAGATATATTAAAGTTTTTGTATTCACAAAAAGAATACGCAATCCAACCCCTCTTCTTGTTTATCTCGTATATTGTACATGAATTCTACATTAACGTGTGATTTACTTCATTTAGGTGTTGGTTTTGGTATCTTTAAGTCTTCTATGCTTGAACTAGTGGATAGTGATGCCTTGTCTCGATTAAAAAGGTAAATGACATCTTGATGACACATTAAACTAGGAGATGTGTACATTTATATCAACTTGTTATTTAGGCAGCATTAGCACTTGTAAGTTAGTATTTTTCTCCATTACAACCAAGAATCAATTACAAATCGCTTGTTTTCAGAAAAATGATAGGCTCATTTAGAAGAACTCACAAACCTCTGTTTCATGTATCTTATTATTACGGTCCAAACCAAGGCTCTTAATATCATCCCGAACTAAAGACACCCTTTAATCATATCTTGGTCCATTAGATCTTCAGCTGCTAGCCATTAATACACATGGTTTATGAAAATCAACTTTAATAGAGTAGCTTTTAGTAGATAACTTGTTATAATAATTCTTGAACAAAATTTGATCTTTAAACACTTCTTGGAAAATAACTAATAAGAGAATTTAATATACTTTTAATTTGATTGCAAGAATTTAGAAATAATCTCATCAATTTCATTGCAAAAAGAGGATGGATTAAAAAACTAAAAAGTAATGTAGATATGAGTTTTACATTGTTTCTTTAACCTAACTTTAGTAACTAAATCTCTTCTTTTTACTATGTTTATGATGAATGTATCCTTTATCAGTAGCATATCATATTTTATTTTAAAAAACATATGTGCTCCTATACCACTTGACCAACAGAATCAAAGTGATCCAATCGTATGCATTCTTGATAACACTCTTTAATCTCTTTATGTATGGAATAGATTTGTAATTTTATTGGCTAAGATCTTATGGATTACTGCTTGGTTGTAGAAACTCATTTGTTGGAAGTCTTTCTATTTCAAGGAGATTGAAGAGAACATCACTTTGGTTAGACTTAATTTTGTGTTAAAAGAGTACTTGGTTTGATGGAGGATGACTAACGAGTTTGGTGGTGATTTATTAATATGGATGTATGACAGGTAGCCTAAGAATCTTGTATTGATAATCTCTATTACACACTTTTAAGGATAATTGACTTTGAATTTTTGGAATTTTTTTAACATTAGTATTGGGAGTTCTATGAATATAATTGTCTTACGGAAGTAGTGGATTGGTGAACTTTGATGTGGATATTGAGAATTATAGTGAAGCTATTAACGTGATTTCTTTTGTGATGAAGTATGGGTCCACGGTTAAAAATGGTGGCTAAGAGAGAAATGAGGCATGTTGCTTCTTCTATAACACCACCTCCTCTAAAGGAAGTTATTAGGTTTATGAACTAGGAAGTTGAATAATGATATTGTAAGAGATCTAATAACAACATGGTAATTGAAAAAAAGATAACCATTAACATAAAGAGATCCTTTAAGGTTAAAAACAAAGTATTTATTCATTTATGACTAACCTTTTCTAGTTTTCTTTTCTGTTTTTGTGTTTAAGAATTTTTTAGTTTGATAACCCAACTTTTTTGTTTTGGTTTTGTGATTTAATATGGTTGTTGGGAATGGATGCAAAGAAATAAGTGTGGTGATGTCTATACAAAAGACAATGTAAAACAGTTATACTAACTACTATCATAATTGTTTGATTATTTATTGGTATGTCAAGCTTTTTATGTAATTTCAATATTCAAATTGTTGAATAATGATTGGATGCATTATTTTTTTAATATTGAAATAATTATATTAACTAAGCTTTAAGCTTATATCATAATAAGGTATAGTGTATAATGGTCAAGCCCCGTAAAGAGAAGGGGTAGGGGAAGCAACATACTAAATAGGAAAATTTGACTACCTAAAGTTTATATAAGCACTATGTAAACACAAGATCAAGAAGATTATAATTAACAATCTAAATACCAATTGAGTTTCATTTAAGTACAGACTACCAAGTGAGCATAGTTTTTTATTAGGATTTCTCTAATCCAAAGGGTAGTATTAATTACCATTGCATATTTATCTAAAGCTAAGCCTTTATGAAGTCTATTGTTCCTTTCCCTCTAAATAGCATATATGTAGTATAGGAAAGTAGTTCTACTTTAGATAAAAGCTGAATTACCCTTAATTAATGTTGTTTGTAAATAGTAAATGTGAATGGCATGCAATGTTCTATGGTATGTTTTATATGGCTTCACTTATACATCTTGAGTCAAACATGGCAGTAATTTAAGATCTATTTCAATTACTTAAGGTTCCTGGATAAATCTTATTCATTATCTTCTTTTCTTTGTTTTCGTTATCTTCTTTGGCCATCAGCTCATTATAGCTCTATCATCTTCTTCCTTCACATGTTTCAGTGACTTCTTTTGCGTATCGATTGAGGTTAGTGAGTTTTGTTATTTACTAGGTTTTTGTATACTTGGTTTAATTTGGGTATTTGCTTGTTATTTTAACCTCCCATTTGAACTTCGAGCATTTTTAATGTTAATGGCTTGCACCAATTGAAACTCGTTTATGGTATGAACTTTAGTTTATCATTGAATTAACATAGGATGGGTTTGACTTATAGTTCCAAATATTTGAATTATATCAATGGGTGATTTTATTGATGTTTTTTGAAACAATTAGGTTCTCTTTACTTTCCATGTATGAATCTTTACACACATCTTTTTTTAATATAATAATAATTTTCTTCTAAACATATGACATAATCTGTATATGTTACAATAAAGTATTAATCAAAGTATTCATATTTTTATCTTTACTTATTATATTTTTACTAGTATATAAATAATTTAGGTTAAATATCAAACTTCTAATATGAATTTTAAATTTCAATAACAATATCTAAGCCATTCAATTAAATATTATAACTTTATAAAATTAAGTTATTCATTTTATGTTCACATACCATATCATGATGGCCAATAATTTTCCCTCTCACAGCCTTAAGTGTCTTTGAATTCTATTCTAACATTTATAATTAAAAACAAAAAAAAGATCTTTAGTTAATAAATAATTTTGATCTGAAGCCATAAACCTTAACCTATAACTCATGATGTAGGTCCCGTGAGACTTATTGTTGAAAAATACCATGAGCCTAGGAGTCACAACGAGAACTTATTTTCTTGATTCATAGGTGTAAACTTTAGTGATTAATTCAATTGGTTAATACTTAGTGGATGTTATGTTAAGTTTAGATGTTCTGTAAACTTTGGTAAACATGAAGTATACTAACTATACAATCACTTTTTGAAATTAACAGTTTTGCAGAAATGAGTAATGTTAATAGATCTTGGATGTACAGACATCTGATGGTTTCATTAATCTTGACTTTGTTAAGGGGGTTGAAGCTTTTATTCATTATGCATGTTTTCAACCTGCATATATGGATGGCCTAAAGATTAGATGTTTATGTAAAAAGTGCAAACACATTTGTTTTCTTCCTATTGATGAAGTGAATGGGCATTTCTTGAGAAAAGGGTTTGTCCTAAATTATTTTGAGTGGACATGATATAGGGAACTATTGATTTGTAGCAGCTCAAGGTGTAATCAAGTACAATTGTCTGTGAACTTAAATGAGTTTGAAGGGTGATTGGATTTACAACAAATAATGTGGATGCAAATGAAAATCCTTACATGAAAATGGTTTATGATGCAGCCGGTTATACCTTTTAGGAAAATATAGAAAATCTTGAAGAAGTACCAAACCCACATGCAAAATAGTTTTTTAAGTTTATACACTCAATTGACCAAGAATTATGGCCAAATTATGAGACAATAACTCAATTGTCTTCAATTGCTCGAATATTGAACATAAAGTTTAAAGGCCATATTTCTTATTGTAGTTTTGATAAAATTCTTGAATGGTATAATGAATCATTGCCTCCTAATCATACAATGGTTGATAGTTTTTACAATTTGAAGGAACTTCTTAGGGGTCTTAGTTTGCCTGTTAAAAAGATTGATTGTTGCAAATTGGGCTGTATGTTGTATTGGGGAGATGATATGGACTTACAAGAGTGCAAATTTTATGGTCAATCTGGGTTCAAGCCTATAAAGTTTTCTATGAAACAGAAATTAGTACCCTAGAAGCGAATGTATTATTTCCTGCTAACTCTGAGACTTCAAAGACTATATGCTTATGATGTTACTGCATCTCACATGAGATGGCATAATGAACACAAACAGGAAGATGGAATAATGAGTCATCCATTAGATGCACTGGCATGGAAATAATTCAACGACACCTATTTTGAGTTTGTAGCTGAAAGTTGAAATGTTAGGTTGGGATTATCGACAGATGGATTCCAACATTTTGTTCAATCTGGCCAGCAATATTCATCATGGCCAATCATAATTACTCCTTATAATTTCTCTCCATGTATTGGTATGAAAGAGGCATATATGTTCTTGATAGTGATTATACTAGGGCCTACAATTCCAAAGAATAAAATTGATTCTTACAACCATTGATATTTGAATTGCAGCATCTTTGAGAATATGGTGTTCAAACATATAATGTGTCTCTGAAACAAAACTTTATGTTGAAAGTGGCTTTGATGTGGACCATTAGTGATTTTTTGGCATATGCTATATTGTCTGGATGGAGCATAGAAGGAAAATTGGCTTGTCCTTATTGTGGCAATGATTCTGATGCATTTTATCTTCCAAACGGGGGCAAAAGATGTTGGTTTGACAATCACAGGAAATTTCCTCCTCTAGATCATCTATTTAGATGCAATAAAAAAAAGTTCATTAAAAATAGGATGGTAAAAACACCTCCTCCCACTCATAAAGTTGGTGAAGAGATTTTGCAGGAGATTGAGGAATTAGGCTTACTGAAAGTTACATAATTTGAAGCTGATAAAGTTAATACAAGCATTAGTAAAAACTTTAGTTGGAGTAAACGAAGCATCTTTCGGGATTTGCCATATTGGAAAACTATTTTGATACGTCATAATCTAAATGTGACGCATATTGAAAAAAATATTTTTGACAATTTGTTCAATACCATAATGAACATTGAAGGGAGGACAAAAGACAATGCAAAATTACGAGCTGATTTGCAACATTTTTGTAGAAGGAATGAGTTACATAAAGATCTTCACACTAGTAAATATCCGAAAGCATGTTATACTTTGGACAAAAAAAAGGAAATATTGTGTGAATGGTTGAAAAGTCTAAATTTTCCCAATGGTTATGTTTTAAACTTGGAAAGGTGTGTGGACATGAGGAAGTACAAATTATTTGGGATGAAAAGTCATGATTGTCATGTGTTTATGCAAAGGTCAATTCCAATTACATTTCAGGAGTTGCTACCGAATAAGGTTTGGGAAGTAATAATATAATTAAGTTTGTTTTTCAAAAAGTTTAACATCATCAAGTTGGCTGAAATGGAAGAACTAGAAAGGGATATTCCAGTAATTTTGCGAAAGTTAGAAGGGATTTTTCCTCCAAGCTTCTTTGATTGTATAGAGCATCTACCTGTGCATTTAGCACACAAGGCAAAACTAGCTGGTCTAGTTCAATATCGATGGATGTATCTGTTTGAAAGGTAATTCAGCAAAAATGATTATAATTGTAATAATAACATGTTTTAATAACTAAATTGTAATAAACCTATTTGCTAATATAGGTATTCACATCATTTAAAGAAAAATGTCAAAAACAAGGCTAGAGTTGAAGGTTCAATATGTAATGCTTATTTAGTGTAGGAAGCTATTACATTTTGTTCACATTATTTTGAGCCGCATGTTCACACAAGAGAAAGAAAAGTTCTTCGTAATGATGATAGGGGATGAACGAGTGATGCTGATGGTAACTTATCCATTTTCACATATCCTGGACAAACATATGGATGTTCAGTAAGAAGAATGTTAATAGAGGAAGAAATTGAGGCTGCCCATGGTTACATTTTGTTGAACTGTCAAGAGGTTCACCCTTTCATCGAATAAGCTGAAATTGATTATTTGGGTTTTGAAATTTAGTGTTGTTTATAACTGAAATATATAATAATGCTTTTAGATTATACGAGGAATTGTTAAGCGAGTTAATTTCGGTCAAAACATAGGATGATATCAATAAAGAAGTTAGAAGACACTTTCCTCGATGGTTCGAGAAATATGTAAGTTTTGACTTTAAAATATTGAAATGATTAAATTATAAGATTTAAGTATTCAAATAACATTATACTATTTGATATGATATTTTCTTTTATGCAAGCCTTAGAAAATCCAATAGAGAATAAGTTCATATGTGATCTTGCGAAGGGACCTTCGCAAACTGTTGAATTGTATATGGTGTATTTCATTAATGGTTACAAATATCATACAGAATATCATGGTCATAGCCTGACAACAATAAATAATAGAGTTTGCATACAGGGAGAATTGACGGATTATTATGGTAAAATTATTGAGATATTTGAAATTGAGTACCCAGCATTGCCAATAAAGTGAAGTGTGATATTTAAGTGTGACTGGTTTGATTCGACTCCAAATGTTAGTACAAAAGTGCATAGTCGATACAATCTAGTTGAAAACAACAACTAAAGAAGATTGAGACTATTTGAACCTTTTGTTTTAGCAATGCAAGCGATTCAGGTGTATTATGTCCCTTTTCCCAGCTTACAATGAGATAAGTCAGATTGGTTGGTCGTTTGTAAATTTAAACCTAGAGTTGTTTTTGAATCACATCGAAAAGGAGAATAGAGAATTGAAAGTGAAGCATTTCAGGAAGATGTTTATAAAATAAATGCATTTGTGACATATGACGATAATGAACCTTTTAACAATCCTTCTAATGAATATGTTGAAATTTCATCTGGAGAAGATGACGAGTGCCAGAGATTTGAAGAGGTGCATGAGTTTGATTCTTATCCTTTGGAAAAAGAAGATGATTGTAATTTACAACGAAGTGATGATAACGATTAATTTGTGCTTATAATTGAATATTATATTGAAAAAATCAATTATTTCCTTTTCAGAATATTGTGTAAAATATTGAATTCAAATTCTTATATTTATAGAAAATTCAATCAAGTATTACTAAGTGATGTCTAGAGTGGATAGATTAATTTATATCATTAGGCATATTAAAGATGTATAGCTACTAAACTAAACTACTTTAACTTATTATCGAGATTGGAGTTGAACATATCATCATTTTATTCTACATCGACATTTACAAAATATACCTCTTAACATTATTAATTAAGGAATGTCAACATGGCGACAAGTTTTGGATGGTACTAATTCATTATGTTGGGAGGAATGTGGCAAAATTACCCCTACTGAAGGAATATACAATGCAGAAAAATCTCCACTTCATACACTAATGATCGTTTTCCTTCCATATCCGATCTTCTGATTCAAGATGTTTAGTATCATCTGACCAATGCTACTTTCCTTATTATGTACATCTCATTTCCTTTTATGAAGCTATTATATATATTCACATTTGATGGTATATACTACATGTTGTTTTAAGCTTCCTTAAATCTCGAAGATGACATGTATATCTATGAAGATGGGAGCGATGGCACAACGGTCTACAAAGGATTAGGGAAATTGGTTGTTTTGTAAAATTAGTCAATTCCACAGACTTCGTCTAGACATTCATGTATGCATGTCACTCTGATTTTGTTTCATTTAATGTTTTACTAATCTGACAATATCTAAGCTCTATACTGATTGTGTTTTAGGTAAACCGTTTTGTACTAGCAGTTCATCTAGAGAGTTTGTCTTCCATACTAAATCTAGTGACTCATTCACTGTATCCTCTACAAGTTTAGCTATAGCAGAAACGTTATTGCAAGAATGTGTGAAAAAGCCTACACCTAAGGGAAGAAATATTACTGTTTCAATTGGTGCCTTTGAATAGGTAAGGACCCTTCTCAGGAATCCAGACATTAGGGGCTCATTTACCTTTACTGACTCTCATTTCACTTGGAATCTAAAAAATTAATTATATCATTGTCATTTATCGATGTAATCAATTGGACTTAGCTTTAAAGTTGATTTATTGTTGTATCTGTAAGAATTTGTTAAACAACCTCTCTACTAGTTAGGGGTCAAGCTGAGTACTATTAAATTTGGACTGTTATTGTTCTTGTTCTATGATTGTAAGAATTGTTAACCTTCTAATTCAAAGTTTGTACTTGAATATTATATTCAACAAATCACCTTATTTCCTTTTCAATATATTGTGTAAAATATTGAATTCAAATTCTTATATTTTTAGAAATTTCAATAAAAAATTATTTCATGTTGAAATATTCCATTAAAGAGACAACATGATATAATGCAACCCAGGTTCAGACAATGATTTGGAGGTACTTACTGTCAAGGTGAACCATCACATTCTGCAACTGCATCTAAATCACCTCCTCCCCCTCCAACTACTATAATTGCAATGAGGCATCACCTTCCGTACCTGATGCCACACCATCCACCACCCCTACATCATCCACTACCTCTATAGTGATAGAGATATCAGGGGTAAACAATACGGATGAAGAAGGCCGCCGCCAGCTTGGAGCTGAGGGACCTAATGGAAGAACTTACATGACAATTGTCAATAATTTGTAAATGAAAATACATGAAACACTATATGTTTATAATTAAGTTATAGGTTTAAATTTCAAAAATGGTATAAAATTAATTTTTTTATATTCGATTGATTCTGTCTGGACCGTGCTCTAGAAACATGACATCCAAATTTAAAGGGAAAATTGATGGTGAGGGTTGTGTATGGAAGAATATCTCTTAGTCTAGAAAGGAATTTTATTGTCAAGAGTTTGAGGTATAATTAAAAATATTTTTTCTTTTTTAATTGATTTGTATACATTAATTAGACAAATATTATTACATTATAAGTATTTATAAAATTTTTTGCTTTTATTTCAGAAAGAATTTTTTTGGGATTATGAATTTGACATGGTCATACATAAAGTATGGGAGAGACGAGCATGTACACATTATTAGGACTTTACTGGTGATACACAAGGTTGGTGTATGATCGCCTTATATTTCTGAACAAATATGGAGTCATTGGCAGTAGTATTGGACATCACCTGAGGCAATGTCCATTTCAGAGTGTAATTCTACAACAGACATGGAGGACTGGGGGGAGAGAGTCTTCCCGTACGTACGGTAGGATCTATTACCCACCACGAGCATGCAGAGAGACTTATAAGTATCTAAACTTTACACATATATTCTAATTATTTTACTTTGTTGTATTTCAATTTAAATTGATGTGTGAATTTTGGAATGAAAATACGTGTATTATGGATAATGATGATGGTATAAATGTTTGGTGCCATATATGGTTGGTTTCATTTATTTTCTTTGTTTAACAGGGGGTAAATATCATAAAAATAGAGGAAACTCTATCGAAATTTTTATAAATTATAGTTCACTTATAAGATTTTATTCTTATGTAGGAAAAGTCTATAGGCATAAGGCTTACACCCTGTCAGTTCTTTTTACACACTCATATTAAGAAGCATGACGGTATGACATTTGTCAACAACTGATGTAAAGAACTTAATGTATGTGAAATTTATACTTTAATATTAATTTTTAATAATTATCACTTACTAATATAAGCGTTGCCTCCTAATAAGACCAATTTTAAGAAAGCATTCAGCGACAATCTAAGCCTGAACAAGCTGTTAATGGGAGTCAAACATGTCTTTATATAGTGGGTGGTAGGATCGTCATGGAAGGATCTTTGGGTTAAGTTCATTTGTGAACACATATTATTCACAATCCTCCACGTCTAATACAGCAACATCTAGTAGTCGGTTGACAACCAATGAAGTCAATGAGCTTCAGACCATAGTGCAGACATTAGTGGAGTACATAGCTCAGCTCCATATTGAGGTAGATGAGTTGAAGGGGAAGGGTAGCATCTCTGAGCATCCACGATCACCAAGACAATAATGTACTTGTAGTCAATTCGTTTAAATTGAAAATACTTATTATGTACAATTTGATGTTTTTATTATTGATTAAGATAATTTTAACTTTATATCATCAATCAATTTTCTATTTAAACAAATAAAAACATTATGCATAGATAATTCATAACTGTTGAAATCTTATGAAATAAAATTTGATGTTAGGATTTTTTTTAATTTTTAATTATTTACTAATGGAAAATACATGTATGTCAGTAAAATACATTATATTTATCATCGGAACACCACAAACCATCTGTAAAATGTATGACATTTACCAATAGAAAAAAGAATCACCATAGGTAATATTGACAGTTGTCGCTAACTTTACCGTTAGGATTTGTTGAACCGTCGGTATACTCACTGACGATCAATCTTAACCGTCGGTAATGTTACCGACAAAATAACCAATACTATCTGCAAATATTCCAACAGAAAGGAAAGCGCCGTAGGTAAATTTACCGACATTCATAACCAACTGTCAGTATATTGATCAACAATTACATAAAATGTCCGTCGATAAATTTGCCTATGATAATTTTTACGATGCCTTTTTTCATCAGTTGATTCCATCACCAATTTATATTATCGACAGAATGCACAGGTTTTTGTCAGTAATATCTGTCGCTAAATTACATTTTTCTTGTAATGCGCTTTCATTTGTAGTTTGTTGTGATCGAGTGCTTATTTAACTATCCCGTATCTATTATAGATACTAAGCTCATTTTAGATATTGTCCCGTACACATTGTGGATACCAGGGTCATTTCATATACTGTCCTATACCCATTGTGGATAATAGGCTCATTAATTGTTGAGCCTGTGACTCCGTGTGAACATTTTTGAGCTTTAAGCTCTCTTCAGGCTGGTCACTCCAGTCACAACTCCCTTATCTATCCATGCACATCAATGTCATGAAAAGCATCATTTCACCTAATCTGCTATCATCACTTTCATTAAGTGTGCATAGTCATTCATCACAATCATAAGATCAGAGTCCGACAATCAACACTTAGTTGAGTACCAATTTTTCCATATTCATATAAAATCATTAAGCACTTCCTATACAGTTTCAAATAATGATCTCCTCGGATAATCACTTGTCTGGAATCATCAATATCACAATCATATCCAATTCTTTTCAATATATAGATATAAGGATTAAACAAAAACAATTCAAACAAAAGCACATATCTAATTGAGATCAAACATTTAGGTTACTTATAATAGGCTTCAGTAAGTTATTGCCTTGATGATCTGGCAATGTCTAGATGTTGTCTGAAATAGTGGACTCTCTGAGCCCTTTTGTATTGTTCTGCAATTGAAGACAACACTATATACTGATATATATATATATATATATATATGGTTGTATATGATTTCAAAGAAGTATTTAAATCCTTTTGGGTATATATGTCAGTGATTATAATGTTATATGCCCTTACATGAACTTAGAGTTCGTTGGTATGCGAAATCTTAGAGATTTCTAAAATATAAGCTTCAAAGTCTGTAAAACCGAGTGCATTGGATGGATATAACCATGGTGGCTAAGTTAAATGCATTCTAATGGCTTAGGGGTGATTAGACATGATTTATAGACTTATTGGACACTTAGATAGCTTAATTGGAAAAGTTGATGTACATAAGGGCTTATTGCCAATTGTTAAAAGTTTAAAGACTTAAATGTAATTTTTCAATTATTGGTGGATCAATATGTAGTTTTATAAATTTAAAAGGCTTAATTATTATTTTCAAAAGTTCAGGGACCAAAATAAAAAAAAAGTTTTGGTCATTCTCAAATTTTGGGCTTAATTGCAAATTTAGGAAAAGTATGGAGGGTATAATGGTAATTTCGTATAATTTAAGGGAAAAGACGTAATTTTACCATATTTGGTCAAATACGAGTCAATATTCTCGAGCCTTCTTCCATGTATGGCTATGCAACCGACCATTAAAGACTAGGAACATTTTGTTTTAATTGAAAGAATGGAGAAGAAAGGAGAAGAGAGGAGGAAAACAACCCACTCGACCATCACTAAAATTCTACCTTTTTTTATCTTCCAACCCAAATCAAGGTGTTATAAGTTAATTTGGGATCAAGGAACTCAAATATATCATTAGATTTGAGAAATTCTCAAAGGATTTTAAGATATCAGCAAAGGAAAGTTTAGGTTAAGTTTGTCTCATCTCTCTCTACATTATGATTTTGAATTTGGTGTTAAGATATGTTGTTCTCCATGCGTGAATTTACATAAAACATGGTTTAGATGAATAAAATGAGTCATGGAGAAGTCCCCTTATTCCAAAACTGAAATGTTCACTTTTAGGTGAAAGTTTGTGAATTTTTGAATATGTTTTGAAATTGATGGTTTAAATGAATTCTATGGTGATAATCGTATATGTAGAATGGGAATTGATGATAAAAATGAAGAAGATGTATATTAGATAAGGCTTGGTCGAAATGATGGGAGAAGAAATGGACTAATGTGATGAGTTGCATAATTAAGATGAATATGGCTTAAATGAAGGGATTTGGATTGAATGGAGTGGTGAAATGTGTTGTTGTTTAAAAGCCTTGAAAATATGACTTGAAAGTCATGCACATTAGGTGTTTGATAAAATGCCTAACTGAACTTGGCTTAGGATTTAAGGATTTGTAATGATATGCATTGGAAAGCTATTTTCATGTTTACTTAGACTAAACTTGAATTTTTTCTTAGATTGATGAGTAATGGCCTAATGCGCTTGGATGAAAATGTGCTTAATTTTGTTTTGAAATGAGTAAGTATTGGATTAAAGGCATTAAATGCCTTGGAAAATGCAAAATAAAGGCTAATATGAATAGTAAGGGAAGTAATCATGTGAGAAGCTTAGTGGACAAATCTTACAGTTTAAACATAGTGATATTGTGTTTTATACACTTATGTGATAGTTTATAAATATTAGTACATATTTGAGTAGTAAACACATTAAAAAAATTTTATGTATAAAAGCTCGGGAACTGTGAATCAAGGAACTCGTACCAAGGATTGTTAACGTCAAGGGAGTGTACACCTTCTTTTGAGGTGAGTTGGGGAAATCATATCTCTCAAATGGGATGAGGGCATCCCAAGACATGCATGATGACTTGTATGTGAATTGTGAACCTAGGTAATGCATAGTATAATTGAATCTCAAATGGATGCTAGTATACTTACGTATTTAATAAACAACATTGTTTTGAATAACTCTTTGTATTTAGTGTCGAACTGGTGTTTTTATTATGTATTTTGAGAAATGATATTATTTTCAACAAACCTGCATTGGAAGTGCAAAGGACAATGCTTAATTTTCTAAAACTACATTTTTGAACAACTTTGCACTTGGAGTGCAAAAGATGACTTTTATTGCGTGACATAATATTTTAGAATTTATATATGCATAATCAAGTCATATATGTTACATGTTTGTGTTCTCTTTTGGCTTAGATCCATGACAAGGTTCTATTTTATCGGATGGACCGATAAATAAAAGCATGGTGCCTTACTTGATTTTTGTATTTAATATTTTTATATGATTTTTTGTGATTGGTGAGGTAACAATTGGCCAATCTTGTGTTAGGCACAACAAATTAACCGACCCTTATACCCTTAATGTTGGTATAGAAAGCCAAGTCCCCGTATCGACACCTTTCTATAGGACATCCAAGTGATTCCACACCTAGGGTTTGGACATTTAGAAGGTCATTACCTAAGGTCATGAAACTCTTGTCGATTGTAGTCCAGACTCACCATAGATGAAATTCGATCCATCATCGGGAATCTGTAGGTTTGCACACTAATTTGGCAAACTAGTAATGACACATATGATTGTTTTGGCTTATTATGAGATTTGTTTTTTGATGTGATTCGATTTACATATGTGATGTTTTTTCTACTTTTGGGTTAAAAAGAAGAATCTTCTCCTTTGAGAATAATCAAAAAAGAAAAGTGTTCAATTGGAACATGAAAACGTGACTGAAT
>JANSVA010000007.1:16380754-16403086 GCA_025504915.1 Erythroxylum reticulatum | reverse complement strand
AACCTGAACATGTTCTACTTTTTTTATCATAACTTTGTCATCCGAACTCCAAATGACCTGGTTTTTAAAGCAATGGATTCTTAACACATTTATGTATCTCTTTAAAAACAATTGCCACTTTTGGTATTGATTTGGAGAAGATCGATTGAATCAAAGTAAGGGTATTAGTTGGAAGAGCATGAACTGGAAATTTTTCTGAACATACTTTGGTATTTGGATGACATCTTGATCTATATAGTTCCAAATGAGATTATTCTTGTTTCTAAATAAAATAGAGATATAGAGATATAAATACTCTAAAGAAATGGAATTTTAATTCAGTCTATAAGAATTTTGATTTCTGGATGGAAGTTGAATATAGTATACTGTTCAATTTAATAACAGGCCAAAAATGTTTTAGGCTATAACTTTCAAATTTTTGAACCAAATTTAATGATTTTGGTGTCATTAGAAACTTAATACAATGGGAAACAAATTTTCTAAAGAAGTCAAATTGAAATTCTGATTTGAGATTTCCCAAAATCTGTTCTGAAATAGGAGAAATGAGTTTTTTTTTAATGTTTAACTGGTGTGGGCATGCCATCCTTGTGGGATGCACGTTCAGATGTCATTGAGGACATTGGGCATGTGACTTACGAGGGCGGATTCCCAAAACTAAATGAGCAGTAGAATACTACTTCAATATAGGAATAGTTCAGAATTGGGGCCTAATGCTCATGGTATCAGTGAATGAAGACAAACCGATGTTAGCTAAGGAGGGTTCATTGAAACAACCCTACAAGATAATACACACGCTCAAGGCTTATGATATTCCACAAGAGTTGGAATCTAGAAATGGGGCCAAATAGTTATGGTATCAGAGTAAGAGTTGGGTGTCAGAATCGAGGTCTAACATTTATCTTTTATCATTTAAAGATAATAAATGCAATAAGACAAAATACAACACTTTAAAGAACTTATCTTCTTTATCTTACACGTTATACACATCTTTTATACATATATATGTGTGTGTGTGTGTGTGTGTGTGTGTGTGTGTGTGTGTGTTAAGGTGGTCCAATCATAATGGGGTCGGTCTTACCGAGTTCTAAGTGTGGAAAAACACCGGAGACCTGTTTCAATAATATTGATGTTGCGATCTCATCGGGATCCATTTGGTTATATTGCTCTCCATATTATGGATCTCTGTCCAAAACCATTTTATGAATCCTCCGAGTCACTCTTATGCTTATGACCCACTAGGTTCCCAGTTATGTTGGCCACTTATATTAACATTTAATCCAGGCAAGTCATGAGTGGTGTCTAGCAATATATCATGATCCCCAATTGACCGAAAAGTAAATGGTTTGATGAACGAACCCGTGCTCATCACAAACCATCTCACGAACTCTCCTATAAAAAATTACTGTGCATTTCATCCTTTCACCATGCTATACCCCACTTGGTTATGAGTATGTGCAAAGTGTTAACTCTCACTAGACAGGAGTGTGCAGGTGATCTATTGGTTTTCTAACATACAGGAGGGTGCAAGTGATCTATGCTTATCCCAAATAAAGTCATACCAAGTTACCCTTGTTGAAGATTTTGGTCATAGCTTCTTATAAGAGTAATTATTAAATCTTAAGGTCTTATCCTATGCCTATAAGATTCTATTAATTTACTTGGTATTTAACACCTTTATAATATGTTTATATTTAAGATTCTATTAATTTACTTGGTATTTAACACCTTTATAATATGTTTTATATAGGTTTATTTTGTTTTCCTACATTTAGTTCATTAATCTATAGATGATTGAATTTATATATATAATAACTTAGCAGATTTTAGGGGATTCTCTGTTAGTTCATTAATCTTTGTTAAACTTCTCTTATATATATAACTAAGCTTAGAAGATTTTGGGGGATTCTTTGGTATTCTTTTAGGAGATTTTCTTTTGAACTTCTTTCTAGTTAGTTTTTTAATATTTTTTTCCTTTAAGGAGGAAGACTTGGATTAAGGATTGAATAAGCCAATGACAACTTCTATCAACTTCTTTCATTTACGTTTTGTGTTTGATTATTTCTTTAGTTTACTTCTTGTGTTTTAGTTTGGTATTTAACTTAAATTCATAAGATTTATACTAGTTTTTATTGGGATCAATATTTTTGGATATGTCCAGTTTTATTTAGCTATATATGATTCAACATTTACACTTGCAAATATAGAGTAGATCAAACTATCACTAGTTTGGAGGATATGCATTGATAAGAAGTTGAACGCAGGTACTCAAAAGGGTCAATTCCCTCTTCTTTCCATTAACTAGATGATGGAAAGATTTGAAAGGCATGATTTCTACTGCTTCTTTAAATAAATACTTGAGATAATATCAAATCCCAATGGCTCTAAAAGACAAAAGAAGACAACTTGTACATGCCCTTCTAACATTTTCACTTATCAGAGGATGCCTTTTAGATTTCGTACCTAGCCACTTTTTAATATTGTATGAAGGTTATTTTCATTGATAAGGTCAAGCAATCAATTGAGGTATTCATAGATGGATTTTTAATTTTTAGGTCTTCTTATGATGCTTATTTTCTTAATATAAAATATGTGTTGAAATAATTAGAAAACATGTCATTTCATTATACAAGAAGAGATTGTGTTGGGATAGGATCTTTAGATATAAGAATGAGGCGGATAAAGCCAAAATGGAACTTATAGAAAGATTACTACCTATAACTTTAGTCCATGCAGTCAAGGGTTTCCTTGGACATCTAGGATTCTATTGGCATCAGGATTTCTCTCAAATGACTCAACCTTTATGTTACCTTTTTACAAAAGTATGTTCCTTTGAATTTACTAATGAATTTCTTATTGCTTTTTTAATATATTAAAAACTAGCTAACTTTGTCTCTTATCATGATTGCACCTAATTAGGACTTCGTCTAATACCCAATATATGATGCTAGTAATTATGTAGTGGGGTTATCTTAGGACAAACACGTGATAAGAAACTTCACGCTATATATTATGCTAGTAAAGTTCTTAATGATGCATGGATTAATTATATTACCACTGAGAAAAAAAACTTATAACTGTTGGTTTTTCTTTTTAGAAGTTTAGAACCTATCTTTTAGGCTCTAAAGTTATTGTCTATACCAACCATTCGACATTGAAATATTTATTATCTAAAAAGGATGTCAAGCTAAGACTAATATGTTGCATTCTCCTTTTATGGGAATTTGACTTAAAATTTCAAGATAAGAAAAGGTTAGAGAATTTAGTAGTAGATCACTTGTCAAGACTAGTCCAAGGAGACTATGTGGATAAGGAACCCATAGATAACCAAATTTTCAATGATAGGCTTTGGGTTGTTCATCATAATGAAATTATTTCTTTTGCTAATTTTATGAATTGTCTTATTTCAAGAATTGTCACATTAAGTCTTCCCTACCACCAGATGTAGAAATTTCTCTCTGAAGTTAAATTTTATTATTAAGAAGATCCTCCTTTATTCCAAATATTTTTATAGGACTATACAAAGATGTACACCTAAAAAAGAGATGAGATGGAATTTATATCAGTGCACTCATCCCCTTATGACGAACATCATAGTGTCGTAACAATGTTGTTGTTAAAATCTTGTAATGTGGGTTTCAAAGTTTTTTGTTAATATGTAACAGATGATAGCTATCAGGAATGTTAGTAAATGATATAAGATGCCTTAAAATATGATTTTAGAAGCAAAGTTATTCAACGTATGGGGTGTAGATTTTATGGGACCATATCCCTCTTTGTATGGTAATACCTAAGTCTTGGTAGTAGTTGATAACATTTCAAATTGGCTAGAGGTAGTAGATTTACCCAACAACATCAATGCTAGTGTAGTGAAATTAATGATAAGGAACATCTTCTCTCTTTTTAATGTACCTCGAGTTATCATTAGTGACAGTATTATTCACTTCCAAATTTATCAATTCATGTCACTTTTGAAGAAGAATGGGTGTATATTCAAAACTTCAACTACTTATCATCCTCATTAGGTGGTTAAGTGGAGGTATCTACTTAGGAGATTAAGCAAATTTTATAGAAAATGATTAGTATTTCTAAGAGGGATTGGGCATAAAAACTTGGTGATACTCTTTGGCTTTATCAGATAACTTTGAAGATTATTATTTGGTAAGTTTTGTCACCTCTTGATTAAGATTGAGCAGAAGGCTTTGTGGGTGGTAAAGAAATTCTACTATGACCTTAAGTTAACTAGTTAGAAGAGACTGCTCAAATTGAATGAGCTTGATGAGTTATAAAGAGATTCTTTAGAGACTGCCCAAATCTACAAAGAGCTATCTAAGGTGTTTCATGATAAAAATATCCTTAGAAAATTTAAGGTGAGATAAAAGGTTTTATTTTTTAATTCTCATTTGAAATTATTTCTTGGGAAACTAATTTTTAGATGTTCTTGACCATTAATTATTTATAACCCTATAGTGTCATTGAAGTTGAAAGCATATATGGGAGGCAATTTATGGTGAACAGGCAATAATTAAAGCATTACTTTGTGATTGATAATATGGGTGACATTCACACAAATACTTTCAAAACTAATCCCACTTAGTGATCCAATCTGGTTATAAGACTTATAAAGAAGCAGGATGTAAACCAACATTCTACCTAGTTTCTTTTATTTCCTTAAGTTTTTTTATTCTTATTAACGTTTATTTTAATTTCTATTAGAGTTAGTTTTTTATGGAATTTCTTGGATCTTACTACACTAACTAGGTATGATTAAAGGAGGAATTTTTTCTACCTCTTTGTCTTTCATGATTGCTTTCATTATCTTAATTATTTGACATTAAGGATAATGTTATCTTTAAATTTAAAAGGGTTAATAAATGAGAATTTAAAATTTTAGTTTGCATGATTTATATGTTTTAGGTTAAAAATTGGACTTTTTTTATTTTTAGGTTATGTGTTTAGGTTCTTGTGATAGCTTTATGTTGAGGGTATGAGTTTGTGCATAATTATGACTTGAGGTTGATTGGTAAAAATTAGATGTATAATATGATTAAGTGAACGATAAGTAAATTTTAACATTATGAATACTATAAGTGATTGCACTTTGATTTAACATAAGTAATCTTGTGAGAAATTGACTATATGAATATTGTGAAACTGAATTTTTTAAGTGACTATACTTTTATTTAACATAAGAAATCCTGTGAGAAATTAGCCCCTCATACATAATTTTCCTTTCTTATATGGATACCTTATCATATTTGAACTTTCAAATCTTCGGTTTCATCTTTTTTAGTCATTAAAATGATAAATACACTTAGGATTTAAGTTAAGCCAAATTGTGTACCTTTTTATACATTACTTAACTAGTGAACCCTTTTGAGCCCAATTTAAAAGTATAGCCCTTTTCTTGGTAACCCTTTCCTAAAGAACCTTTAGCCTAAAAAAAAAATTCTCGCTAATTCATAATTAGTAGAGCTTTTACTTGTAATATGATGTCTTTAGTAATGGGATGTAAGGAAATAAGTATGGGGGAATTGATTAAGTGTATGAAAGAGGCAATCTAAAGAAGGAATCTTATGACAATTTAAAAAGTTCAAAATGAAAAATGAAAAAAATATTTAAAAAGATAAAGTGTTGGAAATTGATTGCATAGATTATTATGATTGAAAAGAATGAAGGGAAAAGGATAATTATAAGAATATGAGGAGTTAGTGACTAAAGATTAATTTATCTATTTATCTTGATTTGTTTATTATTACTCTACTAATTGTGAATTTGTTGTTTCATCTATTCCCTTTCCTTTGGCCTACTTAAACTTTTAACCCTATTACAATCCTATTTAAAATTATTTTAATTTTTACTTATATGTATATATTTAAGTAGTGAAAATTAGATGATTTTAAGCTTGTGATAATTTGGTATTAATAAGAAGATGAAGAGAAGACCTTGCTAAGATTTCAAACACTTAAGCGAATGAGTGATATTTTGTGAGGACATATCAAATTTACGTGTTTGAACTTAATGGAGGTTAAATAATGTTTACTTTGCCATATTTGCATTATGATTTACTTGAAAATATATTCTGTTTAAGTTTTGCAATTCAATTGAGACTTGAATTTTATATCTTATGTTATCAATTATGAAGCTAAGTAACAAGTTTAGGTCAATGTTTGGGGATGATATTTAAGTAAACTCTTAGGAGACTATAACCCCTCAACTAAGGACACTTAGGAGTTTTAAGGCTTATGACATATGTTAAATGTCACTGTACACTATCAAAAATGGAACTGTTCTTATTTTAGTTGAGTCAAGGTAGTAGTCAAGGTTATAGTTAGGGTTATTTGTTATTGATTGCTTAAAGACAAGCAATAAGTGAAGTATTATGGAATTTGATAGGATTATAATTTACATGTTATTGAGGCTTGAATTTCTTAGTGTTCGACACTATTATAACATGTTTGATATAGATGTTATGATGTTTTCCTATATTTAGTTCATTTTCTTGTAGGTAATGATTTTAAGGAGTAAAAGCATAATTGAGTGTAATTTTCTCTAATGTTCCATCGAGGAGATTTTATAGTCATTTGAAAGATAAGAAATGAGCAAAAACTTTTAAAAGATATGAAAAGTCAATTTTAACTTGAAGATGTCAAAAAATAAAGAATTTAATGGAATTAGGCATAACAAACATTGAACATATATGGAGATACATGCCTATCTTTCATTAAAGTGTAAGAAGTTGAGAAACAGAACTAGGTTTATGTCAGAATTGATCCTAGATCGACGTCAAACTCGTTTTCATTTTAGGAATGAAAAATAGAACAAAGTTGGTTCAAGTTATAATTTAGTGTCACGTGCTAATTACATGCAATTTTACAATGAATTAGAGTTTTAAAATATGATTAGCGTCGGTGTTGATGTTGGTCATGTGAATTCTCAAGTTGAAGTGGCCTAGGACTTTGTTTTTATAACTCTCACTATAAATACTCGTCTAGGTTTTACTTAGGGAACTTTTATGTAAGGTTTTAATAACCACTAGTGTTGTTTTCATAGTTTTTAATATTTCTTGTCATTAAAGGAGAAGTAAGAGGGAGATTAGAGGAGTTAATGACAACTTCTCTTCATCCTTTCATATACTTTTTCCTTTATATTGTAGCTAATACAAATCTCTTAATTATCTATATATTATTGATTATTTAATTGATTAAATTTATTCTCTTTATTCTTAGTTATTAAATTTAGGCATGGCCATGATAGATTAAATCATAGGGGATCATATTAAGGATCAAAAGGTTAAGTAGAATTTGTACACATGGAGAATAAATACTTAGTGGTAGAGAACAACAATATCCTAGACTTTAATGATATCCAAATATATTAATTGTGATTAATGAATTTGATTAGGATAAACTACACATCGAGATTTAACAATTTGCTAATTAGATAATACTTATATGCTTCAAAAGAAGGCACAAGTACCTTATGTTAATTATTATTTCAACCTAGATAATCAAACTTTATAATAATTGGAAATTGCCTATAAATGAATCTCGAATCCTTAATGTTTGTTTTGTTCATTTCTCTTAATTAGTCAGTTGTATTTTTTTTAATTAAGTGAATTCATTATCATTCATAATCCCTTGCTTTATTTGTTTTTATTATTTAACTAATTTTAATAATTATAGTGATACAATTTGTTATAGGATTGATACTATAAACTTACTATGGTTTAATCACATGCTACAATTGCTATGTGTACTTACATATTTAGGTCAATTAGCCATCCTAACTTTTCATGGAATAATCAGGGATAGAAAAGACAAAGACCTCCAACCAGATTTCAATAATGAAATATCAAAAAGGGAAGTTAAGCCTTAAAGAACTTATAATAAAATTCACTAATACATCTGAGGCTCACTTCTAAAGTACTAAAACATCTCTTCAAAATCAACAAGTCTCTATCCTCAACTTGGAAAATTATATTGAATAGCTTGCAAGGTTCTCTAAGAAAAATAACTAGTAGAGATAATAGTAGGACTTGGGATCAAGCTTGCTTGGCTTAAAGTCAACAAACTAGCCTAATTTGATCGGGCTTAGGGAGTTAACTTGAAAAGCTCAAATAGTTTGATCACTCGAGCAAATAATGTTATTTTAGGTAAATTTACCCAAAATGATGTCATTTTGGAAACTTATTTAGATTTAAGTTATGCAATGTGAGACTGCTTGGCTTTGGGCCGAGTTTGAGCCATATGTTCTTATGGTTGGGCTGGGCTAGGTCAACAACATGCTTGGTTCAACTTAACCCATTTCCATACCTAATAGCTTGGTACTTTCCTAACAATACCATGCCAAACCTAAGGGAGCAAGTGAACACGGTGACTTTAGAGGGTGGAAAGGAGCTAGAAGTTAAAGAAAAAGGGAAAGAGAAGAAGGAATGGGTTTTTACGTAAAAAGAGAAGGATTAGAGAATGAAAAAGAGAAAAAGGAGGAGCTATAGAAGAAATTGATCAAAGAGTACTAAACAAAAATTGTATATTCAAACGAACTTAAAAAAGATAAAAAGGAAGATCAATTTGATAAGTTTTTACAACTTTTCTAAATATTACATATTAATGTTCCTTTTTTGTTGGAAATAGTCTCTCTACTAGTTAGGGATAAGGCTGTATACGTATGGACCTCACTAGACCTCCATAAATCCTTCTTTTCAGTGATATTTCCATTAGGATGTTGTCATTGTTGTTGTTGTTGTTGTAATGTTCCTTTTATTAAAACTCTTTCAAATATGTCATTTGACAAAATAAGAGTTGTCAATGGTTACTTTAAGTGAGGAGTATTTTAAAACTTTATAGACCAAGCTATCCTAGAAGATCAAAGATTAAAGGAGTTTCACTATTGCTTGTAATACTGGTAGTTTGTCAATCGAGAATTAGTAAACTTAAGAGCTAGTATTAATTTAATGCCATATGATTTGCTTAAGAAGTTAGGGTTTGATGAACTTAAAACAATACATTCAATTAGCAGATAGGTTAATTAAGTATCCTAAGAGTATTACATAAAATGTTTTCGTTAAGACTAATAAATTCATCTTATGCTTAATGATGTAAAGGTTCCTTTAATCTTGGGACAACCTTTCCTAGCTACTGCTAAATTTGTGATGCATGTATATGATAGAAACTTAATCCTAAGGGTAAAGATGAGGAAGTAGTTTTTATTATATCTAAAGCCTTTAAACATCTCCTTAATAAAGATAAAACTTATTTCTATATAAATATTATTGATACTACAATTTCTCATATTATATAGAGAATCAATAAAGGATCCATTAGAGACTTATATCATATAAGGCCAAAAAGGAGATGGATGACCTTATTTTATTAGAGCATATGGCATAGTGAAAGCTAAGCCTATGATTTGCAATTGAGTAAGAAGTTTAACTAATAAACTTATAAAGAAGCACTTAGTAAGAGGTAACCTAATTATTTAAGTGTTTTTATTTCAATCTAGTAACTTTATATACTTTAGCAATATTTTTTATTGTGTTTTTGCATTTTATTGATTTTTGTTTGCATGTGTTTTAAGTTTAAAGCAGTTTGTACTTGTCATGCTACAACGTAAAGCTTTTTATTTTTAAGGGAGTACTAGTTATCCTAATTTCCTTATTTTTCCCTTATTTTCTAGTTTTTCATTATTCTTGTATGTTATAAACATTGAGGATAATATACAACTTAAGCATTGGTGGGTAGGGGGAATTGATTTTTCATGCTTATTAATTTTGGTACAATTAGCTTAATAGCGAATAACGCTAAAAGAATTTAACTCTCAAAGAACATTGATTGAGACAATTCATTATAAGCTTAGCTATTTTGTGATTTGATTTGTTTAGCCATTTAGTCATGAAATTGATGATTAAGTTAATTTTAATTTGCTTCATTTATTTTAAAAATAGATTATTAATTTGCATTTAGATATATAAATGAGTTATAAGTGACATATTTAAAACATTTTTAGTATCCCGTCAATTTTTTCTCTGAAAAAAGAAAAAATTGTGTGAATAAATGATCATAAAATAAATTTAGCATATTGGTCTCAAACCAAGTAAAAGAATTGAAGTTAAAGAGTAGCACTTGTAACCATTTGAAGTAACTAAGATTATCTATGATAAAGTGTTTACTCTCTCGCAAAAGATTAGATGACTTTTTAAAAAGCCTTAAAAATAGTCTTATGTTAATTTAAAGTCAGTGTTTTGCTTTTATATCCATAAGAGGTAAAAAAAATATTTAAAAGTTAAAGAATCTTTCTCATGTATGTTTACTTTATATATTAGGTTGAATTTTATGGATTAAGTTAAAATTTTAAGGATATAGAGCTAAATTAACTTGATTTATGAATTATTTCAAGTAGCTAAATGCTTAGCAAATTGATGAACTTTATAACTGAATGAATGATGGAGAGTCTTGATTGATCTTATTAATTACTTAAATCTTCTCCTAGATTTTCCACTTATCTAAGTTGAGAGTGATGAAATTGGTTTGCTTGAGGGCAAGAAAATACTTAAGTATAGGGGGATTTCATAAGTATTAATTAAGTTATGTTTTTATTATAATTTTGCAAACATCTTGCTTGTATTTGGATAATTTCTATGGGATTTAGTATTAATTTTTGTAGGATTTAGTACTCAATATAACTTTTAGTTTGCTAAGCTTTATTGTAGCTCTCCAACAAATAAGGAATAAATTTGGACAAGTTGGAACGAAGTTAGAGAAGTTTTGATATGATTTTAAAGGAAAGGGGTTCAGAATATAGGTCATTAATATGACACCCCAATTGAACCTGAATTCATGGTCAAAAAATACAAGTCTAACATAGGTATATGTTGGCAACCTATATTGGCAGTCATTTTTCTGTATTAAGAGTTTCATATAAAGGGAGGAATATGATGTTTGACGAGTTATTTTAAAAATCTAGGGTTTTAAATATAAAATAGAGATAGACATGAAAGGGGAAATTTAGAGGGAAACACATCATCAGAGACACAAATTAGAACATCTTCACGCAAAAACAAAGTAACTTTAAAGAGAAAAGAAGGGATTTCCATGAAGATTCAAGTGAAGACTTCAATATTCAAGATCCGTGAGAATAAGTTCTTTTGTATTATGTTCTTTCTTAGTTGTTGTTGGTTTTCTTTATATTAATATAACTAAATTAGGATAGACCTAAAAGGGATGAACCTTTAAACTATTGTTTTTGGATTGATTATTTGACTTAATGAAAGACCATATTTTCTTGTGAATTATTCATTGATTAAGTTTTATATTTGAGTTAAAATTTCTAGTATTTAAATTTAATTTCAAATTTTATATATAGATACTAAGCAATCATATGTATGAATCAATCATAGCATGAATGATAAGAGTTATATAGAATTATGGAGATAAAACCATATAAATATTCTAAGTAAAGTAAAATCCAACAACAAATTTATAGAACAAGTTAATGTGTTCTTAAGGATTTTGATTAAAAAGAAATTTTAATCAATCAACTTAAGGATATGATCCTTATTTCTTAAGAAAGAATACAATTATAATTTTGAAATTTCTACTAGTCTATAAAAAAAAGGACTAATAATTGAATAAAGATAAATCTAAGCATAGAAAAGCTCTTGTGAGGGCTCTTGGTGATTTTTATTTTGAAATAAATTATTATAGATACCCTTGTTGTTCCTAATTTGATTTCAATAAAGGTTATACCAATTTTTTATATTCATTTGACGCCACATAACATTGACCTACAAGGTAAAGAAATTAATATGTTATATGTATCCACACAAACTTAGGCCATTGGAGATTAATGCTTAAACTCTTTTTAAACTTATATCTTTTTAGTTTATTTAAGAAGTATTGTTTCATATAGCAATTTATATGGATATGTGTATGATCATCATAAAGTGACATCTCATATAAGATGATTTGGAAGTACATGAATTATATAAGTGTGACATATATATATGTATGTATGTATGTTTATATGTATGTATTTTTCTAGGTTCTGATGAATTATGTGAGTGATGTGATTTCTTTTAGATTTGTGGGGGATTAGTAATTCTCCTTGTGTGATGGAAATTCCTTATATATGAATTGGAAAATTACATGCTTCTTTAGAAAAAATGTGTTTTATGTTGAATGAAAACATACATTTATCCTTATAATAAGACTTATAATGATTATAAACTTGTTTCATGTCAATTTGATTATAAATATTTCTATATAAATGAGAAGAATGTCTCATATTTGTTTAAATGACCTTATATAAAATTTATGTCTACTTTTACCTTGAATATTATGCCCTCTAGGTTTAGAATGTGATCTATACATGAATATATAGAATTTTCCTTTTGATTATGACCCAGAGGATAATGAATGAGCATATGATTTTTATACATATTTACAAACCCTACAATTCCTCCAACCCTAATAGACAGGCCCAAGTTCTTTCCCTAGGACTCTGTTTATATGGAATATGGAAGCAAAGAAACCTCAGACAGTTTGGAGGAACCAAGATGCCTAAAGCGGCCCTCGCTTATGAGATCCTCTATGAAATCAGAGAACTCATTCTACTTCGTAATCTCAATCAGACATTCAACATAAACATCCTAGATTCATTGAATGTTTATCTAGCAACTATGGTCGGAAGATAATCACATGAATGAAAGAGAAACAGATGACACATAGTATTATTGAGAAGAAATGAAGACATTAAAATACCTAATTGGTTGATCTAGTGTCGAAACAACCATCAGACATCCACGAGACCCTCGTCATCCGACAAAATACCAGGAAGAGACAAGGACACCTCTTAAAGATGGAGAATCCATCTGTTGCCCTAATTCGGAAGCTTCGTGATACTCCAACGATGAGGAGAAGATTTCTATACCATTTACAGCTACAAAACATTGATAGCGCTTCTCACTTCCACCTACTGAACGTTGTCAATTGTTTTGGTTTTTCATGTTCCACGGTATCGTCTTGGTTTTGCCTTAGTTGTTTGGTGTAATACTCGTGTATCTCCTTTTAAATCTTTATAAAATTCTTTTATTTTCTAAAAAAACATTCTCCTATGATAATTTAAATATAGACTTATCATGTAAACATTTACCCCTCACAAAAATTGTCTTAGGATTGGATCGTGCCTTTCCATAAGTGAAACCAATTCCATACCTATCATTAGAGCACTTTTTGACTTTAATAATGATATTTAAATTACCACTTCATAAAATAAACTTAGAAAATGATTCTTTCCTAAACAAATCAATCATATGACAAGAACCACATTTGAACTAGTGACACGAGGATTTTCAATCCTCCACTCTACCAGTTGAGCTATCCTAAACATTTCTAATGTATTATCTTCCTTATTTTAATTACATTTTGATAATTTACTAACGAACTTGTGTATATCGCAATAGGGGAGAAAAAAAAAGATGACGTTGATTTGCTTCTCTAATTCCATTCTTGATTGTTATATAAATTCTCATCCAACTCAGAATGAGTAATATTAATATTATTCACACCAAGATCATTATGATAATCATTAACATATGTAAGGTCAAGTACATGCCATATATCATGATCATTATGATATATTGAAACTTTAGAAAGCACATTTTTATCTATTGCAGAAAAGAAAAAATGCATTATTGTACTATTTAATGAAATGATATTTTTGTCATTTTTATTTTACTCACTTTTATCTACAGTCTCCCATAAATTAAATCATCAAATATAATAAAAAACTTTAATCCTTATTCTCTAAAATAATTAATCATTTTTATTGAAAAATAAAGCAATATTAATGTCTTAGCCCTCTTAGCTACAATATGAATCAAATTGTGTCATAATAAATTTTCCTCAAATTTTATTGAAAATCTATATGCAATATATAAGACCAACTTTGATGTCAATTATTGGTCTTTGAATGGTACATAAGCAGGGAATGAATTTTGTTTTTTTCAGTTTTCCCTATTTCTAGATTAATGAATGAATTGCTTACTTTAATGAATGATTATAGAAAATTCATATAAAATAATCACAAAATAAATAAAATAAAAAAGAGTAAAGAAAAAGAGATTAAATTAATTTATAGTAGTTTGGAAAAATAATCCTTGGCTTACACCCACTCTTTAATTTTAACTTGGAAATTCACTATCTTATTTCTTTAATAGTTGAACAATACCCCCTTTATATAAAATCTTTTTTTCCATAGGTAAAGAAGAACCTTTAAAATTGTGTTGCTTTGCCACGAGTGAAGAATAACACTTTCCAAATCTTGTTTAAGATTAAGAGAAACCCTCACTAAGTTCATCTCAAGCAATTTTCCTAATTTCAATAAGTACAAAATTCAAAACTAATATCCTTATTAACATTAAAGTACATATAATGCAAACATGCATTCTTTATCCTTTTAAGGCTCTTAAAAACTCTCTAGTATACTCAACAATCCTTCCAAATTCATATTTCGTCTATTTATACTTAAAATAATGTAAACACAAAAATTATTTGTTATAATAACTAATAATAGTGGCATTGATCAATTATTCTATATATTTGTCGCGCCCCCTTACCCTATGGTATATACCGGGATTCCCTAAGGACATTCCAGTACATATCTTACGATAATGGTGCGCTACATTCAATTACTGCATTCACTTTACATGGCATCATATATCTTATTCTTATACGAACATCATTAAGAAATTCACAATATTTTAAAACCCAAAATTTCCTCATTTCATTTCATAAAAACCGAAAGTCTATAATGTGTCTTTCAACATTTCTTACATGTACTTCATCAAAACCTAATACAAAAATGCTACATGAAAGAGGAAATATACAAAATCTATCTAATTTGTCCAAAACCTAGCTGACTGACCTTTGAGCCATGACTTCTCTTCCCAAATCATAAGTCTACACTGCTTTGTAGAGTCTCTCAATAACTAGAGTCATCTCTCGGTCCTGAAAAGTCAATGTTGCAATTTTTTTAGTTTTGCGAACTCAATGAAGTAACCATTATCGATTATTCACCTAATTTATGCAACACATCATTACATATAACACATATTCACACTTTTGCATAATTGATCACATATCACATTCTCACTTAAGCACAGGCAAATTTTGCATTTCGTTCAATCAAACATACTTAACATAATGTATATGAAATGCTCATGTGACTTTTTTTCTAATTATTATGTTGTTATGACTGAGTGCCTAACTGTCCCTTATCCAATGGAGATACAGGGCTCATTGTGGATATTGGGCTCGTTGATAACTGTCCATTGTGGATATTGGGCTCATTGATAACTGTCCCTTATCCAATGGAGATATAGGGCTCATTTTACATAGCAAGTCTCTGGCTTTTATACACTTTCTGAGTTTTAGGCTCATTTTCACAATCTGAGCTTTAAGCTCTTTTTCACAATATGAGCTCTAAGCTCTTTTTCGGTGGCTACTCCGATCACAACTCTCATTATCTAATCATGCATTCATGTATGGAATGCATCTGTCACAATCAATCATATCGTGAAACTTATAGTTCGTCACATTCACACACAAGTAGCACTTCAATAACTCATTCACATATCACAATCGAATCACATTCATTCAATAATTCAATCACAATAAAATTAAACAATTAATTAAGTGAGACCGTCTAGGTTACTCACAAGTCACTCCCGAATCTAATGCCTAGAAGTTCCGACAACGTCTGGAGTTTGACGTTCCAGTTGCTCCTCTATAACAAGCAATATTCACATATCACAATTAGCACAATTATAAGTGTTAAAAATGCACATGTATGTATATGAAATATGCACAATGCATATTCATAATAATCCCGGGTATTTATCCATTAGTGTCATCACAAAATCAAACCCATGTCAAGACTCATCTAAGTATAATTTATACTTAAAACCATTAAAATCACAATTCATTTCTCATTGGCTGACTTTCAGATTTTACCAAAACCAAATTTCGAGTCTACTGTTCTTATACTAAAATAGTACCCTACCCTTAATTTCCATCTAGCAATTGAAAGTCTTAGAGACTGTATCAAGATTCAACTTCTTTATGTAGTTTATAGCCCTATATCTTTAGTTTACTCTAAATCAAAAATCATCTCATATGGATGACTACAAAATAAGATATAACCGAAATACCTAAACATGTTCAGTGAATCATAATTGTCATACTATTCCAACAGATTCTTTCACTTTTCTTCAATCAATATTTTTTAATTCAATGACAATTAACTTACCAAATTTATCTCATATACCTACAACTCATAAGGATTAACAAGATACTTACTTAATAAAACTCCAAAATCTTTAAAAACTCCAAGAAACCTTAATTTTTATGCATCCACAGACATCATCTTGAAGATGGTTTAGGATAGGTTTTTCTTCAGGAAAAAGAAATAGATAACAAAGTTGGAGTAGAAAAATATAGATGGAAGCAAGATATAACAATAGTGAAGGTTTCGGTGACTCAAAAAATCTATAAAGGAAAAAGTTTGCAGAAGAGAGTTTTGAAGAAAGGACTGAGTCAAAAAGTCCCTACGCTTACTTACATAATATGCTTCTATAACCTTATTCTTAAACATTGCGTATAACATCTTATGATTCAAGCTTAAACGTTACGTATAACGTCTTACAATTCAAGCTAGTGTCTGAGAATCTTAAACGCTGCATATAATGTCTTACGATTCAAGCTAGCATCTAAGAATCTTAAACGTTGCGTATAATGGCTTATGATTCAAGCTTGCGTCTAAGAATCTTACATGTTGTGTATAACATCTTGCGATTCAAGCTTGCACCTAAGAATCTTAAACGTTGTGTATAACATCTTGCGATTCAAGCTAGCGTCTAAGAGTCTTAAACGCTATGTATAACATCTTGCGATTCAAGCTTGCGTCTAAGAATCTTAAACCCTGCATATAACATCTTGTGATTCAAACTAGCATCTAAAAGTCTTCAAGGCTGCATAAAACTTCTTACGATTTAAGCTATCGTCTAAGAATCGTTCCCTACTTAGATGCCTTCATCTTTGTTAATTGTCGTAACAAACTTAGTCTTTCAATTATAAAAGAAATGTGGAATGGGTCTATTGAGTAAAGAAGACTTCACTTCTTCTATTGATTTTGAGAAAATCAATTAATAGCAATAGAAGTGTGTGGACTGTTTTGATGAATTTGTCAAGTGTGCAGATAAATATATATGGCACAATTCATAAAATCAAGACGATACTTTAGAAAAGGTTGAATAGGATGAGATGTCTAAGGTGGATCAAATAAAGTGATTAAGATGCAGATGGATCGTCTCAGATGAAGTGATTAAGTCACAGATGGATCGTCTCAGACGAAGCAGACTAAGTCTGAGATGATCAGACGAAGTAGACGCATCAAACAAATAGACATGTCTAAGTAAAGCAAGGTAATCGGACAGAGTAGATGCGTCCAAGCAAGACACAAGCGAAGTCCGCGTGTCCAAGTCAAATGCAGATGCGTCTAAGCCAGACGCTGGAAGATTTTAAGGATTCATCTTTTAGATGATTTAACACAATTCAACTTAACTCCATATGTCTCTAACAGTTTCAATATCATCATCTCTCAAATTCTCCAATATCATTAATTCCTATTTCTATTTTCCATACATCAATGTACTTGCCAATTTAGCATTTTTCCTAGTCCAATAAAATCAACACTTTCAGAAATTATTCCTAAAATTCACCAGAAGTTCTAAATCACTAAATACACTCTCCGAATCATTTTTCCACGAATAAAAACCACAATTCTCAATAATATCACATCAGAATTCAATTTTTACCTGGAATTATTCATGAATGCATGTATAATTATTTTCATGTGCAGAAATTCAATATTCACGTATAAATGTTTATCATATTAAGCATAAGCATGCAATGCATTTCTAATCCCTCAGTAGTCTTTCATATTTACTATTTTAACCTCCCCACAAGTAATGGGATGTTACAACTCTCCCCTCCTTAAAAGAAATTTCATCCTCGAAATTCTTACCTGATTGTTCGAACAGGTGGGGATATTATCTCCTCATATGCTCCTCCATTTCCCAAGTAGCTTCTTCAGTTGAGGGATTCCTCTAAAGGACTTTCACTAATGAAATGACTCTGTTCCTTAACTACTTGATCCTAGGTCTCACAATCTTGATCGGCTCCTCAACATTGCTTAAGTTACTAGCAACCTCAATCTCTTGAGCCAGTATCACGTGTGTTGGATCCGATCGATATGTTCGGAGCATACTTACATGAAACACATTATGAAATTGAGACATCTTATTCGGTAATGCCAATTTATATGCCAAAGGTCCTATCCTCTCAATGATCTCATAGGGACCAATGAACCTAGGGCTCAACTTGCCCTCTTTACTGAATCTCAATACTCCTCTCTATGGTGACACTCTCAAAAATACTTTATCTCCCACACTATACTACATATCCCTTCTGTGCTGATCCACATAACTCTTCTGTCTATCCTGAGCCACTTTAATTTGACTTCGGATCAATTTCACCTTAACCACTGTGTCTTGTATCAATTCCGAGCCTTCGACCATGCTTAAGCCCTCTTCATCCCAATATAATGGCGACTGACATTTGCTACCATACAGTGCCTCATACAATGTCATTCCGATACTACTGTGATAGTGGTTATTGTAAGCAAATTCTATCAGTTTCATATACTAATCCCAAGCTCCTCGAAACTCCAATACACAAGCTCTAAGCATTTCCTCAACAATCTTGATTGTCCTCTCACTCTATCCATCTGCCTAAGGATGAAATATTGTACTAAAGTTCAACTTAGTACCTATAACAAACTGCAAGCTCCTCCAAAAACCTGAAGTGAATCTGGGATCCTTGTCCGATGCAATGGACAATGGAACCCCATGCAGTCTCACCACCTCGTTCACATATCTCCGGGGTAACTAATCTAGTGAGTTATTCTCTCTTACTGGCAAGAAGTGGGCCGACTTAGTTAACTAGTCCACTATAACTCGTATCACATCGTACCTCAGAGTCTTAGGCAATCCTATAATAAAGTCCATAGTGATCCGCTTTCATTTCCACTCAAAAATAGGCAACAAATGTACCTTTCCTACTGGAACCTAGTGCTCAGCTTTAACTTGATGGCATGTCAAACATTTAGATACACACTTCGTCACTTGCTTCTTCTTTCTAGTGTCATTCTGGGCCACCAGAAATGCTGCTTCAGCGTGTTATACATCTTGGTAGTACTAGGATGCATAGCATAGGCGGCCATATGAGCTTCTTCAAGAATTTCCTTCCTCATATCCTCCATATTGGGTACACACAGCCTCTGTTTCAACAACAATGATCCCTCAATTCAAACTCAGAATCTGGATTTACTTTCACTTTCTCTATAAGCCTAACCATATCAGGATATTTCCTATAAACTTTTCTGATTCTATCATGCAACATTACTCTCAGCTTCAAAGTAGCAATCAGTGCCTCATCTTGCTCCAGATTCAACTCCATATTTAGAGCTCTTAAATGAATTAAGTTGGGTAACCTCGATAACTGAATCTGAGCTGCACTAATATTATATTGTTTGCTCAAAGCATCAGTCACCACATTAGCTTTCCCCAAGTGGTACTTAATTATGCGATCATAGTCCTTCAGTAACTTAATACATCTCCTCTATCTCAGGTTTAACTCCTTTTGACTCAACAAAGACCTCAAACTCTTATGATCTGTATAAATCTAGAAGGTCTCTCCATACAAGTAGTGTCTCTATATCTTTATAGCAAAGACAACTGCAGCTAGCTCTAAATCGTGTACCAGATAGTTAATATTGTGAGACCTTAATTGTCTCAATGCATAGGCGATCACCTTGCTATATTGCGTCAACACACATCCTAATCCTTGATGTGAAGCATCACTATATATCATATATCCTCTTGTCTCTAATGGAATAGTCAACATCGGTGCAGTAGTCAACCGATGTTTCAACTCCTCAAAGCTCTTCTAACACTCTCCATTCCATCTAAACACTACATTCTTCCTCAAAAGTTTTGTCAAGGGGGCTGAGATCAGAGAAAACCCCTCGACAATCCTCCGGTAATATTCAGCCAATCCTAGGAAGCTTCAGATTTCATACACATTCCTTGAGGCTTCCCAATTCATCACTGCCTCTATCTTCCTTGGATCCACTTGTATGCCCTGTCTAGTCACTATATGTCCTAGAAACACTACTTGATCCAGCCAAAATTCACACTTACTGAATTTAGCATACAACTGCTTTTCTCTCATAATTTGTAAAATGACCCTCAAATGTTCAGCATGCTCTTCTCTGCTCTTAGAATACACTAAAATGTCATCGATAAAGACAATCATGAATCGGTCCAAGTAGGGCCAAAACACCTTATTCATCAAAGCATAAACGCTACCAGGGCATTTTTAACCCAAACAGCATAACTAAGAACTCAAAGTGCCTACACCTTCGCCTGAATGCACTTTTAGGCACATCAGCCTCTGCTATCTTCAACTGATAATACCTAGATCTCAAATCCAGTTTAGTGAATACCTGAGCTCCCTGTAGCTAATCAAGCAAGTCATCAATTCTAAGTAACAGATACTTATTCTTCACTGTCATCCGGTTCAATTGCCTATAATCAATGCATAACCTCAAAGTCCTATCCTTCTTCTTTATAAACAATACTGGAGCACCTCAAGGTGAAACACTAGGTCTAATAAAACCCTTTTCTAATAACTCCTGTAGCTGAGCCTTCAGCTCCTTCGGTTCTACAGGTGTCATCCTATATAGAGGAATAAATATAGGGGCAGCACCTGGAACTAGATCAATGGTGAACTCTATTTTTCGATTTGGAGGTAAACCTGGTAGTGTCGCTAAAAACACATCCAGGAATTTCCTAACCACAGGAATGTCCTGCATATTCTGCTCAACTCTAATATCAATGACATGGCCAGATAGGCCTCACATCCACCCTGCATCAACCTCAATGCACTCATGAAGGATATCATCCTAGCTGGCACTGCTTGACTAATTCCTCTGAATACTGCCCTCGACTGACCTGGAGATTCTAATACTATCTCCTTGGTATAGCAGTTCATGACAACCCTATGAGTAGTGAGCCACTCTATGCCTAGTATAACATTTATCTCTCTCAGCTGTATTATAATCAGATCTGCCACCAACTCTACTTGCTCAATTTGAATCAAACACCCCTTGTAGACCTCTGCTATAATCATAGTACTGCCTATTGGCGTACTCACCTCTAATCCATAATGTAGTAGTTATCTATCACAATGCAGCCTAGATACCAGATGAGATGTGATGAATGAATATATAGATCCTGGATCTAGCAATGCAATTACCTCAAATTCATAAATAAGAAGCGCACCTGTAACGATATTCGGAGAGTCTTGTGTCTCCTGCCTAGCCATGGCATAGACTCAGGCATAAGTCTGGGACTGGGGTCAGCTGCCCTGCACCTCAGTCCTCATAGAAGAGCTCTCAGAGCTCACTCTGCCACTACCATGACCTTTATGTCCAGATCTACTACATCTACTCTGTTGGACCGTAGCATCACTCCCAGATCTCCCACTCATACTAGATTGAGTTCCCCTAGCATCAGGACAATCCTAAATCTTGTGCTCAAAGGAGCCACATTTGAGGCAAACTCTAGTCAGTCTCCAGCACTCTCTGTCGTGCCTCTTCTCACAGTGCTCACACAAGGGTAACTGACTCTGTACTGTACCTCTTCCACTGTTATTCTATGCAAATGCACCCCTCTATCTGGATCTTGACTGCCTGGATCCAACTAGTGCTCTGAAAGCTCTGTTCTGACGCTTATTGAATCTACTGCCAGAACCACTCTTGCAACATCCCATTACCTGTGGGAAGGTTAGAATGGTAAATGTGAGTTATTATGAGAGTTAGAAATGCATCTCTATGTTCATGCATATTATGTCATACACTTACACATGAATAGTGAAGTCATGGCACATGAAAATAATTGTACATGCCTTTATGAAAAATTCTGGGTATAATTAAATTGAGTTATGATTTTTGGGTGTTTTGAGAATTTTGAATTTATTTATATGGAACATTCTATTAGTTAGCAAGAATATTGTATTTGAAAATTTTGGTGAATTTAGGAACAAATATTTGGAAAATTTTGGAAAATAGGAAAAATACATCAAAGTGAGTTTTGGAGATAGTTGAATTGTAAAGATGCGAGTTAAGGGAGTTAGTTTCAAAAGAAACTAAGTT
>JANSVA010000007.1:16355508-16373948 GCA_025504915.1 Erythroxylum reticulatum | reverse complement strand
ATTTGTTCATGAAATTTATGCAATTGTTGTATGAATTTAATTACATGTAACTCATTCTTGATTTAACTCTCCATTAGAGCATCTACTTGAACTCATCTAGTTTGGTGCTCTAACTACCTTTATACATTATTTTTTCTTCATCTTTGCGTATTCTTGAGTCATCAAGGAAGGTTTGGTGTTTACAACAACCCAAATAAAGAGAAGAATCAAGAAAGGAGGAGAATCAAAAGGTACATGTACTTATATCATGTTTATATAATCTGTTTATGCATACATTTGAGATTCTGGCCTTTTTTATGTCATGGGGATCGGAATTTAGATTCCGTCACTTCTGCTGCTTTATTGTGCATGTAATGCATGAATCCATCTCCCCCTTTACTGAAACCATTTCATTTGTTAATTTAAGTAGATTTATCCAGCAAACACTTTGATAAAACTATTGATTGAAGATATTAAAAAAACGATTTTTGAAATAAGCATATAAGGAAAAATATGAACTTGATGAGGAAGAAATAATGTCATCTGATAAAGATTAATAAAATCTTTGGTGTAAGGTCTTCAAATAATAGAGTTTGTTAATTTGTATACCCTAAAATCTAGACTGTAAGAGGATGTCTTACTTCAAGATGAGAGCCTTGGCATCGATATGCTAGAGTGCTTTTGTAATTAAATACCAGGGATGGCTCATCTCTTAACTAAAGTCTCATTACTTGTAAAACAACTGCAGGATTAACTTGAGAATTATGCACCACATTTTATGATTAAAATGAATAAAAAGTTCTTTCTTATAGGTTCAAGATGAGGTATCTCACTTCATTCATGTTATTATATTTTGCCTTGATTTTCATTTCTCCAAGAATCTTACTTTTGAGGTTTTGATTTTAAAGAGGTTACTTTATAAAAGGGCATGTGAAATTATTAATTAATAATGTAAAAATAAGGGTCACATGAAATAAATATTTTTTGTGGAAAATAATTAATCTAAAGAATGCTATCATGGAAAATTATTTAAAAAAATCCAGAGGAGAGAGTTGTAAAACTTCCAGAGAATGAAAATTAATATTCATCTCATTCAAAGCAAAATAAAATTAAAACTTTAGGATTTGTAACCCTTTCGGTTCATTTTCTTTCCTATTGAAGTCTCACTTAATTTTAGCAATAATGAACTTCTATAATATAGAAACTGATAAGTGAATTTTAATATAAAAGGCCTTTATTTATAAATTTGTAACAATACATTTGTTGGGTATTTACATTTTAATTAAGATTTAAAAAAAGGACAAGAAAATGTGATGATTCTGTGTAAAGAACCAAGAGTGAATTCTTGATTGGAGGATACAAAAGAGCTAACTTGACTTGATTTTCCTATTAAAGGACTTGTAGATTCTTTCTTTAACATATTGAAGGTTTTTTTTTTTTTTTACTTTTGATATTTGGACCACACTAAACTTGAACCGTACAAATGAAGGGTATGTAATTGAAAGATAAAGCTGTGACTTCTGAAATATTTGTTCCTCTTACTTATCATTTGTAATTTATTTTTGGTAATTCGCTAAGATGAGGCCTTGCATGAAGTATATATATGAACTTTGAGTATGGTCTCTTGTGCAAACTGAAGTGATATCTGTATCGATAAGTAAAATTGATATTTTCTCAAAAAAATGTGAAAAAGAGAACTTTTTAAAAGTAAGATTAGGAATTCTGCAGGGACTGGGAGATTCGTATAACTCTTGTTTTGCTTGCATGTCCTAGGATTATTTAGTCTTCCTGTTGGACTGAAGCTATATGTTAGGATAATAGTGATACTACTACTTTCCTTCAAAACTCTCCAAGGCTTAACAAAATCAGGAAGCAAAAGAAGCTTGGATGGACATTGTGGTGTTGCTTCTTCGAAGCGTTGTTAAATCTTGAAAGGTGTATAGTATACGTATACCTTTCGATCTATGTATATATATATATATATGTATGTATGTATGAAACCAAATATAAGTGCATGGCTGTGCAGATGATTTTAATGCCCTACTGGAGAACCATGCATGTGAACAGCCCCATAATAAATGACGTCTGTTATTACTGTCTCATACGATCAATCACTTGTTTACTCAGCTTTTTTTGCATTATACTCCTTCCTTCCTAAAATTATTGGCTGCAGAAGCACGTATACACACAAAGAGTCGTGCCATATACAGGCAGCTCGTGTTCCGTATGCTCCATGGTAAGAAAAGAAAACTCGGTTCAAAACTTTACATATTGCTGTTGATCTGAACTTGCCACCTTTTATTTACTCTTCATTTTCTTTATTCCTTTTTTTTCCTTTTGCATAAGAGAACGTAAGGACTCCACAAAGGTTTCACTTTTAAAAGAAAAAGAAAACTCTTAACTTGGCAAGCAACATTTCTCGACACATTTGCTGAAAAATATTGTTGCAAACCTGTTAAGGAAATGTATCAAAAACGGTAATAACATGATTTAAAGGGACCATACTTGATAGGTGTGGACGTACTACAGATTCCATTGTCATATATTATTCGCAATCGATATGGATTAGTGGTTAATCCCATTTTTTCATTGCAACAGTAACATCGATCTAAACCCAAGAATTAAAACTAAAAATGACGTCTAAGATACAAACTTGATCAGCTTACTTATCCACACTAATGTATGGTGATAGTATGCTTTCTTATAAACTGATGCAAGAGAAGTATATAGTGTATCTTACTTGTATCAGAAAATCCATTCACAAGAAGCAATTCGGAGAGATTCTGGAATCTTTTACCAAGTGGTGAGGTATGAAGATGGGGTTTGAAACAATCTTTTTGCGTAGTACCATCTCACGGAATTAACATGCATAATCCAACGATGAGACTCTTCAAGAGTTGACATTGTACTTGTTATGGTGGTCATCATTACTGCTTTGAAAATGGACACCCCCTGGGTTCAGATTGAACGGAAAGGTTTTCACAGATGATGAGCTCATTGCATGAGACCCTGATATTCTATGTTGTGAGGGACTTGAACCTAGTAACTGAAAATGGTTGATTTCTCTCGAGTTCCCAATGGTAGCATTCCCATAAGGATTAAAGGGTGAAAAAAGTGTTGACATAGTTGCAGGTGGACAGAAAAGTAATTGAGAACCAGCCGACAGAGAGAGTGATGATGGAAATGGAACAGTATTGCTATTCAGGGAATTTTCAGAATGGGATACAACTCCGTGGGTTCCAAATTGAGGGAAAGATAAATTGGAAGCATCTATATGATGGTAGGAGCTAAAAGGCATGGAACTGTTTAGCAACGAAGGCAAAGAGGAGTGAACTGCTAGGGGAAAGAACCTTTGAGCTTGTCCAGTACTGCTACTGTAATTGCAAATCCCACCTTGATATTGAGGATCATTTGTTTCAATCCACTTTCCTTTCTGATCGGTAATGGACTCATCTTCCTTACTTTTTTCTCTCAATGAAGCTTCAATATTCCAGTACTTTGATCTCTCCAACGTATTCTGCTCCTCTCTATCAGGACTATTATCAATCTTTATCCCTAAAGAATGAAACCCTCCATCCTTAGCGTATGAAGCATTTATGTCAAATAATGGAGGAATAGAAGATTGATCAGACGCTCTTAACTGGTGAGGAACTAGCATCTGCTGATGGAGCTGACCAAACCCTTGCGGAAATTGCAGTGGTGGGAGCTTGTCGATATCGGTTTTTGTTGCATCAATTAGCCAATCTATGACCTTACTAGGCTGAGCGAGACCAAGCCTGTCTTGAAGATCATATAACTGAATTGCTGTTGGTACAGAAAGCCTGATTCTTCTGTCCCTCAATCCTCTTATGGTGCAAACCTTGCTGTGTCTGTCTTTTCCCCCACAAGAACGAGACGCACGTACAATTCTTGGATTTCTAAAAGCTGACCAATGTCTTGAAGTGGATGCTGCCTTGGAGTATTTGCTGCCATCATCTCCCTCTCTCCTTCCTTGAAAATCATTTTCTCTTGAATTCATAATCATGTCCTTAACACTTCCATTGTTGAGCTTCAATGTAAAAGCTGTAACAGGATGATAAGATTTGATTAGTTTCTTCGTTCCAAGTCTTCTAAATTTCATTTTTGGAGTTTACTAGGTCATACTGTTTGAGCAATCGCTTTTGCTTTTGACAACTGCTTTCAAGATAAGGAAAAGAAACATTAGTTTATGAACTCAATCTTGTACATCATATGCAACTAATCTAAAGATCATGAAGCTGAATACAGACTCCCAGCTTCCAATAAATATGCGAATTGTAAAGAACTAATGAGAAAGCCAAACAAATCGACAATCAGACAGTCAGATCTGAACAAATAAGTTCCGTATCTGAATTTGAACTTGACAACTTGCAAAGGACTTCTGATGCACTGGTTAACTTGAAATTTAGGTTAACCTGAATCTAGGATCGAACAGAAAGCAGATTTCTTTTGAAGTAACCTAGTTTGTGACTTGTAAAGCTTAAATTTGATGCAAAGAAGACGCAAATTTGTAGAGAATTCGACAAGCAAGTAGTAGAATTCTACTTTGGAAATGGTTAACAACGTTTCCCTTCTATTAGAAGAAGATGCATCATCTGCGAATTTTAACTTACATAAAGCAGAACATTGAAGCTTCTTTTTTCTGTACTTGAGTGCTGGGCCTGGCCAAGAAACAGGAAGAAGACTAGCAGTTAGAACAGGCACAAAGCACTGCTTGAATCCTTGTCAAAAATGTAGTCTTTAGTTTATCTTTGTTCTATGAAGACTGCATCAGACTTGTCGATAATGAGTCAAAAAAAAACACAGTGCTTAAAAAGAAAGGTGCTGGAATTTAACTTCTCAGCGTTATATGGAATAAAGAGAAAAGGACAAGGCAAACGCAAGACCATATGTCTCCCTGCGTATTATGACACGTCGAATTGGAATTTCATGAAATTGTTCATACCACATACTGAACAATCAACAGCTTAATAACTAAGCCTTGTTGGTCACCTGTGTAATTACCTTTCAGTGTGCCATATTACATTAGGTAGACGGTTGATTTCGACGGGGACCATCCAACGTACATACTAGAAAAAGAGACCAAGACCTCACGCTTTATTCACATCGGATAGCTTTATAATGCATGCCTAGCGTAAACCAAAATGTAATAAGTAGTACGTTATTGAACTCCAGTGTCCCATTATTGTATCTTCCCTCCTCCTCTTCAGATGAAATGTGCACATTTATGATACATAAAAGGCTCTATAAGCTTTATTTGAGAATAAGAAATGGTTTGTCTACGGCAGTAGGAACTTACTAGTTTCTAATTAATTGGAATTCAATTAGATAAGTCACTGGCAAGTGGTCTTAAAAAGTTGTGGTTTGATCAGCTGAGTTAGAGGATAGATAACTTAGCTTCCTTGTAGATGAGGGACCAATATACATAGGCTCTTTAAAGCATCTATAGTCAGCAGAACGCAGGACCACTCTCCCACTTACGGCACAGAGATCTTGCCCAGCAGAAGATGAACTTAACATCCCAGAAACAAAATCCCAATTAGTTAGGACATTGATTCGTGCTTCTGTGAGATTTGAAGGTCTTAATCTGATTCTTCTTTGTATAGTTCATACAGCCATAAGAAACAAATTTTAATTTCTCTCATGCACTGAGTTTAATTTACTGATTTAGGAAATTTTAGCCTAAATGTGATTGGTAATAGGAGGGTTGAATTGTTTGATATAATCTCTTTTCTTCATTTCTTTCTGTGCTTGGTAGATCCTGCAGCAATACGAGTGCAACCATCGAGAATGTAATATATACCAGATTGTTCTCTCCCTTTACTACTCATTAAGAGACCATGTTTTACAGCAACTACTCTTTACAGCCTTAAACCTTAGAGCTTAAGCTGTTAAGAAAAGAAATTAGATCAATCTATGCGCAACTCATGACTTTTTCAAGAAAACCCGAAAATGACTTCTGTCGTACATTTCTTTTCCTGTTTTCACTTATATTCCGTTTGCCCTTTTAAAGCGTAACTAAATCAATCATTAGAAGTTCAAGACTAACAAGGGTAAACTAACAAAGGGATGCCAAACCTGTAAAATATCAGAGGGAACTTTTAAACAAGATGATGCTAAACCTGTAAAATATCAGAGGGAAGTTCTAAACAAGATGATGCTATACCTGAGACAGTCTGCTTTTCATCGTTTGGTTACCCCAACAATCTAGTAAAATTGAATCATCACCGAAGCTATTGACGTCCAATTGTATGGAATGATGTGCACAGTAGCATGCATCGGTCAAAAGCTGAACCCTATTTTCTATTCTACCTCTACTTCCTACTCGACCTCTACGAAATGGAGCCATAAACCCTATCCGTCTCAACTCTGAAGATTCTGAACCCTAGACGACCGTCAACTATGAAGAACAACCCATCACATGTACAGATTGAAAAAAAAAAAAAAAAAAGGACAGACCCAGACCATTTTCTGTTAAGCTAACAAGGAAGTATGTTTGTATTCCTGTCTTCTTGAGTGTGCCTTTACCGACTTCTTAAACATTGTCCACAGAATTTTGATTTCTTAACCTCAGAGACTGTTAGTTTGGTTTCTCACACTCTCTGGTGACTGTGTTGCAGGAAACAACGTGTCCAAAACAAACGAGGAGAATTTATTTGGCTCAATTTTTAGGGTTTGTTTATTCTTTAAAAGTATGCTTCTCGAGTTATCTCCGAGTCAGACTCTTACTGAGCAAGCAGAAAATGGTGGCAATCACGAGAAAGGGTTTTTAACTGTTCTGATTCCCATCTTTGCAGAAAAATAAATGGTCCCTCAGATCCAAAGACATCCACTACTGTTCTTCGTTCAGGGCAGCAATTATATCTTCTTGTACTAGAGTGGGGTGAAAGAACGTTGAAACTTGTTATCCTTCCAGCTAAAGGGGAGTTCATGTAGTTTATCCACTTGAGTTTAAACATGTACAACTGTTGCATATTATGCACTTGTCAATACGAAGAAACTGATTTAGTGTATATCAAAATACATGTCTATGAATCTGGAACAGTCACAGTGAAGAAAAATCTTAAAATCAAAAGCCATTTGTTGTTTTCAGCACACAAAAGGACAGATTGAAGAAGATAAGGAAATCAATACTTGGAACAAAGTCATTCCTGTAAGGCTGTCTCCCAAAACAAAAGAACAGATGTAAGGAATTGGAGAGTCAAAAGAGCAACTATAAGGAATTGTAGAGTCAAGTATAATCACATCATGTGGAAAAACCCCTCCATATCACCATCTGAGTAATTTAGTTAAGATTAATTATTTTCATTATGACCCAAAAATGAATTTATCGTACGAGCACTTACTAAATATCAGATTCAAGGTAGGTATCATATTTTTTGTAAAAAAAGATAACAAGACTAATTTAAATGAACACTTAAAAGAAATTAGTATGAGAGTCAAGTAAGATCTCTAATATGATAGGATTAATTGATTATGGCAAAACAAATGAAATTCATGAATAATATGATAAATAAGATATGAATTATATAATTTAAAAAATTGAAATTGAATACAATATAGAAGTAAAATAGATATATATCACATTAATAATATATATTTTAAAATGTAAAATTTTATAATTTATTTTATATGCTTTATATTTAATCTATTTATACATTTTATATATAATTATATAATTCATTTTAATTGTAAATACGCATTAACCTTTTGTTAGTTAAAGAATATTATCTATTTTATCCTTACATGTAACCAAAGCATATTCTATAACATATATCAAGAATAAAAAATGATAAAATAATTTCTAAATAATTAACCTTCTCATGCACAAAAAAAAGGTCCCTTCATACAAAAATTGGATGATATGTGTCATCACCTCAACTTAAGAAGAATTAGGGTAAAAGAAATGGACATTCCTTATTTAATTAATTTTTTTGAAAATTTGTATATTGTTTAGTATTTTATAAAACTCATGCTTTATGAAATAGACACATATATTCCTTCTATTTTGTTAAAAATTTTAATAAAAGTGAAAGTCGTATTTCATATATTAATTTCATAAAAAAATTACCCAAAAAATAATAAAAGAAATGTCTATTTTATTTAATGAAATATACAACTTTCTTCTAGAATATTGAATCATAACAGTCTTTTAACATAAACTGTCTTTTACTCGGTAATCTTAAATTATATCAACTTTTGAAGAAACTTAATCTTGAAATAATTGAAACGAATAATACATTACATACATAATTTACTCATTTCTTCTACTTTTGATAGTTACCTAGTAAGTTTTACAAGTATATGTGTGATCTTTTGTTTGCTTTATAACTCTCGTATAATACTTCCTAAGAAGACCTCCAAAGTCAATCTTTTCACTTCTCATTGTCCATTTTCTTTGGCTTTGTTTGTTTGCTTTATTTTTCCTCCAAATTTGGGTTACAATTTATGTCCTTTTATTTTGCTTCTATCTTCATTTTTGGCTTTGCTTGTTTGCTTTATTTCTGTTTTTGTTCTTTGCTTCTTAGGGTTGGTTATTTTTATGATAGTCAACATCTAGTAGCTTAGCCTTTTACTTCTTCTGATAAAACATAAACAATACCACCTAATATTAAGAAATTGTAGAGTTGCTTTGTAGGAATACTGCTTTATTCAGACGATAGTGAGAACAAGTTGCTTACTTAGAGATTTGCCTTAATAATATAATATTTTGCAATTTTTTAATCACTTTTGTATTGTTTTGATACTCAAGTAATCTTAGAGGCTTTTAAAGACTTGTTGCACTTGTCTTCTGTAGTTGCTATTGGATATTAGGGTAAGAAGGGTGGCATTGACTTATGATGATAAAGCAAAGGCTAGTCTCTTGATGAGTCTTGGTCTAGGAGGAGAAAAAATGTTGACGGATTGCAAATGAATTCTTAGAACATTGAGACTTACATGGAAGTCATTAGAATTAATGGACATTTTAGACGAACATAAGATTTATATAGCGTACATACAAGAGACAAAATGGACAGAAGCTAAAGTGAAAGAGATCAGTGGGTTCAAATTTTGGTATTCGGGGGATTCAAGGCATCGGAATAAGGTAAGTATCTCAATTATCAAGGAAGTCATACGTCGTGTTATTAAGGTAAAAAGGACTAATGATAGGATTTTGTTCGTAAAGATTATGGTTCAAGGTATTGTTTTCAATGTGATGTGTGCTTATGTACCCCAAGTAAGGTTGGAAAAATAACCTAAATGTCAATTATAGGAAGAGCTAGATGAGATGATTCAACAGATTCTCCTTGATGAGAAAGTTACTTTAGGAGGAGCCTTTAATGGTTATATAGAAGCAACCTTAAACGGATATCCATAGGCTCATAAATGTTTTGGGTATGGAGATAGGAATAATAATGAGACTACTTTGTTGGACTTCAAAGTAGCATTTGAGTTGGTGGTAGCCAACTCGTTTTTTAAGAAAGACGAGCACTTGGTGACTTATAAGAGTAGAACCACAAAGACTCAAATTGACTGCTTTCTTGTAAGGTGGAGAGATCGACCTAGTTTTTAGGATTATAAGGTGACACCTAACATTTGTCAACTTAACATAGAGTTACAGATCTTATACTTAAGGGTTAGAGAAAGAAGAAAAGTGCTAAAAAATGTACTAGAATCACATGGCAGAACCTAAAAGGGGATACAGTAGAATAAATTAAAGATATATTAATATATGGAAAAAAATGAAAATTGAAAGGAGATGCTAACCAAAAGTGGGAGAGAGTAACAACTCATTTAAGGAATACAGCTAAAGAGATCTTGAGTGTTTCTAAAGGGCCCGTGAGTAGTAAGATGGAGTCTTGCTAGTGGAATGAAGTTGTACAAGATAAGGTTAAGGTCAAGAAGGTTACTTATAAAGTTTTAGTGGGTAGCACCACAGAGGTAGAGAGGGTAGTTTATAGAGAAAGTTACAAATTGGTAAAAAAAAAAGCGAAAGAGATAGTCTCAAAAGGCATAAGTAGAACTTAAAAGAAATTATATTGATGTTTGGAAACTAAAACTGAGATATTTGAATCAAGTTTGTTGTATAAAAGATAAAGTAGGGCAAGTGCTTGTGGCTAAAAATAACATCAAGAGAACATAACAGGGATACTTCTATAGCCTTTTTGATGAAGGCGTAATGGATAACATCTCTTTAGGTGATGTTAATATGTCTGAGAGGTATCATAACTTTATTTGTTATCGACAGATCACAAGCCAAGCTTTTTAATATGATCCTCGAGTCGGTCAAAATGTTCGATGAGTGGAGACTTAGTGTGTTAATTCCCTTATATAAGAACAAAGAAGACATACAAAGCTGTAATATCTATAGCGGCATCAAACTCCTTTGTCACTCCAGAAAGTTATAAGAGAAGTTGATTGAGAAGAGAGCAAAAAACAATGCATCTATCTTGAAGAACTAGTTTAGTTTTATGCTAGGAAAATCCAAGATAAAATGTATACATCTCCTTAGAAGATTAATGAAATATTATAGGAAAAGATAGCATAACCCACATATAGTTTTTATTGACTTAGACAAGGCTTATGACAGGGTACCTAGAATATCTTTCTAAAGTTCTAATGACTTATACACAGGATTATTAGGAATATATATGAAAGTGTAAAAACTAGAGTAAGGATGAAAGGAGGAGATGCAGAACATTTTTCTATGGATATCAGGCTATATCAAGGCTTCTCGTTGAGCCCCTTTCTGTCTATAGTAAAGATCGATGAGCTCACTAAAAACATCCAAGGGGAGTTGCCTTAGTGTATGTTCTTTGTTGATGTCATTATTTTAAAGGATGAAACAAAAGAAGATGTCAATGTCAAATTAAAACTTTAGAAAGATACGTTAGAGTCCAAGGGCTTTAAATTGAGTAGAACTAAGACTGAGTATTTAAAGAGTAACTTTTTGGGTCATATGGTGGCTTTCGATGTGAAGGTAAAGATTAGTTCAAAAGTTATAGCACACAAGAGTTTTTTAAATATCTATGAAATATCATCCAAAGCAATAGAGAAATCGATGAAGACAAAGCTCACCGTGTTAGATCGGGGTGGTTTAAATGGAGGAGTGCATCAGGACTTTTATGTGACAAGAAGATAATGCTCAAGTTCAAAGGTACATTATATCATTTAGTAATTAGGTTGACCATACTCTATGGGCAAAGTGTTAGCTCTTCAAATAGATGTATAGTCATAAGTTAATGGTGGCAAAGATGAGAATACTCTATTGGATGTTCAACTATTTGAAAAGAAATAAAGCCAAGAATATAATGATAAGAAACAAATTAAAGATAGCTAATATCAAAAAAATATTAAGAGAGAATAGACTTAAGTAGTTCAGACATGTTAAGAGGAGACATCCTAATGCTCCAGTAAGAAGATTATACTTATAGATTGTAAGAAGAAAAGAGAAAAGCCTAAGAAAAATTGAAGTGATCAAGAATGATATGACTTTGTTAGAACTTACCAAAGACTTGACCTTTAATAGGAAACTTTGGCATACTATGATAGGAGTAAAAATCTCACATAAAGAAGTCATTCTTTTTTCCATAATTATTTAGCCTAAACTCGTATTCTATAGTACTTCTCTAATAGTTAGTTAGCTTAACTATTTTCTTACCTAACCTATCTTTCTCTTACAATGGTTTGTTTGTTTTATCTATTTATTTATCTTCTTTCTTGTTTGTATATTTATTTACTTATTTTATCTTTTAATTTTTATACTTACATATGTTTGTATTTTTTATTATTATTATCCTCTATTTTATTTTTATCTTTATTATTGCTTTTATTATTATTATCATCATCATCATCATTATCATCAACGATTGCAGTATCATCATCATTTTCATCGTCATCATCATTATTTATCTTTATTTATATTTATATTTTATCTTATATTTTTAGTCTTCACCTTGTTTTCTATATTGTGTTATTTATTATATTATTTTTATATTTTTATTTGTAAGTATTTAATTATATCTTGTTATATTATTATTGTTATTTTTACTTTATATTTTATACTGTTTATATTATATGTAATTTTTATCTTTATATTGTAGTTTAATTTTTTTTCTTACAAACAGTTCTCAAAATCATTTATATATTTTTCTTAGTGAATCTATCGGAAACAACAACTTTACTAGTTAAGGGTAAGATTGCACATTTCTATAATGCAAACTTCTTCTACTAAGATATTATTATTGTTAATTATAGCATCGCTAGTCTTAAATGAAATAGAAGATTGGCATGAATTCCACTCTTTTTAACTAGAAAAGCGCTTGTTTCAAACACATAAATTATAGATGACATAATGGAGAAAGCTGTAGGAAGTCAATGAAATTTAATGTCGCTTATAGTTGGCATGTGGTGAAATTTGGTTACTCGACAGAAGAACGGTTGGCATTGAAATTTGGAGACAGGTTTTCCTTAACTGCAATTGGCACGAATTACATGCTTGGCTCAAAAGCGTTGGCAGTGGCCCTGCGCATTCATGCTAGTAATTGCTGTACAGATTCTTATCAAGCTCTCATAAATTTGGGAAGCAAGCACAATGGCTGGTATTTGTGCAATCTCGCAAATCCTGAGTTGGGTTTTGGAGCAAATCACCAATTGTTTCCTACGTATTATTGAAGATTGACAGATGTCTGTGTAAGACGTAGATAAGCCGTGTAACTTTCACAAACCACTAGCTGCCTCAAATATTGACCTGCAATGCACCAACTCATAATTACTATCACAATCACCAACTACATGTTATATCACCAATCATCACCGTCACCAATTTATTGTGTCAGAAAGAGAGTGGAGGAAGGGACGTAGCCGGGGAGATTCTAATTCTCATTGTCTCATATATTTATAATTATATATTATGTATACCAGTAATAGTAATAATGTAAGAAAAATCCAAGGGAAGATTGCTAAATGGAGAAGCATCCAATTTCCACACTCGTGTCTCATGTCTCCCTCCGCTGTCTTCTTTTTGTCTGTTTCTCTTGTGATGCAGTTAATGGGGCAGTGAGAGAGAGCCCCCAAACCCTAGCAAACATTTAATTTGTCAATAACAACAAAACATAGAAAGTCAACAACGCATCCTCCTCCACCTCTTGCTCATCTTCTTTGTCCAATTTACAAACAATACCTTCACGCGTATGTAACCACATCCCATGGATCCACGCCATGTCATATTTTTGTAAATAAGAACCAATAAGGCTCTATATTGTTGTTTACAAACATAATTATCACTAGTCATAAAGCCTGCACCCTACTGCTTATCATCTTGATTGTAAATTTACCAGATATGAAATGATCATACAACTCTAATTTAAAGCTATTTGTATGGTCATTTGTGCTAAAATAATTTTTTTAATGCACATCTTTAAAAATTAAGAATATTTATTCTATTAGTGCCAAAACATGTAAATTTGCTTTTGTACTATTTGCAATTATAGCAGTTTATGCAATGTAAGTACTTCTATTTTCAAGTGATGAAGTAAAAAGTCTGTAATCAGGAAATACAGTTTATAAAAAAAAATTAAGGAAAGTTGTTACGTCTACATTTTCATGTTGGATCATTTTTATGATAATAAAACATGTCTTATAAGTTAGTAACACTATATTTTGATTATTATGTAAAATAAAAGATTCACAAAAGAACTAGATTCACTTGGAGAATTCATATAAGATAAACTGAAACGCAGAAAACATAGTATGTTCTTAAGAGATGACTCGCTTTAACTCCTATGTGATGATTCTATCTAGCCTAGATATGCAGCTCATAACACATAAAAATATGCTGGATAAGATACTATCCTGTATCAGACCAAAAGTTCTGACAATACCAATATCTCGTAGCAAGTTAGCAACTCGTCATCATACTGAAGAATCGAAAAGACAATTACGACAGTTTCATGCCTCCAACCTAAAACCCCAATACAGCTCAATCATATTTGCATACATTTGCTTCAGGTGGAAATGTCCTACTACCCCACTAAAGATGATAAAAAAATTCCCCATATCAAACTCACACATGATATTGTTTGATTTCAAACATATAATAGTATTCAGAATGGTTTCTTTATTCAAGTTTTCACAAAGTATGCAGCATCCATTTTTCTTCCAAACCATTAATCAGAAGCCTTTCAAACCCTAGAACAAATAATTCAAGACTCAAAATCAGGCAGAGTCTTGCCAAGAAAGCAGAGGTAGAACACCCGCAAACCTGACAAACAAGAGGGATACATGGACCAAAAGCACTGTAAGTGTCGTTTTATCTGATTCCCAACATGATTTTTGCAGTTCGATGGATACAGCTACTTGCAGTAGGAATTGGTTAAACTGATACTAAATTGTTCAACTGTAATACCACAAAAGTTTCAGTGGTCACTTGAGCTTATAAGCATACATTAACATCGAGAAAATGTTGAAACAGACAACTAACTACCTTATTGATCTAAAACACCAAATATCTTATTGCAGAACAATCAAGATCACATGCTGCAATAAATTGACCTGCACCTCTTTCAATGACACCAAAGAAAGGCTAGCGACAAAGATCGACAAATATAAATTTTGCAGCAACTCAGAAACACCTGATAACAAGCCAAAAAGATTAAGATGTGAATAAGATAGTCAGCCAATAAAATTTAAAGCTTGCTAAACAGATTGTAACTCAATTAGGGGGTAAAATGACAAATAAGTTAAAAACACAAATGGGATCACTTTAGTTCAAATTCTATTTGACCATCAAGCTGTCAAAGTCAGCAAGTAGAAAATAAAAAGGTGTTGTTCAGACAGTCTTCCTACCATTGGCCAGCTCATAACCCTATTCAAAAGCAGCATAGCTTGTATTCAAGAACAGATATGCAGTATAATCAATGTCAGCCACAGTCATCAATCAATATGATAAAATGATTACTTTGATAAACTTTCTGCAGTCCAATTCTAATTAAAAGGCCATCACATAAGCAAGTCCTACACAGTTTGACGAAGGCCAAAAACCAAATGAAATAGCAGCAAGGATAAAAAGTCATTGCATGCAAAATGGAAAACAAGCCACCCTCAAACAGTTAAGGTATGGGCGCAATGGTCATGGTGATGCTATTTTGGGCCAATCTTACATGGGCCCTTCAAATTAAAATTCCCTAGATATCTCTACTGCCTGCATTTGAGCAATCGGAGGCTTTCACCATTTTAATCAGAAGTACAGCTTGTATAATATCAATTTTCAGTGTATATGCAAAGTAAATTCACAAGATTTCACATACCTAATAACTCAACTAAAACTAGAAGGAACACGAAAATATGGATTTTGTAATTTTGCATAAAAATATAGATTTCCCAAGCATCTATAATCTTCTACTGCCTTGGACACTACTGACTAATTAACAAACAGAGCATTGGGAATAAAGCACTGAATATAGGCACCAGCATTCCTCCAGAGTTTTATCCTTGCATAGGAGAATTCAGATCACACAAGTAAATATCAAAGACATCAAACGGCATAAGTTAACATTTTCAATGACATGTAATTAAAACCAGGTATACCTATGCTATAAATTTCAAGAAATCAACAGAACTAATTAGTCTATAAGGCAAATTGACACTTAATTGGCAGAAGTTGTATCCACAATTTCAACATACAGTTGTCCTCATTCAGCCTTTATTCAAATACGCAGCAGCTGGCAGAGTTAACAGAGTTCTATAGGGAATGTGCGCATAACCAGGCCTAGCATTCTACAACAGCTAGCAACCTAAAAAATGCTGGAAACGTCAAAACCTCTTATATAAATAACGTTGCCACTCCAACTCTTCTTCAAAACATTGCAGAGGCTCTGGATCTCCAAATCTAAGAACTTCAAAACATTCATATGCTCCATGTGATCAAAGCTACAAGCAAAGCTGATCTAAATTCCCATGCACACACAACAGCAACACTATTAACCGCACCATATCCTAACTGCTAATGCCTAAATTTCCAGAGCAACAGCCAAGATCCAATATCACATAAATATAACCAACAAAAAAGGATCACAAATTCTTAGCCTAAATTTTCATTTCATTCCCTTATTTCAAATCCATCCAAAAAACCGAATTGACTACCTAAAACATAATTTGCAACCCACCTATGAGAATCAAAAGCCACTAAATTATAAAAATTAAAGGGAAATGACAAACAGAAGTCACTCCACCACCGTAAAAACTAAAAACAGCGAAAAATAAAATCCTTAACAAGAATCCAATCACAAAGACGAACCGTAAAAATCAGAAGAAGAACATTGCAGTGACTAACGAATGCAATAACCAACCAAATCAACCCTGGTAACCACCACCATGCGTATTCTGGTCCTCCTCGACGGTAGCAGTCAAATAAACGGGAGGGAAATCATTGGCATCGAAGGTCTTTTCCTTCATCATCAGCTCAACGTCGGCCTTCTTCAAAATGGTGCGCTTAATGGGAGGCCTGTTACGGCGCTGGTCTCGAGTAAAGTACTTGATGTCGTAGACGGTCTCGGGGTCCGATGTAGGGACGATAGGTGTCAGCTTAGGGGTCGCCGGACAGTGGACCCGGTAATCTAGGGCCATGGGTAAGGCTGATCGGTACTCTGGGTCAGCGCACGGTCCGGTGATCTCCCATGGCTTTTTGAAGAATCGCTTAAGGTTTTGGAAGAGGGAGGCGGAGGCGGAGGATGCTGGTTTCGCCATTTAGGGTTCCGGCCAAGAGAGTGAGAGATTTGGTGGAAGATAGGATGAGATGGAACTGACTGATTTTATTATATCTGGGTGAGCTGATCGGAAGAATTGTAGGGCTGGATCGGAGGTGATCTTAAGATTTGAGGGAAATTTTGAGGTGAATTCGAGAATATAGAAAATTATGTGAAAAACAAACACTTAATTATTAAAAAAATTCAATTTTAATTTAATTTTAAAAGTATTAATTAAAAATATCAAATTTTCAATTTTAGTTTCATAGAGAATTTAAAAAGGTAACTATAAAATTTTCTTTTTTTTTAATTCTAGCTTCTGTTAGATTTGCTTGACTAAATTATATTACACAGATTGGACGATCTCATGATTTAATTTCAATTTTTTTTCTTTATTTTCAAATTATTCTCTCAATACCCTTACTCATTAATATTTAGATTACGCAACCTCGACGCCCTCATGCTGAAAATATTGAGAGATCGAACTAAAATGGAAGAGCTTGTTGATGCATTATGTTACAATGCTATAATAATTGGGGGCATCAAAAAAACAAACAGAAAATAAAGAATTAAGAGTGTCGAGAGAACAAACAGATAATGAAAGACTAAGACTACGTAAACTGATTTAGGGATTTCATTTTTAACAATAACATTATTTCATTAATCTTTATTTGTTGTGTTAATTTTAATTGACATGTATTAATATTTATGGTTTCTAACGTGAAGGTAGCACTAAAAAATTAAAAGTTTGAACATTTTATTGCTATTTTTTGAAATTCGGGTTATAATTGAAAAAGTTAAAAATTTAAGCATTTTATTGTAAGTTCGGACTAGAATTCAAAATTTGAGCAAAGTTTAGAATTTTTTTAATTAACCCATTTTAAAATAATAATTTAAACTTTAAAAAATAAAAAACTTTAATTTTTAATTTCTAAAAAATAATAAGATATTAATTTTTTATTAATTAAATTTTTATTAATTTAAGATAATATCATAATAACGTTTTTGCTTATATAAAATTAATTATTTACAATTTAAAAATAAGTCAAAATTTTAAAATTAATTCAACCCTAAAATCAAAAAGCATAACTCTTGCATCATCTTTATTGACTCACTTATTCATTAAGTATATAATACTAAGAATGAACAGAGTGGACGAACATAAAATTTCATCCCGCCGTCTAAATGATCCGACGGTTCATTTTTTTAGTTTTTACCGTTTTTTTAAATTCAAGAATACGCTTTCGTCTTAATTTGGAGTGTCACGCCTGTGACTGTGACGTAAATGTCGCACCCGTGAGTTTTATGCACAATAACTTATTAATTACACGCGGCTGTGACAAATATATTTCTTGCGACAGTACTAAAACATCCCTGACTGTTTAGAACAAAGAACCTTCTCTTCCAATCACCTCTGAGATTTGATGAACGTTTTGACAAGTATACTTCTTGGATGGTTTGTACCTGCATATTGTGTTGTATCTAGTGGCCTAAGATGATTACTTACCTAGTCGTGAATCCAATCGAAGTTTTGAAGAGAGCAAATTTGCACTATTACAAAATAAGAAAGTTGATTATGGAAGAACATGCCAACTAAACGACCTTTCCGGATGCTGCTTATTGCTCGATTTCCTTTACCACTTTATGGGAAGCCCTACGGAAAGGAGGGACACCTTATAATTAAATTTTAATTAATTAATATCTAATTGGCTCATATAT
>JANSVA010000007.1:16336852-16355408 GCA_025504915.1 Erythroxylum reticulatum | reverse complement strand
TCAAAAAAAAAATCATACATCATTAATTTGATGTCACTAAAATTATTATTCACTGTTATGTGATTTTAATGACATCAATCTCAAATACCGATTTATTTCGGTATACCGGGTAAACTAGATATCAGGTATTACAAAAACAAAAACATGGTCAGAAAGAAGTTGAAAAAAAGTAATATGAAGTTGGTTACTGTTGACTCTAGAGAAGGAGAAAGGTATTAATTAAGGTTATTACTCACACATGTTAAAAGACCAACATCATTTGACGACTTGTTGACTGTTGATGGTGGGAAAAGAAGTTGTTTCAGGGAGGCTGCATTGTAGTTAGGATTGTTAGCGCCTAACTTTTATATACAGCAAACTCTTGAGGAAGATGTTATGTTTCAAATGCCAGTGTCACTTAGACTTTTATTTGCTACACTCCTATTATATTGTTCAGCAATAAACCCTAAGCAGCTCTAGGAAACATTCAAAGACAATCTTTGTTCTGACTACCAATATACTTCTTTCTATAGTGCCTGTACATTTGATGAAATTACAAAAAAGGGCCTTTAAGATATTAATAAATATCTTGAGCAAATGGGGAAAACCTTAACTAATTACCATTTTGCTAATCATCCGTTTCATGTTGACTATCATCAACATCGAAGTAAAGAAATACAAAGTGAGAAGAATATACAGGTTGATCCAGAAGACCTATTATTACACTCAAGGTTGAATAACGAGCAGAAATACATATTTCATTTGATTTTGGATTTAGTTTTGGCTTCGAGTGGTGGAAGGTTTTTTATTGATGGTCTCGGTGGAACTGGGAAGACTTTCTTATATGGAGCACTCCTTGCAAATTTACGGTCACAAGGACATATTGCAATTGTTGTTGCTACATCAAGTGTTGTAGCATCAGCCCTTCCTGGTGGTATGATAGCTCATTCAAGATTTAAAATCATGCTTGATTTTTCAAAGAAAAAAGTTTTTCAATTAAGTAAGCAAAGTAGTATTGCAAAATTGATATATAGTCTTATCTTATAGGACGAGGCTTCCATGGCAAAACGAGAAGCCATTTAAGCAGTTCATGGTTTACTTCAAGATATCGGTTTACTTCAAGATATCATGGACTCTAATAAACCTTTTGGAGGAAAAATTGTTGTATTTGGTGGTGATTTTCATCAAACCTGCTGGTTATTGACCAAGCTACAAAGCAACAACTAATTGATTCAAGTCTTCTAAATTCACATCTCTGACGACAAATGCGTAAATTCTCTTTGACGAAAAATATGAGAATTATATCAAATTTAGCTTTTTGTGAATTTTTATTACGTGTAGGAGAAGGCACCGAGCCAACCAACGAGCAAGATCAAATATCCTTGCCAAAACAACTGGTTATTCCTTATCATGACAAGGATGTGTCTTTTAACAAGTTAACAAATTTTTCATTATATATTTTACTATTCATTTTTAAAAAAAAATAAAATCACATCTTTCTAATGCACCTTTGTCTTCACCAAGTTACTTGAAAATGTCTTCCCTAACCTAAGCTTATATTCATCTGATCTATATCAAATGATAAATAGATGTGTACTATTTTTAACAAACAGTTGTGTTGACGAAATTAATTGTTAGGAAATATGCATTCATACATGAGTTTATGGTTAACAAATTGTCAGGAAATATGCATTCATACATGAGTTTCGAAAAAATGATTGACCGAAGACATCAAATAGATTATGAAGATTTTTCTCAATTCTTTAAATCCTAAAGGCCTACCTCCGCACAAAGTGTTACTTAAAGAAGGTTCCCCAATTATGCTCCTAAGAAATTTGAATCCAACTGAGGCACTATGTAATAGGACAAGGTTGATATGCAGATAATTAAAAGACCATACAATTTTTGCATAAATTGTCTTTAGACCTCGCAAAGGAAAATTAGTTTATACCTAAAATTCCTTTGCAATCTTCAGAAAATGAAAAAATTGGAATATCTTTTGTCAGAACACAATTCCCTATTCGTTTATATTTTACAATGACAATAAACAAATCCCAAGGTCAAATACTTGATTATATAGGAATTTATCTCCATCAGCCTGTATTCGCATATTGACAGCTATATGTGGCTCTATCAAGAGCTCGAACTCCTGAATTAGTTAAAGTTCTAATTATTCTAGGAACTTTTGAGTCTTCAAAGTTTGATCAAAAGACAAGAAATATTGTGTTCCATGAAATATTTCAATTAGTTAGATTATAAAGTATAAAACTATCAGAAGGTATATTAATTGTTTTGTTCAAGTTGATATAATTTCATTTCATATAAAAAATTATTTTCGCTGATTATTTTATTTAAAAATTTAGGATGGAAAAACGTCTATTGATTAACGATATTTTACCTGGTGCTCAATGGTAGTCATGTGAAATTATTGTCCAAGAAAAACAACATGTTGTCGCATCACCCGGCATATTATCAAAGAGACAAAAGTTTATCTTTTTTTATTCTAAGGTATAACAATTATACTTTCTTCATTCAAAACCTTTATTTTTTACTCTATTATTAATAATTTCTTTATTATTAACAAAGATCACAAGTTGAAGGTATTATATTTAACAATGATATCCAACGAATGAGTCATATTTTGCAACCATGTAAAAAATACATTATTGTAATGCCATTATAAAGCCAATTCCGCCTCAGTGCCAAACTAAAGACTTAAAAATATAATGGATAATTACAAGCCACACTATCATTGAACCTATACCAAATAGATGACAGCATCATCCCCATGAAATTTGACTATACACCTTTCACCGTTCTTATCAACTATATAAACGACAAGGAAAAATCAGTTGGTTAGACCCTTTATCTATTTCTTTATACAATGTTGACTATTTTTTTATTATATCTGATGATATTAATATTTAACATGTGATAAATATTTTGGTTGTGGTTGTTGAAGTCTTGGATCAAAAAGAAATCAACAATGATGGCAAACATTCAACTGTGCAAAAATTTGTTCTTGCCAATAAACAGTAATTTAAATTCTCTATTATTCTTTATAGTTGACAAAACCTAAGATAAGTTCTCTTTCTTTTTTCTGACATTTCTTTTTTTTTATTAGGCAACAAACAATTATACTGTCAATGTGGAATTCTTTTGTTACTAACGAGGGCCAACAAATTACCGAATCCTTACATTCTTATCTGATAATTGTGTGTCGCAAACTAAAAGTCAACTTCTATAACGGTATTTTTGTTTTTTCTTAATCACGTTATTACATTTTATTAGTTATCCTTTTATTTTATTTTTACCTTATAATTGAAAATTTTTTAAATATTGCATTATCCACCTGTTTGACTCGACAATTCTTATTGATCCACCGATATAAGAAGTTGCGGATCTTAAAAATTGGTATTGCCATATGTTTTATCTTACTCCAACAACCAATAAAATTAAATACAAATTTTATAATATTTTAATGATTTTATATTTATAATTATTATCTTTCAGGGCACAATGAAATAATAAGGTGCTTTAAAACCTTATTAACCAACAAGCTTATCTAAGATATAATCTTGATATATCTTTCGGATCACATCAGAAAATTACCAAAATCATCTTCCTGAATTCTACCAGTAAAGTAAATACATTTTATATTCTCATACACATTGCTTATTTGATATTAATTTTTAAATAAAAATCTTATTATATATTTGCAGACAACATAGATTAAAGCTAATATTTCTTTCCAACACATCTTGCAAAAGTATTGGGATATGACATGTAAGAAATGCTTTCGTTCTACAGCTGCTACTTGTGGAGTTCCATTCACATGTAATTCTTGTAGAGAGAAACTTCCGACTAAACCTAGGTTTTTCTTTTTCTCTTTTCTCTTTTCAATTTACTGTCTCTTTCTTCTAATGCACTGTATATGTGCGGAAAATTTTTTTACAACGATTGTACTTGGATGTCACAGGTGTGACATGTTAAATCACACCCATGATACCTTCTTTACGGGTGTGACTTACGTGACAACTTCTTCACAGGTGCGACATGCTAAGTCACACTCGTGAGACCTTATCATGGGTATGACTTAACTGGTCACGCGAGTTTGACATATGATTTTAATCTCCTTTTTTCTTGTATAATAAGCTTTTAGTATATCTATTTAACATATATATTCTCGATAACTTTTAGTTGCAAATATAGATGCCACTATGATGTGGATTTGACTGATAAAAAAGGGACTATTATAGCTCCAATTTTGGCGAACTTGGTGAAAAACTTTTGAAGTTTACTGCAATTGAAGCTATGCAATCTTACCACCAGGTTATATTTTTTTGACTCACTACAGATGCGATTTAATATAACAAGAATTATGATATCTTTATTATATGGTTGACAATTAACATTTTTGCCTTCCTATAATAAGAGTATCGAACTTCCTCTAGAAAAGGTCTATACAGAATTGAAAGCAAGACATTTCTTCTTCATATCAAACCTGTACACATTCACTCACCAGTTGGAAGACAACGGTTCATTGTTATGTATTAGCGTGAAATTGATGATGATGAACTATAAAAGGCTTCAGCTTCACTTGGAAAAGATGATGAAATTTCAACTGATGATCAAAATAACACTGCTAACATTACACCTGCATCTATTTCAGGTATTCATCATTATTTATTCATTGAATTTGGTATTTGTCATTATGTATTCATTCAATTTTGGCCTTTTTATCTTATCAAACTATGTAAACTTCTTTTTTACGTTAATTATATTATCATCTATTATTTATCTATCTAGCATTTTTATCAAAAAAATAATGTTACCTTATATATTCTGTAGCTAATATACTTTGGTTTTTTTATATATTTTTAGAAGATATTGTTGAATCTTCTTCAACAGTCAGACAATGCCTTCATAAAAGATTTAGCGACAATGAACCCACACCACAGTCAAATGCAGATGTTAATGACAATAACAAAAAACCCAAATTGTCATAGGCTCTTTTTCTTAGAGTAAAATAATCATGTAACTTATGTACCTTTTTCTGCTTTAATTTCTTGTTTTCTTAAACTTCAAAATTATAGATTATCGCATGATGGGTTTTTGTTGTTAAATCATAACCGACAATAATATTTTATTACTTGGGTCATAACTGTGAATTACTTGTGGCATCTAACAATTGTCTTTATTAAATTCATGTAAATTCATAAAGTAATTATTCAAAATTCATTTACATCTCAACATATCAAAAGAAATCATTTTCTTTATTTTATGCTTATTTGCTCTTTTTTTAACATGACTTATTTTGTCTTGCATTTTCATTTTTATCAAATGTTTGTAAAGTAGATTCCTATAAATACAACATCACGTGAAATTCTGAACATACATTTTAAACCTGATAAAGTTATTTTGATTTTACCGGTAATTTTAATTTTACATGCAATTTAATTATTTCTAGATAAATAAAACTTTATTAAATATATACAACAAACTCAATTTTTTTCTAAACTTTAATCTTTTTTCAAAAGCACTGCAGAGATCATTAATTAGTTTTAGAAATATGCTATTTTATATTTGCAAATGGTATTTTCATCAAATGCACACTCTTCACACAACAAAAGAGAAGAAAACCAAAGAGCATATTTAGCTTAAACAAATACTTGGATCATATAACTGATTAAAAAGGTACATATTTGGAAACTGTTAATAAAAACATTTATTTATTTGTGACACACCAACGATCCTTATAGATATAACACACCAACGGAAGGCTATCAATTAAACATAAACATTGCACTAAAACCTTAACCACAAAAACATGAAATAATACATAAATATCAAAACCTACAATCATATAATAAAGTAAAACTATTCAAGAAACAAAAATTTCCACTCACAAATTAAACATTTCCATGTAATAAAAAAAGTTAATTTAAACTCGCCTATGCATACACAAAACACTTATATTAAGTATTTTTTTTTCTTCTTAACATTGGCACACCATAACTATCCTTCTCATTGCTTGTCTTCTTTTTCTTGCTAGCATCCTATTTATTAACCATCTGACTTCTCAACGGTCTATTTGTTAACACTTCCATTTACACCATCCGACTTCTCAATGGTCTATTGGCCCTCGAATTTTCTCCTCTTCATAACATGCATAAGAACATTGTTAATGAGACTTAAAAGTTGCAATAATTACATAAATAATTAATAATTAATAATTAATAATATTCAATAATCAACAATAACGTGAACTTTAAAAAAAAACAACATCACATGACTTATGACTGGTACAATAATACCTTAATAATTAAACTAAAATTATACTAAACCAAAACTAAAAACACTAAACCATAAAAACACAAACACCAAAAAAAAACAAATTAATAATAACAACAAATTATTTTCTCTTTTAATAATTAAAGATGTTAAAGATCAATTCAACAAACACAACCTAAGATTTTAAAACTCATAATAATTCGTGAACAAACTATTCTTCACATGCATAAGCATAATTAACAAGTACGTCAACTAAAAGACCATTAACAAGTGTGATAGACACTCACTCTATTTTCCTTTCTTTCAAGCCCTCAAAGGTCAAAAAAATTCACTCATTTTTCATTTCATGTTAAACATCAACCATAAGCTTGCTAGCTAATTCAATCTTCACTACTAAATATCTAACATAAACATTAATCCGAAGGTCTTTATTTTGGTTGTAATGAGGCCAAGGTAAAGGCAGAGAAAAGATAAAATTTGGCTTTAAACCATAGGAATAATTGAGCAATTAAAATGATACAAACCAATAAAATACAAAACATCGAATTTTTTTCTTTTCAATTTGAAACATTACCTTACTAATCTCCTTTACTTTTTCCTTCTCCTCTTTCCCTTCATTTTCTTTTTTCTCTTCCTTTTTTCTTTTTTTTTACATGCCATTTTCTCCTTCTCTTCTTTTTTCCCGTTTTCTCTTTCTTCTTTATTTATACATGCAAATATATTTATTCACTTACTATGAATTTATAATCCCGGTTAAGTTCAGTCAATAATCAAACATCTTTAACTATAAAACAAAAAAAGCAAACACAAAATGTACAACAATCATAGTCGACATCATAGGAAATTAAATAAAAGATCTAAGATGCAAGCAACATTAATTAAGATAAACAATAAAACTAAAAAAATTAATGACAAATAATCAAAATAATAAAAGAAAAAGATAGAAATACAATACTAAGATGAAAGTGGACGCTTTCTCGAGCGAGGATTTAAATTTGCTAGCAAATCCCTGATCTCCACAATATTACACTAATATGAGTCCAACATGGTCATAGGATGAACAAATATTTGGCTTAAATATACATCCTTTAATAAATAATAATAAAGTAAAGGATTAAAACGAAAAAGATTAAATAATGTTTTATGTTATCAGTGGTATATTATATCAAAATGTTTTATATAATATCAAACTTGAATTATTTAATAAAGAATCAACAATTCATTGAAAAATGAAGTTTATTATATTCTAAAATTAAAGTTTTCAAAACCATTATACTTGCTTTTTTATTCATTCTCGTACCATAATTTTCATTTCTATCTCATTAATAACTCATTTACATGTTCACCCCTTTCCCAATCCTTTTATTTTTTTCACAGGACAAATAAAAGTTCAAATTTTATACAATTTTTATCATTCTTATTTTTATTTCTTTCCATTTATTTAGTAAAATCTATTAACAAAATTAACAACACATCTATTATAATTTCATTAACCACAAACAATTAAACACAATCCTTACAATTTAACAATTATTTAATAGAAAACAGAGCGATAGCAAATAGCTAAATCAAAACAAATTGTTAACCTAATACAATTCTTAACTGAGTATAAAAACAAGAAAGAAAAAAAAAACAACCAAATCGTAGGATAAACTTAAAAATCTATTGTATCTTATATCAAATTAAAGTCATAAAAAATGAAATACTTAACAGTATAAAAAGAATGTATATGAAAAACAAAGCAACAACCCAAATCAAAACATTATATTTAACTAAATGCATTTTACCAAACGTAAAAATTAAACCCTCATCAAATTACAAAAATCTATTATATTAACTCAAACTTTGTTATGTTAAAATCATTAAAGAAAAACAAATACAAGCAAATACCAAAATATGTTTAACGATATAAAAGATTACTTATAACTGTAAGCAGCTTCCAAGGGAAGCAATGACACAAGGCAACAGACGGCGATAGTGATAGACAACAATATTGACAATGCAAAGAGGACAGCAACGACCCAACTCAAGATCTGAAGTCCCACCTTTAGATCTGAAGAAATATGAGATTTGGACAATTGTAATAATTCTATCACATTTACAAATTTTAACCTCCTTAATTCCTTTCTTAGTATACATTTCAAAATTTAAATATTTATAATTTTATCACAAAAGTAACTTTTTTCCTTATTTTAATAAACTAAATTATTCAATTAATTACAAATTTAATAAGTGAATGATGATATAATTTTTTAACTTTTTAATTAGATATTATAATATTTGTATTTACTTTGTATATTTTATCCATTTATAACAAATACATTACACTATACAATTTATCCATTTATAACAAATACATTACACTATACATTTCCTTATTTTTTATTTTTTCATTCCAAAATTTTACTAACTATTTTACTAATTCATTTTTAATATTCTAATTTATATATTTTTAATAATTCTATCATAATTCCTTTCTTAATATACATTTCAAATTTTAAATATTTATAATATTATCACAAATTTTTAAATTACACAATATTTATTTATACAGTAAATAACATGACATGTTACAACCAGGGACTTTTTTATTATCTTAATTAACTAAAATATTTAATTGATAGCAACAAAATTTAATATTTATTTTAACTAAAATATTTAATTTATAACAAAAAATTTAACATTTGTTTCAGTCATGGGTGTAACTTAATAAGTCACACTCGTGACTAATGATATTAGTTTTTTATTTTTTACTTACATATTATAATATTTGTATTTACTTTAAATTACATTGTAGATTTCCCTTATTTTTATTTTTTCTTTCCGACATTTAAATATTTATAATTTTATCATAACATTTTAAATTACATAATATTCATTTATAAGTGACTTTTTTATCTTAATTAACTAAAATATTTAATTCATAACAAAAAATTTAACATTTTTTCAGTCACATGTGTGACTTAATAAGTCACACATGTGACTTGATATTACATTTCCTAATTTTTTATTTTTTCATTCCAAATTTTTACTAACTAATTTTACCAATTCATTTTTAATATTCTAACTTATATATTTTTAATAATTATATCACAATTCTTTTCTTAGTATACATTTCAAATTTTAAATATTTATAATTTTATCACAAACTTTTAAATTACACAATATTAATTTATTTTTAATTTATTTTGTTAGAATCACACCCGTGAATTAATAAGTCACATAAATTAATAAGTCACACCTATGATTGACCATATATGTTTTTTACTTTTTACTTACATATTATAATATTTGTATTTAGTTTGTATATTTTATCCATTTATAACAAATACATTACACTATACATTTCCTTAATATTTTAATTTTTCATTCCAAATTTTTGCTAACTAATTTTACTTATTCATTTCTAATATTCTAACTTATATATTTTAATATAACAAAATTTAACCTTTCTAAGAAAATTTACATTTCAAATTTTAAATATTTATAATTTTATTACAAAATTTTTAATTACCAATATTCATTTATACATTAAATAATATAACATGTTTAGAAACACTCGTAGAATTAAATAATCACACAATTAAATTAAGTGGGCATTATAATACTGTGCATTTGCGCAATATCTATCTGTTGGTAGTTGTTACTGGCCCGTTGCTAGTTTTCTTGCTTTGGTTTGTTTTATTATATTTTTTGTTTTTTTATTTTTTTCAAATTTTATAAAAATTAGTTATTTCAGTTTTTAATTTTTATATTTAGTTTTAGTTTCTTCTAGTTTTTAAATTTTATAAAAACTACAAAAATTAAATTATAAATTTATGCTTTTATTTTTTATAATTTAATTTACTATCAAATTAAATATATATTATTACATTATTTAACATATTAATTATTAATAAAAATATGACTAATTTATTTTTATTTAATTATTTATTTAAATAAATATAATTAAATTTAAATATCTTTAAAATATATAAATTTCAAATAGAGTTTGGTTTAATAATTAAAACATATTTTAAATAAATTTTAAATTTTAAATTATTTATTTTAATGAAAATTTTATTTATAATTTATTTAAAATATTTTATAAGGGATTAAAATAAATTAAATTAATCAAAAATAATTTATCTTTAAATTTTATCTAATATGTAATTATTATCAGTAGTAAAAATATAATTACATTAATATTAACAATCAAACAGAGAACCAAACGACTCTTCTTACTTTGTCTTGGATTTTGCAATTTGTCGCCTTCTCCTTTAACATCTTTGCCTGTACATATTTCTTAATTGAGGTTCTATCCACTTATAAGTTTCAAATTTTGGTTAAATACATCAATTTTCTCATTATTACATTTTTATAATTAAAAAATAATTTATATTTTAAATTTTTAGAAATTATGGTGACGCTTACAAATCATTTCCATCTTTATTAGAATGTATTAATTATGAAAATTTGAAAAATAAAACATTTCTAAATTATAGTCAGTAAAAGGAGTAATTCACTAAAATTATCTTCAATTAAATTTGTTAAAGGAGTTTAGATAATTGGGAAAAAAATTCCAATTGAATTTGAAAATTATTTTCAAGTCAAATTGAATTTTATGTGGTCTAATTTAATTATCCAAATGGTTGGAAATATTATTTTAGATTATGGAGATTAAATTGATAATTAGAATCAAACAATATTTCATGCTTATAATTTGATTATATTTGTATGAGAAATTGCATGTTTAAAATATACATTCTATATGTAAAGTTTGTTTGATGAGACTATCATCATAAAATATTAAATATACATTGAGAATGTGAGCAAAACTTTGATGCATATCGTATAAGCAAAACTTTACAGTATATCAAGTATATTTGTCCTACTATTTTCTTAATAACTTTGTCTTCTAAGATTGCATCTCCTAATGAAGATATGCAGTAGTCTTCTTTTAAAGATGTTATTATTCTATTTTAATTATTAATTATTACTTTATTCTAATTTTTATTCTATTTTAGTTATTTATTATTACCATATTATAATTTTTTAATCTTTTTTATGTTTTTTTTTACTGTTTTGTGATATCTTCATGTCACATTTGCATATGGGTCTATTAGAAACAACCTTTTTACTAGGTAGAGAAAAGGCTGCGTACTATTATACCTCCCTAAATCCTACGTTTGTGTGGGATTAAACTGGTTGATGATGACGACGACATTAAGAATGTGATTATTGCTTTCTATTATTTAAGCATAAAATTAGGGTTTTGTTTATTGTTAGGATTAGTGAGTGATTCAAGGCCCTTTAAATTTGAATATATTTTATTTTAAATTAATTAGTCCTACTTAACTAAATTTGTAGGATTTGGATTAGCGAAACATGATTATATGAAAGGCATGACTAGGAATAACATATTAGGTATGTTTTGACAAGAATTGTCACCTAATGAATGTAGGAGTCACATGAAATGTGATTGATAAAAATGTTATCTACCTAATTTAAGTTTAGTTGGTTTGTTGAGTGATTCAAAAATAACTGAATTTAATTGAGATCATGGCCTACTAGAGAGATTAAAGTAATGTTTCCAAATAGTAGTAAGGATTATTATTTCGAACAAAATAGTGGGAGTAACCAAATAAATGATTAAAGTCCTAATCTTATTCAGTTATTATGGCATATAAAAATTACTTGATTTTCTTACATTTATATTTTGTTTTGAGTAGAGATTACCTTTTATTAGTATAATTGATATTAAGTTTTTTTTGAACCAAATCTCTTGGACATAAGATTAAATTTGACAAGAATTGTCAAAGTTAGAAAACAAAATTTATATGTCCATTATACAATATTGATATTAATCCATGTTGAGAATTTAGTAAGAAAGTTTTAAAGATATGTTAATATCATGTAGATGATAAAATGTAATGATATTTGGAGTTGACTAATGTCTTATAAACTTTAATGGCAACATGTAATATGGTTGTCAACATTATGGTAGAACAATTCAAAAGGTTGCATGAAATAAAGTTGAAAGGTATAGTATCTTGATAAAATTATTTCACTTAATTTAGCCTATTAAAAGTATAAACATCGATACAATTGAAGGCATTGGCTATAATATGATAAGCAACAAATAATATGATAAAGATCATATATATTTCTAATTCTTGCTTTTGAGTATTTGATACTAAACTTGGATTCAACTTTATTACAATGGTCAAGGTACAATAAGAAATAGATTATTGAGTAAAAGCGGTTTATTTAAATGTATACAAATAATTTGAATAAGTGTTGGATCAAGAGAGACTTATGCTTAACATAAGTGGCAAGAATAAATTGTTGGATAATTGAGACTATTCTTTTATCCCATGTTGATTAAATCATCATAATGAGAATCATAAAGTTAAATACAAAGATATATGTAAGTGTTTTATTATGAATCATATGAAACTTACAAAACTTGTTAATTTCAAAAATGACCTAATCAACCTTTGCGAAAGGATGATGATGGTATTAGATTGTTATATTTTATACATATGATGTGTTGGATGTAACAATAATTCATAAAAGGATGATATATGTATTTCATTATATTACTAATGACTTTCTATTACAAAGTCATACATATTAAATGAAATATTGATTAAATGTTTTGAAAAGTTTAAATTATTTAGATCTAAGTAGAAATTAACCATTGAGAATGCTAAAGCACTACGATGAGATTGATGTGGTGATATTTAAATTTTTTGATTATTTATTTGAAATAAGAATTTTTAGTAAATACCTCTATAACTAAATTTCATAAAGTAATATTTATTTCTTCTATAGCTAAGCTTAGTACAATACTTATGTTTAAAATTTTCAATAAAAACAATTAGCAAGCTTTCATATTAGATATGAAATTATAGGACTTAGAAAGAGTCAAAGTTACTAATTTTGGGATATAATGCTCAGGTCAAGCACATATTATCCAATAAGTTTAGAACTAAAACGTATAATGAAAGGATTAGAGGTATCCAGAAAGTTAGATCTAATCTTACAAACCCCACTGAATAAAAATTTTATTTTAATGTATACTTATAGGAGAATAGTTCTCAAGATAAGTAGTGGTAATAAGATTAATTTTGAAAATGGTCATATCTCATTAATTTACATCCAAATAAAACTAATGTTTTTCTTGATACATTTGATGTATAGTTGAAAGGTTATAAAATGTTGAAAGATTCACTTTTATGATGAATTTAAAATGTTTGTATTGGAGATGATTGTGGATTTTCTATGTCTACAAAAAGGTTAGTGAGAGTATAGTTGTACTTTTTAGTGGGAGTATATGGAAACATATTATTAATAAAGTACACAAAATCGTATTTTTAATTGTTGAAGATATGATAGTCCAAGAACAACAGTTATTAGATAGAAAAAAGATAACAACTTAACACTGAGAACTAGATCTATAGATAGAGGTAGATACAAAAGTCATTCACCTATTATAGTCCAATCACTTAGATAATATACTAAAGGTGTTTAGTATTTGATGTATCTGATACCTACAAAGCATTAAGATATCTGTTATTTTGTTGATATTTGAGTTTAAGATCATATGGATAGTAACTTTGGAAGTAAATCCTACTTAAGGTATATTTTATTTAAAACAATATTATTTTGACATTAGAAAGGTTTCAATGTAGCATTTATTAATAATTAAGGCATAATACATTTTTCATTTAGTGGAAATGATCATTTGCATCAATAAGTTCTTTGATGAACTTGATATACATTATTGAAATAGTAATGTATTATTAAATATAAGAGCCATTTCACATGCAAAAGGAGCTAAGATCTCATTAAAGATCCAATTATGTATTTTCTCATCAAAGATCCAATTACGTATTTGAACAATCTTTCTTAATTATAATGATAATTAAGATGAGAGTTGTAAGATTTAAGTAAGTACTCACTATAGAGAATGAATCTAGTTGAATTTCCTGACTAAATCATTGTCCCAATAGTAGCAAAATCATCATATGAAGATAAAATATAAGAAAGGCGATTGGTTTAATGCAAGTGGAAGATTGTTAGTAAAGTCCTATAACCAATTAGTTGGTTAAAAATTTTAAGATATAATTAATTAAAGACACTATTTATCTTTATGTATTTTGTTAATTATATTTGATATTTTAATATTAAAGGTAAAATTTTCATAATTATTATTATGCAATTGAAATTATGATAAGATCATAATTATGAGATTTAAATTACATTTACATGGTATTCCTATATTATTCCTACTTGTAGTTTCATCAAGATGTGACATTGATGACATGGTAAAACTAAAACATGTTAGATTTTTTTCTTATAAAGAAAGTAATTGATTTCACAAAATACAGTATAGAGATACTTAAACAAACATATATGTGCTTATTAAAGAATAAGTTTATTGAATTGATTCGAATATGAGGATCGCAAATGGAATATTACTTATATGTCTATATATTTCCTTATTATGATGGTTGTATAATTGATCCTTAGACTTGATATTACCAATGTATCTTATGTGAGAATTACTATATTTTGATGCTACTTATAACCTATACTATTTAGGATAGCTCACTTGGTAATACTTGGATATAGTTTAAACCACTCGGTATGTCAATAAAGGGCTTGTCACTTTAAAGTAATTAGAGAGAATGTTTCACTGTTCTTTATTATTAGTGATTTAAAGAATTCTCTAATAGTGTAAGTAGAGATTTGAAAAGTGTTTTCAAATATCAATTACTAATTATTAAGCATAAACATGATTGGATTTAAAAGAGTAGACACTAAATCTATATTATATAACCAATTAGAATGTTAAGATGAAAGGATTAAATTATACATCATAATTATACATGGACAAGTTGAGTCAAATCACTATGGCATTCCTAATATTTGAGTGGTCATAATATATTGCTAAACGTTAATATTGATTTATAATTATAAATTATTTTATTGGAGAAATAAATATAAATTAAAAAGAGTTTCAATTTATCTAATTCTAATTATAAATTCTAATTATAATTTATATTCATTGCCAATATATTAGGAACATAATGAGTCACACATGAAGAAGTTAAAAAGAGAAAAAAAAATCAATTTAAATTAAGTTAGAATTAATTATGAAATTTGAGAAACTTCATGGATCAGACATTTGATTATATTAAAATGTAATTGTAATTATAATTAGAGTTTAACTTTAATTATAGTCAGGAAGTTTAATTTTAATAAGATTGAAACTCTTCTATCTTTCTCTATAAGTAGGAGGAAAGCATAATAGAGCTAGCACTCCTGCCTTGCCAAGTGTTGAGTGATTTTTCTTTTCTTTATGGATACTATTAGAGGTTGGGTACATGGATAACTTGTGATTGATAGTTCAAGAAAAAAACTTTGTGTGGGAATTCAAATTAAGTTTTAATCTTTTTATTTATGATTCATATTTTTTAAATTATTCAATTAAAGAGATCCAAATGGAAAATCACAAAAACTTTTTTGTTCTCTTGTGCTCGTAATTGAATCATAGTTAGTTTCTCAACAAAAGGATTGCTTAAAGAGATTTGGGAGGATAATAAAAAAATGTATTCTACATAAGTTTAATAAATTGTAGCATTCTAAAAATATTAACTCTTTGAATTAAAGTTAATTTACAAGCAAGGAAATAAATTTTGTACCGTGTTGGCCAAAAATGCTACAAAATTTAAATGATATTGTACCAGGTTCAGGTACCAATCGGTACCTATCATTTCAATTAGTACCGACTGATACTAGCTAATATTAAAAATACTTATGAAATATTGGTTATATCTGAAAAACTCAAAACTTTGAGTTCTTCATTGGAAAAAAAATACTAAATGCTCATTACCCTTGGAAGAACTCGACTACCTCAATTCACTCTCACTCTTATAGCCACAACCTTCCTTATTTGCTTTCCTCTCAACTCAGCTGACTATCCTCACTTCTTTATGTCGCTTCTCCATTGCTGCCTTTACTCCTTCATTGCTACCTTTACTCCTCTATCACATGCTAATTCCATATGCTCCAGACTTCTCAATTCCTTCAGCTCTTATTAATTATCACACGCTATCGGCTGCTCTACCTCTATCACACACTACAGCTCCTCCATCATCTTCTCCTATCCGAATGAAGTTGTGACTTTACTATTGCCTTATGATGAGTAAAGGTATAAAGTATAAACAATGAAGTAGTTTTTTTTATTTGTAAAGGATAATTAAGCTAAATTTATAAGAAAATTACGTAGTTTTATATTGTTGGCTTATTGAATTTTTATTTGTGTCTGCCATTTTGGATTTTTGTGAATGACTTCATAAGGTCTTTTTTTTTTTGCAAAATCTTGTCACACAACACTTTTCAGGATATTTGTTCTAATAATCATAAAATGAGATTAGTTTTTACTTTTTTAATTATTAATTTGTTAATTGATTTATGTAAAATTTATAATTCACGAGTTATTTTTATATACAAATAGTTTATTTAATATATGATTAAATCATTTAAACATAAGATTTGGCTTTTATAATAATAATAAGTTTGAGTCCTTTTTTTATTCTAAGTCTAGTTTTTGGAAACTTATTTTATATAATGAAGTGGATAATATGCAATTAAGTTTAAAAATAAAATATTTGCATTCTTATGTTGCTCTCATTAGAAAACTGTAAGATTCCGGTCATGCATCTCATATAATACATATATCAAATATACACAATGCAAAATAAACCAAAACCTCAAAAAACCAGATCTACTCACGCATATAGATATAGAAAACAAAAACATGAAATATAAGATCTTTACATATCTTTCCGATGATCTCCATTGTTCTTTAATCTTCTCCTTGTTGGGTTGTCGTAAACTACAACGATCAACGTAGACCGTCTCTAATGAAAATCTACACGAAGATAGAAGGATGAAACCTCATTAGAAGATTACTAGAATCCTTTCTTTATGCTAACAAAGACAAGAACTCTTGTGAGAGTTAGAGAGAAAAATAGTGTGTGTAAGAAAGAACCTTTCTTTTACTTGTGTCTTACACAAGATACACGAAAATTGTCTCTATTTTCTACACCATTTGGCCTTTCATAACCCCATCATTGATGGAGAGTTATGAGAAGGTAATGGTCATGAATAGCATGCATTAATGGAAGTTATGGGAAGTTAATGACCATGAATAACATGTATTAATAGAAGTTTGGGAAGTTAATGACCATGAATAGCATGCATTAATGGAAGTTTTGGGAAGTTAATGACCAAATTGGCAGCCAACAATATTTGTTTCTAATCCATTCCATGCAAGGTTTTCTACCATGATCACATCGTGATACAATCCCAAAACACTCTCTTATATCTTGAATCACCATTTAAGATCATTTTACTCATCCTTCGGATCTCCTATGTGTGTGACCTATTAGTTTCCCCGTTATGTTAGTCACTTGAATTAACACTTAATTCAAGTAACTCAAGAACAACATCTAGCAACACGTCATAACTCTCAATTGACCAGAAAGTCAGTGGTTTGACTACGAATCCTTCCATACGTAATGTTGTCATGCAATTCGTCCTTTTATATACCGCCACTTAGTTCAGAATATGGTCAAAGTGCCAACTCCCACTAGACTGACTACGTCACATCTAGTCCAAGTTATATTAGATATTGTCCCGAGGATCTCATTACTCTATATATCATTGAAGACTCTCTTCATGATACATATCTGCTCTAGCTACATACTCCCACGTAATGACCCCAACAAGAGGTTGTAGGTATTATCCCCTTCTATCAGGAGTGATGAATCCTTTATTGGCTACTCAATTATCTCTTAATACCTTAAGATGTACTCAATCATTACCCTATGAGTAACCCCTGAAAGGCACCGATGAATGGAATCAAAGAACAGGATCAGTATCCGAGATATCCTTGAGCATCTCAAGTCAAAGGATACTTGCACCATTGCTAAGATGAGACTATCATTGACACTGGAATAGAATATCTATATGATTGTCTCATAGTAGGTCAATCCAATGTACTTACTACTCTTATTAAGCATCCACGTGTTAACTCTAAACAACTAATGTCTACAGTTATTGAGATCTACTGCTTGATCCAATCAAGGAGTATAACATATGCTAGTCTATCCGGATTAATGATATCTCATCTTATTAATCCTATGACTAGGGAAAGTTTAGATACTAACATAAATACACATGATAGGAATCTCATTATCATGATCTTATCATGATTTCCTCCATGCTT
>JANSVA010000007.1:16314670-16325717 GCA_025504915.1 Erythroxylum reticulatum | reverse complement strand
CGGAGTGATAGTTTCAAGAGTCGTGGAATCTCAGGCAGTGGTAGAGGATATGGTAAGAATGAATTCAGAAATCAAGCTGAGTTTTCAGGGCGAGCCAGGGGTTCAGGTGGCCGTGATGGAGGCGGGGAAGATCATCTATGGAGTAATCCAAACGGAAGCAAAAGGGGAGGGCGTCAAGGTGGGGCAAAAGCTAGTTATGTCCCTGCTTGAACATAGGCAACCGAAAATGCACAGATGATTTTTGACAATGGAAATGAGGGTACCAAGGCATTAGAGATTCTTGCTCATATCTAAGTTGCAATTACTCAACGAAATTCCCAGTCTTTTTCTTTTTCTTTTGGTTATGTCCATCTTAGCTTCTCATAAATTACGTGACCAATGTTTTTTTTTTTAGCATAATCATGTAACTATTCATGGAAATTGTGTAATTTTTCAAGATACCTCTTTCACGCACACACTCCAGAATTACAGTAACTAATGGAATGCCTTGGAAGAAATTAAATTGAAGGGGCGGAGTTTGGTTGGAAGAAAACAGAAGTGACAGATATCATGGAAGGGAAGGGAAGGGAAATCATGACTAGGGACGTGTCGCGTGACAAGATAAGATGATAAAACTTGCTAGAATGAATGTGCTCCATATTCCCATTGCAGTGCAATACCTGCAACTTGGATACAAAGTTTGATGCAGAACAAGCTGGTGAAGCTGACCCAAAGTAGAGAAGCCACAGTGCAGAGCAATCTGCCAGGGATAACCAAGTAAACATAGAAGGATCCAAAAGAGAGTCCCAGGAGCTCCAGGGTGGGACAACCCACTCCGTTTCCGCTGACAGGAGGCTTAGATTCTCTGTACTTTGAGACAGACAGATCAAACATCTCTGGTGCGGATAGGATGCCAGCTTCCTCAACTTTGGTTGGTAACTTCAGCTGCTCCAACCTCGCTAGTAGCTTCATTGGAACTGCGATTTTGGACCCTGCTCTCCAACAGGAAAGGCACTCGAGTTCTGCCGTTTTGAAGCACATTAAAACCATTGCGTTTCTGACATTAAATCCAAAAATCTAATTTCATTGGTGACTCGTAAGTATTTCAGAAAATTCAGAAAACTTACGACTCAACCAATATGTCCCCATTTCGCCCGAATTCTCTTCGGAAACCTACATAAGCTAAATTATGTACTCACTTTTGACTCATAGTCAAGAACGAAATCTCTGCCTACAAAAGGAGCCTAATCTGAACAACAAACTGTCAGGGAAATGGAGATTGAATTGCAGTTTTCTTTCTAAAGTATCATACAACCAACCATTTCAGAGCTAACGGTAGTCCTGGCAGCTGATGGCAATGGTTTCTGGGGTGGCCGTGGACTTGACAAAGAGATGAAAAGGCCTTCATACTGGCCTTCATTCTCTTAGAAGAACAGAAGGTGAATGGGCCAGCTCTGGTGCCACCAAAAGCTGTTGTTTCCATCTTTTCTCTCCAAAATGTCTATCTACACCAAAAGATTGAAGGGTTGATAACACTTAGAACCTGGAACTTTGTCTTGTGGGTTGGGTTCGACGTGGCAGTGCATGCTTGATCATTCACGAGAAGAACTCTGTGTATGTTCAAGAAAGAGCAACGAAACACAGTAACAGATACCAACCTATTTTAACCTAAAGGCCACATATGGGAGGTAATCGTCTCTTACACTAACTGTACCAATTATCAAACACTTGTCATCAAACCTCACTCATGACCTTATTATACTCTACACTTTTGACAGAATCTCAACAACCCTACCACTTCACTCTTCTAGAAAACAGTAACACTCTAGGGGTGTTAAAAGAAAATCCGCTAACTTTTGAACTAGACCTGAACTGCATGAACCGAACCTATAAATAAGGTTAATCGAACCTAACAAATCAAGTTTAGGTTTTTAATTTGCGGTTCAAGGTTAACCGAAATCTATAGCAGGTTAACCGAACCAAACCTGATACATATGTTTAGGTTTAAACCTGAACTTGAAACACCCAAAAAATCTATCATATATTTAGGTATAATTTAAGAGGATATTAATAATAATAAATTCACTGATATTTAGTATATTAATTCTTGAGTAAAAAAAAGAAAAGGAAAAAAACTACTTTAATTCTATGTTATTAAATGTTAATCATGAACATTGCTATTATAAGTAACAACTAATGCATAACACTAAATACTTATACTTCAAATAGTAATTAATATGCGTCAAAGTTATTGATTGAAGTATTAAACTATTAAAAGAAAAAATTTATTGACTAAAATAATATAATCATTTAGAGATTAATTAAAGAAATTAATAAGTGTAAAACACATTTATTAAGAAATCCTACAATTTTAATTTTTTAAGGCACATATATTAGCTTAGATATTTATGAGATATTATAAACATTAAACAAGCAAGTAATACTGATTCTTACAAATATATAACATAATTACTAATAAATAATAACCATATAAAATATTATCCTGTACAAATACAAGCATAGTTTTATTTATTAGAAAGGAATGAAAAATGAGTTGATTTAGTAATAAACTATGGGATTGTATTTTTTATACAGCTGCGCTTTTTAGAATATAATATTTGAAGTTTTAATTATGATATTAATTGCATTTTCTACACTAAGTTGCAATAAGAAAAATGATACTTTTTGTGCTTATTAGTTTTTATTATTATTTTTTATTTTAATATGATAAAATAAGATTTAATGATGTTAGAAAAATAGTTTTATTTTTTAATTAATGAGTTCTAGTAGGGCGGTTTGTTCCCTCATTGATTCATAGTAATAAGAAGTCATATTGCGTGTATAATTCATCTTTAAAGTCTTATTCTAAATACTTCTGATTGGAAAGTAATAGAGAGCTCTATTGAAAGTTTATTAAGAAATAAGACACTACCATAAAAACCTTACATAAGGTTTTGTGTTCAATTTTTCTTCAATCATTTTAATATTTATATGAATAATTGATTCAATTGCTAAGATCACTTGTAAATTCAGTTCTTCTAAAAAAAGGTAATTCAATCCAATAGTCTTAATACAAACCTTGTATTTATGACTAAGATCATTTGAATCATAATCGATCTTTTATCAAATATCAGCCATTAAAGTTGAAAGGTTTTTCTCTCGATGAAATAAAAGAAAATTAAAGGTCATTATATTCATTCAAAAAAGAAAAAAAATTCCATTCAATCTTTCATTCTACTCAATCTCTCATCTCTCAAACTGTAACACTCACCATCTATTTCTCCACCTCAAATATAAAAGATCAAATCACGATCTTGATTCTTGAAGAGAACAGATAATAATTATTATTTATTTCTATTTTTACATGTAGAATCTTTTCTTTTCAACATCCCAAATTATTCTTTTTTATTGTTCATGAAATCTACAACTACAAAAGTTTTAATTTTTTATTTTTTTGATCAAATGTCAACCTCCATGGACTGTACTAGCAGTGCCCCACCATTGACTCACAGAACTAATGGAGATACTTCTCATTTCTCAGAGCATTGTTGGTGTTGACATGGCTTCTATAACAACTTCTGGTAATCCCCAAACACCTGATTCTAATGCATCAAATCTCCCTAAGCCTCCTACCACCTCTTCAAACAAGAAACGATCTTGGGTTTGGGAACACTATGCCAAGTCAGGTGAAGCTAATGATAGAGTTGGTGTGTATCAATACTGTAAGAAATCTATTGCTTGTAAAAAGAATAACGGTACTATCAGCCTGATCAATCACTTGAATAGTATCTATATAATAAGCACAAGGAACTTGAAAGTGGATAAAAAACTATAAAAGGAGCAATAGTAGAAAAAGGTGAAGATGGCACATCACATAGAATGATAACATAGATGTTTGATCAAGAAAGATGTAGGAAGGCGCTTGCTAGAATGATAATTGTTGATGAGTTACGTTTTCATCACGTAGAGCAAGAGGAGTTTCATGATTTTTGTTCAAATATCCAACCAAAATTTAAAGTTCCTTCTCACACTATAGTGACTAGAGATTGTTATGCACTTTACTTAGAAGAGAGAAAGAAGATGAAGGAGTTTTTTTAAGAAATTGCCTTCCAGGGTTTGTCTTACTACAGACACTTGGACATCATGTCAAAATGTCAATTATATGTGTCTCACGGCACATTTTATTGATGATGATTGTAAATTATGCAAAAGAATTATAAACTTTTGCCCAATTTCTAGTTATTCAGGTGATACAATTGGTTGGGCTATGGAGACTTGTTTGGTTAGTTGGGATATTGAAAAAATATTCACTATAACAATGGATAATGAAAGTTTAAATGATGTAGCTAGTCAATACTTAAGAAAAAGAATTATTAGTTGGAAGGGTGGTGTATTGAAAGGTGAGTTCGTACAAATGAGATGTGCTACCCACATTTTAGGTTCAATTGTGAAAGAGGGGCTGTCAGAATTGGGTGATTCAATCATTATGATTCGCAATGCAATGAAATATGTTCGGTCTTCTCATGCTAGAATGACAAAGTTCAAGTCTTGTACAGAAAAAGAGAAAATAGATAGCAAGAGTATTGTTTGTCTAGATGTTGAAACAAGATAGAATTCTACTTATTTAATGTTAGAGTCAGCTTTGAAATTTCAAAAAGCATTTGATTTATTAGAGAGTCAAGATTATAAATATGTTGAAGACCTTTCTGAAAAGAAGAATAGCAGAGGTGAGAATAAAAATAATAAAGGTGTTCTTAGTGAAAGTAATTGGGAGTACGCACGTAACTTGCTACCTTTTCTTTCTATCTTTTATGATGCTACTTTAAAATTGTCTGGCTCTCATTATGTAACTGCTAATGAGTACATGAAAGAAATTTTTGGCATTGGGATGGTTATTTCAAAAAGACGTGGACTTGGTGATTTTGGTGCAGGAAACATGGCTATGAGGATGAAGATGAAGCATGATAAGTATTCGGGAGATGTTAATATCAACCGCATGTTGTTTATTGCTGCTGTTCTCTATCCACGCTGCGAATTGAAGTATGTGAACTTTGTGATTGGTAAAGCATATGATGATGTCAAATATGATCAGTTGTGTGAGAAAGTAAAAATTACTTTAGATTTAATGTTTGATTTCTATCGATCCTCCATGTCTTTTCCTATTGTACAATCAAGTGTCCAATCTCAAGCTTCAAGTGATATGGAAGTTGATAACGTCAACGATATTACAGCATTTTTGGATAATATTTTTGATGAGCAGAAGGCAAGTCAAGCAAGTGGGGAAACCAAAAGTGAGTTAGATAAATATTTAGCTGAAGATTGTGAACCCAAAGACAAGATTTTCAATGTCTTGAGTTAGTAGAAACTAAATTCTGCTAAGTATCCAGTGTTTGCTTCAATGGCTCGAGATGTTTTAGCTATGCCTGTATCTACTGTTGCATCTGAGTCGGCTTTTAGTACAAGAGGTCGAGTTTTGATTCATTTCGCTGCTCTCTTACTCCAAAGATGGTGGAGGCTCTTGTTTGTAGACAAGTTTGGTTGAGAAAATCACAAGCTTCTCTTTACGTAGAAGAGAGACTTGAAGAACTTGAGCAAATAGAATCAGGTAATCTAATTTACTTTACCTTGTTTTAATATACAAATAAATAAAAAAATTCTTTTTTCAATTAAAAAGGAAATAATGAGTTTAACTCTTTTTATTCTTTATTTTCTACAAATGTGGCTTCATATATAACAGAGGATCATCTTACCATCTTATTTGAAGAATAATTGTTTAATAGTTTATCTCTTTTTTTCTAGTATAGATCTTTTATAAGACACTATTTGGCTTATTTTTACCTTGCTTGGGTTTAACACATTGGATTAATCTTTAATGGATTTTATATATGCATACTTTTATGAATAATTTGTATTTATTTTCACCAATTATTTTCATAATTTTTTGTCATATATATTGATATGAATAGGTTCTGGTTACCTTGAGAACCAAACCTGAAAATAGGTTAACCGATCCTATAGGTTCTTTAGGTTCATGTTTATGAAATTGCTAAACCTGACATTTAGGTTCAGGTTCAGATTATTTATGAATGGGTCAGGTTACCCTACCATGAACACCCCTACATAAAACAAAGCCTTTATCCTGCAATGATAGAAGTAAATGGGTCCTTTAGGTCCTTCTTCTTATTCCTAGCGTGTTGTATGTGAATAATAGGCTTAACAATACCACCCCCTATGAGTTTCACCTTGTGCTCAAGGTGGAAGGCGAGGAATTGTTGAGCAATTGTATCATAGGGCTCTTATGATACTTCAAAATTTGAAGGATCTTTCTATTTAACCAACACTTCAACTGCAACATGCGATTTTCCTCCCAATCGCATTTCCAAAATAAACTCCTACTCTACCTTCCATTTAAGATCATCTTGTAAAATTGAGGGAATATCTTAATAGTACTTGCTAACTTCGATAATTGCTTTAAGCTAAGAGACATGAAACATTAGATAAATCAGAGTTGAACTACGGAGTTTAAGATTGTATGCTACTGACTTGATTTTTTGGACAATAGGGTAAGGAATAAAGTAGCCAAGAGACAACTTCTCATTCACCCTCTAAGCTAATGATCTGCTTCGATAGGGGGCAAAATTTTAATTACACCAATCCTCAACCTGAAAATTCACGTTTTAATGGTGTTGGTATGCATATTTCTTCATACGTGTCAGAGTTAAACCTAATTATTCTCTCATCTCCTTGAGCATCATATCTCTAACCTTAATTATCCTTCATTGTTGAGTTAAAGGTTCCAGACTATAGGTAATGCAACAAAGGAGGTGAGTCTCACCTATACACCACCTTAAAGGGAGTAAGCTTAGTAGAATTATGGAAGATTGTTTTATACCAATACTCACACCAGGGCAACCATTGGCTCCAAGTTTTTGATTGGATTTGCTTAAAACAACACAAATAATTCTCAAGACACTTGTTAACAACTTTGGTTTGACCATCTGTTAAAGGATGGTAGGTAGTATTGTGGAGCAATTTGGTTTGATGTAGCCTGAATAATTCAGTTCATAAATTGCTCATGAAGATCTTATCCTCATGTGAAATCTATGGAGTTTGACAATTTTTTGTACAAAAACATCAGCAACCATAATAATAGAAAATGGATGTTTTAAGATGACAAAATGAATATATTTACTAAATCTATCCACTATAAGAATGACAACAATAAACCCAATTGGACCTTGATCTGCCTCTCTCATCAATTCATTTACATCAAAGTATTGTGCCACGGTCATGGTTAGACCAATTGATACTCTAGACAAGCATATGTTACCCTATTCTCACCCCTTAGTTTATACTCAATCTCAAGATCAAATCCTAACAACTTAGTTATCACTTTTGATGCTCATTTTTCCATCATTCTAACTTATTTTGAATTGATGAATAGCCCTTTGGCTATGATAATGTAATCTAACTACTTGATCCAACTATGATATAATGTTAATTCCTTTTAGTTAGCAAATAATCGATTAGCCCTTAAAATAATCAATGCCTCTCTTAAATGGCACCAGTATTGGTTTATGGGACATTGTAAACTATTATATCATAATCAACACTCCCTTCCTGCATTAGTTTAAATGTGGTGTTCATGATTGATTAAAATGTAGCAGGAGCATTCATTAATCTAAAATGCATAACTAGAAATTGATAATGTCCTTTATGGGTTTAAAAATTCATCTTCGACAATTCCTCTACCTTCATCCTGATTTGATAATACCCAAATTTCAAGTCCAATTTCAAAAATAAATAAGCTCCTTGTAGCTTATCGAATGGCTCATCAACAGTAGGAATTAGGAATCAATCTATAATAATTTCCCTGTCCAAAGCCCGGTAATCAATGTAGAATCTCCAGTTTCCATCCTTCTTTCTAACCAAGAGCACACGACTTAAGAATGGACTAATACTAAGCTGGATAATCCCTACTGCCAACATTTTCCTCGCCAATTTTTTGTTTCCATCCTTTTGAGTATAAGGATGCTTGTATGGTCAGACATTAATTGGAGCGATCACAGATTTAAGTTTACTCTTATGAATTTTTCCTCTCTGGGGTGGGAGCTCAATTGGCAACTCAAGCACTCCTTTCAGTTTATTGATTAACCTTTGTGTTTCCTTTGGAACTTGACCTCCTTCTTCCTTTATTGTCATCATCTTGCAATCCAGTTCCACTAACACCCCTACCCTTCTTATTGTAATGTTTTAATCATAACCTTCAACAAAATTAAAGACTTACTCAAACCAGGCCCTCTTGAAGAGTCATCATTCTTCCTCATCCTCATTGTTTTGATAGTCAAAAGTAATGCATCTCACTAAAAACAACCATTTTAGCCTTATAATATTATCAGAACTTTTAAGGGAAAATGGTATAAAATCCTTAACCATTACCTTTTGAATTTTTAATATGACCCCCTTGTGGATCCCTTTCCCCATAAATAATGCTCCCGTAGCCAAAGCTACATCATAGTTACCTATTCCAGTGACAAGAATGCTCAAGTTGAGCTCCAAATTATCACTGATGAAGTTGTGTGTTGTGCCCTAATTGTTAAGGATAATCACATCTATTCCTTTCACTTTTTCCTTAAGCTTCATTGAGTGAGGAGATGTGAGCCCAATAACTGAGTTTAGCATTAGCTAGACTTCACCCACTTAGAGCAGTGTCTCTACCTTTACTTCTCCCATACCTCTTGGAATCTCCCCCCTCCTTTTCCTTATTACAAATGACCAAGACTGTTAGAAAAACCGAATGGAGAGAGAAGAAAATCTATCTCATTTCATCAAAGTTAAGGGTATTTATACAGTACATCTTCAGAATGAATGACATTGCGTACTACCTAACTTAACTGTCAACTTATATAATTCTAACGCCCCCCCCCTCAAACTGGTAATTGTATATTATGTACACCTAGTTTGCGAAAAGAATCCTGAAAAACAGTCGAGGGTATTAAGTGACCGTTTCACCACAATAGCTTCAGTTGTTGTGTGAGGCAAACTTAATTGGTTTTATATATTTACCAACACACACCCTCAAGTGAAAGCCCTTTTGGGCTTGAAACTTGCACAAGCTCACTCTACCTTGTGCTAAATAATAGGTGGGTGGTAGGATTTGAACTCATGACTACTTAGTCACAAAGGCTCTGATATCATATTAAGTGACCGTTTTATCACAATAGCTTAAGTTGTTGTGTGAGACCATCTTAATTAGTTTTATATATTCATCAACAGAGGGGAACCCTTTGGTGAAGTAATCAGTTAGCTAATTTTTGGAGAAATCAAGAAGTAAAATAATTACACTAGATTGAAGTTTTTCTTGAACCACATGACAATCAATATCAATGTGTTTTGTACGTTCGTGAAAAATAAGATTTTGCACCAAGTATATGGCAAACTGATTGTCGTAAAATAGTGGTGTTGGAACAGTAGGAGACATCTGCAGCTGATCGAGGAGATAATGTAACCATTGCACTTAACATGTCGTTATTGCTAACGCTCTGTATTCAACTTCTGAAGAACTACGACTGACAGTGTTCTATTTCTTGGTTTTCCAAGAAATTAGGGACGAGCCAAGAAACACACAATAACCTGTAAGAGACCTCCTAATGTCTGGATAAGTTCTCCAATCTAAATTAGAGAAAGCTTTGAGCTTAATTTCACTATCAGAAGGAAAGAAAAGGACTTATCCAACGGAAACCTTTAAATACCGTAGTACTCTATGAGCAGCAGCCAAGTGATCCTTTGTAGGAGAATCAAGGAATTAGGCTAACTGTTAAACAATAAATGAAATATCAGGTCAGGTCATAGTCAGATACTGAAGCTTGTCGATTAAGGTTCTATATTGTGTAACATCTTCCAATGGCACACCTCCATCCTTTGAGAGCTTGGTTTCTTATAAGATTGGCATAAAGACTAGTTTAAACTCTAAAAATTGAGTAGCTTTGAGTAAATCTAGTATGTACTTCTTTTGACAAATATTGATGTCGTGCTTTGTTCTTGCCACTTCTAGTCCAACGAAAAACTTGAGTTCACCAAGATCTTTAATGGTAAATGTATCATGTAGATGTTGTTTGATGTTACGGATTGCTTGCATGTTATCACTAGCCATAATGGCGTCATCCACATACACCAAAAGTGCCATGAAACCATCACGTCCATTTTTTATAAACAAAGTCTGATCCGATGTAGCTTGTGTGAAACCATACTTAAGTAAGGCTGAAGTCAATTTTGCATTCCATTGATGACTAGCTTCTCTTAAGCCATAAATAGATTTAACCAATCGGCACACTTTGTTTCTATTACCTTCATAGCCCTTAGGAAGTTGCATATACACTTATTCATCGAGATCGTCATGGAGAAAAGCGTTATTGATGTCAAGTTGATGTAGATACCACCCTTTGATTGCTACTAACGCAAGGAGAAGTTGGATTGTTGTCATTTTGGTCACTGGACTAAAAGTGTCCAAAAAATTGATGCCTTCTTATTATGTGTAACCCTTAGCGACTGAGCCTTATATCGTTCCAATGATCCATCAGCTTTTCTTTTAATTTTGAAGACCCACTTGCATCCAATCGCTTTCTTTCCTGGTGGTAAATCAGCGAGCTCCCAAGTGTTATTTTGTTGTAGAGCCTCTATTTCTGCTTGCATGGCTTTTCTCCAATCTTCATTCTTCACTGCTTGTTCGTAAGTATGAGGCTCATGATCTTGATCCACTACAGCTACAAATACATAATGGTTGGGAGTTAGTTTAGAATAAAAGAAGACATGAGAAAGGTGATCGGGACTTGTCCTTTGAATAGCCATGCATTTGTAATCAGTTAGGTACTGCGGCATGAACTTTGTTCTAGTGCTTTTTCTCAAGGGTTGATATAGTTGCTGTTGGATGTGAGCTTGATCATAAAGCTAATTTTTGGGTTGAGCAGTAGAAGGAATATCAGCTAGCATGGGTGAAACAGAAGAAGAGAAAGGCTATACAGCCCGACCCATCAACCTAGTTTTTAAAACCTACCTATTTTAGGTTAAG
>JANSVA010000007.1:16270974-16300909 GCA_025504915.1 Erythroxylum reticulatum | reverse complement strand
TCAGTCCTTTGCTCCGACCTCACTGGTGTATATATCAAATATGACAGACATGCCCAAGATCTTACTGATAGATGATGTTACCATGCCGACGCAAGACACTAATCAGGTTTGTATTTTCCTTTGCATCTCATCTATATAGGTTCGTATGTGTATGATCTTCATCTCCATTAATATCAGCATTATTCAAGTGGGTTGTTTGTATATGGTTCCTTAAACCATTATGATCCTGCAAATTACTCTTTTTACACTAGATGAACTTATCAACAATGGTCCAATAGCTAGAGCCTGAGATGTTTACAGACGCTATAATTTAAGCTGCTCGACATTTTTATGGGCCTGTTATTTTGCTTGCATTCCTCCTGATAGTACAGGTCCCATCTGTGACTGATGCATTAGTTTCTCATAGCAGAGGTCATGTGACTGGATTCCCACGACATTGATGGGGCTTCAATTATTGTTTGACTAATTTAATGTTATGAAGTTTCTTATTTGTGATATCTTTGGAGGTTCTCATGTTGTTGAATGGATTTGGCAATTTTGCAGTCATTTTTGGAGATCACTTCCGATGCTTATCTTGACTACATAAAGGATTATGTGGTGGGAATTGGTCCTTGGAAAGACACAATTGTTCCTGTGGTGAACAATTATCTGCAGACACCAACAGATCTGGTTTCCAGAGCACATTCTCATGGCTTACAGGTATTTGTCTGGTGTTCTACTTTTGCTCTCCTTTGTTTGCAGCATAAGCTGGGTAAAGCTTAGACCTCCTAAAACTTGTAATTGTAGATTTTGACAGTTGAATGAAATGTGAGTTCCAATATAATCTAGCAAATATGTAGTCCATATTAGACTGTCATTCTGCGACATCAGATCGACCCAAAACTTGTGCTCATCTGTTTCATTTAAATGTGTTTTCATGTTAAATTGTTACATCATGAGGGTTTTGTAGTGATTCTACAAACTGTTGAATTTTAGGATTTGAAACATTCCTTTTTTTTAAAGTATGGTCATTAACAGACCATAGTACTATGCAGGTGAAGTCATATTTGCGGGCCAGATTTTGTTAATAGTTGTATTAAAATAATGGCTTCACCTGTATAATCCTGCAAAGGAATAGCTTCACACGCTGCTTAGGGACTCTTTTATCAAATTGAGTCGACTTATGGTTAGGAGTGCACAAGTTTGAGGTTGTAAAACTCAACGCATCTACCCCTCAAACCCAGCTGATCCCCCTATGAACAAGTTGAGTTCATTTGATTAACAAATAATAATCTATATGTAATTTAAAATATAAATTAGGTTAGCAAATATGTAAGAATCTGAAGTTTATAAGAAATAATAAATTAAAATCAAGTTCAACTCTGTTAAAATACTTGAAAAATGCAACAAACTAAACCAACACAAACTGTTGGACTAAACTCTGATAGTGTTACCCTTTAATGGAATGCTGAAAACTTTTTAGAAGTTTCATGCTCAAGGTGTAAAAGAAGTAGAGAAATGAATGTTGGGGTATGTTAAGTCCTACTTATGCAACAGTTGGAGCTTAATTTACATTATTAAAGTTTCTTTTGAGAAGCCCTTGTTAAATTCTTGGGATCAAATCACATGTTCTCATTGCTCTGTTCTACGAAAATCTGTCCATTCAATAATTGTGATCCACATGCAGGTGCACCCGTACACTTTCCGAAACGAGAACTCATTATTACACTTTGATTTTCATGAAGACCCATATCAGGAATATGATTACTGGATTAACAAAGTAGGAGTTGATGGACTCTTCACAGACTTCACAGGCAGCCTCCACAACTTTCAGGAATGGACTTCACCTCTGTCAAAGGATGGTCATGATGACAAAACTGCATCCGAATTATTGAACAAAATATCATCCCTGATATCTTCATATAAGGATTGATGAAACGACAGATATTTTGTATCATCATCTTACTTAGATAACATTTACATAATTTCAGCATTTACACAATCTCTTGTGCCCTTGAAGACACAATTGTCTCATACTCGTATGTTTCTGCAATAATGTTCTATTAGGTGATACTTCTAGCATGACATCATGCCCGTGGATTAGGTTAGAGGTTTGGAACTGTACTGACTTCATCTTAAAATATGGGCTCTGTATTGTCTATCAAGCACTATTAAACATTAACAATATGAGAGTGTAAATCTTTAAGTAATTTATGATTATTGTCTCTGTCAGTGAAGACAGATAACAAAACACAAAAATTATATACCTCGTAGTATTTAGTTACTGATCCAATTTATTTTTATTCTGACTTTGGATGACAAAAACATAAATTTTGTGTTCCTTCCAAAACTGACGAATAAAATTTTTTATTGTTGTCTTCGAAATAAAACACACAAGCAATTTTTAGAGATATCTTTCCCTCAACAAAATCACTTCCCCAACAAAATTATTATTATTATTAATTATTGTTATTATTATTATTATAAATTTTGCCCTTATTATTATTATTATTATTATTATTATTGTTGTTGTTGTTGTTATTATTAATTATTATTATAAATTTTGTACTTATTATTATTATTATTATTATTATTATTATTATTAATTATTGCAATTATTATTATTAATTATTATTATAAATTTTGTATTTATTATTATTATTGTTGTTGTTGCTATTATTATTATTTATTATTATTATAAATTTTGTACTTATTATTATTATACATAATTAATTTTCTTATTATTATTTTTATTATCATTATTATACATAATTAATTTTCTTATTATTATTGTGATTATTAAATTCCTTATTATTTTTAATTTTCTTCCTATTACTATTATTATTATTATTATTATTATTATTATTATTATTATCATCATTATACGAAATTAATTTCTTATTGTTATTGTTGTTATTATTATTATTATTTGTTAACTTTTTTACTAATGTAAATTATTCTTTTTAAAATAATCAATAAATTACATATTTCCAATCATATTATACTGCAGTGGTACTTTAGTCGTTGACACTGTTTTTTATATTCTGTCAACTACAAACAAACACATTTTTATCCTCGAGACAAACACAGTTTTATTTGTTTTGTCCATCACAACCAAACACCTCACTATATCTAATTTTTATTATGTTTTATCTCAAAATTTTTATTTCATTCCATCTCTACATATGAGAGACAGATATTATACGCAACGTTAGTAATATGGTGTTGTTGTCCATATTGATATAAGGAAAATCCCTATATTAAACTTATTTGTTCTTTTTAATTTATGAGGTTTATTCTATATTATATATAATAGCTATAGTTTTATTTTTTAAGTTTCATATAATCACAATTTTTTTTTGTTAGAAACAAAGGAACCCGCGGCTGCTATTTTTTGAATGTGCACTGAGTAAACTTTCGGATTGACACAAAAAAATAGTTATTTACTTAGGTATTAGGTATTATTATGGGTAAATTAAAAAAATTTTAAACTTTAATCAATTTTATAATTATAATATTCGAATTTTAAAAGATGAATTAAATACTCAAATTTTTAATTTTTTTCAATTTTAACCCGACATTAATATTTTTATTAACGATGCATCTGACTTAATTAAGTTTAAGTAAAATTGTACATTTTGAGATTCAAACCCTTAAATCATAATGAGAATGAGAAATTGGAGTGTTGATATTAGCGGCAATCTTATGCCATCTTATTAACCAAACTCAACCAAATCCTTGCATGGTTCGAAACATGTGTTTGATGTAGAAACAGTTTCCACGTACGTAGTACCATGTATTGTATAGGATCACGCTATCCAATCCAAAAGCAGCGTCTATGGTATACACTTTCTTTGAGTTTGATGTACAGGATCCCTGTCCCGTCCCAGAAAGAGATAATCCTAGTCAGTAGGCAGTTAGTTCTGCTAAAGCCGATCAACTACTCATATCCATTAAGCTTATCTCTCGCCATCCTCGGAATATTCTTGATTTGTAGACTGCCGTGTACACCTGTTACTCTCTTAGTTCCACTCTTAATCATAGTATGGCATTTATATATATGTATATGACCCCCTCTCACTGTCAACACGCAACACACTCAGCTTTAGTAAGTTTGTTTGAGCCATGAATAAGGCTGTGATCACAAGTAAGTTGACTTTGCTTCTTGGGTTCTTCAGTTTTGAGTAATTCATTCACGTTGGATGACAATCCACACCCGGTTCCTTGTACGTTCCTTCTTATCTCCGTTAGTGTTGTGGTTTTCTGAAAGTAAGTATAGGATGCCATTTACTGACAGCAGGCAGTTCTTCAGGAAAAGATAAGATGATGGATCAATATGAATTCAATATCAAAGCACTGATATTGCACAATGGGGTTTCGGATTTGATGCACGTTACTTTTAATCTTTTGTGTTATGGCCCTGGTAGACGAAGTCCACTGTTATAAAGCTCCATATCTATACTAATCAAATTTCCTATCATCTAATGACTAGATCCAACAGATTCTTTTTGCAGAATGTATATGTTCATAAACTGGTTTTACGTAAAATAGAAGCCAAAAGTCCTATGTGTTCTGTTTCTGTTACTGTTTGTGGATCATCGTTTTGATAAATTGTATGCATTATACGGCAGGTTTTATTGCAGTCTTAGTTGTATTGCATGCTTTCACGTGTGTTGCAAGGCCACTGTATCCTCTTCCTAGTTATAAATACCACGGCAACAAAAAACCTCTGCAGATTTCTCGTCCTTACAATATTGCACATCGTGGGTCCAATGGGGAGATTCCCGAAGAAACTGCTGCTTCATACATGGTGCTCCCCTCTACGGTCCTTTATTACGTTTTTGGATTGGCTGATACTTCAACGGAGACTAAATTCCATGAAGATAAGTTTAATCCATATATGCTTTCTGCGATAACTAATAGCTTCTTTGTTGTAGAGGGCTATTGAAGAGGGAGCAGACTTCATAGAAACAGATATTTTATCCTCCAAAGATGGTGTCCTGATGTGCTCTCATGATGTCATCCTTGATGACACCACAGACATTGCTGATCGCAAGGAGTTTGCAGATCGTAAAAGAACCTGTGAAGTACAAGGAGTCAACATGACCGGCTTTTTCATTGGTAAGAATCCTTGGTCTAGTCTTTGGGAGCTCATGTGTATTCTGCCAAATTCTCATGTACGCAGTAGAGGGAATTTTGAAAAACTACTCTTCAATCCTCTACAGTTGATTTCACTCTCAAGGAACTGAAGACATTAAGGTTAAAGAACCGTTACGGCGTCCGGGATCCACAGTATAATGGTTCGTATAGACTTCATTTCTTTTCATCCCTGAGTACATATTTCACTTACCTCCCCGAACTATGTACTGATTGTAGTCATCTATAATTCTTGGGCCGTAGATAATGTACAAGCCTCATAAGTCTCCAGCAAGTTAAAGATACAAACTTGCTCAGAACAGGAAGCTAAGCTTGTGCCATTGTGGGTGAAGCTTTCTGAATGTCTGAAAAGCCACATTTATAAGTAAAAAATGCATTTTCATAGGAATCATATGGACTTAGCATTCTATTTGTGATCCCAATTGAGAACAATTACAAAATTTATCATTAAACATTCAGTAGGCTTGACTACACCTGCATAACCCATACTGCTTTTCTTGGCCTCCAGTGATTTTAGACTAGTTTCATCAGACTTATTGAGAGGTGAAAACTTGGCTCCTATGATTTCATCAAAGCACGACATTGGGTGTGCAATTGTGGAAACATTTTCTGATTCACCTAAAAGGATCTTAAAAATGATGAGGACAAAGACAAATGAGCCTTGCTGAAAATGATAAGTTGATGTTTGATTTGCTCCTTGGCTTAAATCTTAATCACACAGATCCATATTATTCCACTATATAAGGATCTTGGTGTAGAAAGATTGAGGGAAACTTTTCAGCTTAGCATGATAGAGTATAAGCAAATTCAATTAATTACTTTTGCTCTGCATAAGAAACTAGCAACTATTGTTAAGTTTATAATGTAGAAAGCTTATTATATTCTCTTGATTTATCCCTCTTCAGGAATCTTTCCTATGATCACTTTTGAAGAGTTCATATCGATTGCACTGGACGCACCAAGAGTTGTTGGGATATATCCAGAGATGAAAAATCCAGTTTTTATTAACCAGAATGTAAGAAGGTTTTTGTTATATTATAGCAAAAAAGTATGGTTAAGCAGTAAGATTCACTGGTCTTATCGGATTGCCTGCCTGTTGTAGGATTCCCTCCCCTAATTTTGATGCTAGAACCACTTTGTGATAGAAAATCCCCCCTCTAAATTAAGTCAGGATGAGAACACTGGTTTGCAAGGGTATTACATCAACATAAAACTTCCTAGGATGACTTTATTCAATGTGCTAACTGATGTACATAGCTCTTTGACATGGAACTAAAATGACTGAGTCCATGTCACAAACATGCAATGATATGGGGTTTAGGATGTGCTTTATCACTTAAGTTTGTTCGTGAACTATATTCTTATTGAATACTCATGCATCCTCTACCTTTGGGCTGTGCCAACTATAGGTGAAATGGCCTTCTGGTAAAAAATATGAAGACAAGTTTGTGGAGATGCTTCAGAAATATGGATACAAAGGTCAATATATGTCCAAAGACTGGTTGAAGCAACCTGTTTTCATACAGTCCTTTGCTTCAACTTCTCTTGTGTACATATCAAGTCTCACAGACCTGCCAAAAGTCTTCTTGATTGATGACGTCAATATTCGGACTGAAGACACTAATCAGGTAACTGCCCTAACTCTAAGGCTATCAATTGCTTCTTTTAAGTTCTTTTGAGGACATTCTTAAACCAGTTTGGTTCTAACCAAAGGACCGTGCATTAATTTGATGATATGCAGTCCTATGAGGAAATCACTTCTGATGCTTTTCTGGACTATATTAAGAATTATGTGGTGGGTATTGGACCTTGGAAGGACACAGTCGTTCCTGTGAGGAACAATTACTTGCAATTTCCTACTGATCTTGTTGCTAGAGCACATGTCCATAACCTACAGGTAACTTGTCTTCTAAGCAGCAGATAACATTACAGTTATTGCAGTCTAGTGCATGGCAAGAGATGCCTTCTTTTCTTTTCAGTTGAACATTTTATGATTAAGTGAATGCCTTCACTTACAAATTATCTCATGCTTTCAATACCATGGCCTTAGACAAGCAAGTCTTTGAAGTCTTAGGGTAGAGAAAATGGCAATTAGAGGCAAGTTGCTAAATGTAAATGAGATGTTTGAGGGTGGCAGAAGCAGGCTTTCCCTTTAAACAAACTACTGCAATTGCTCAACTTTTGGACTTTGTACAGATCAGTGTTGGACAATGACAATAACAAGTGTTAGTATTCAACTGGAAACAACTTAATCGCACTAATCAAGTGCTTGCTTCTTGCAGCTGTATGAGATATTGCCATTAGTAAAATATGCAGTCACCTGAAGCTCTATGGCAATCTCATTCCATATATTGCAATGGATGTGGTAGAATGATCATCATTCTTTTTCCTGCAACAATCATGAGTAGCAAAATTACTTTCATGAAAAAGAAACATACCATTTCGTTCTCCATGCTTTGGCATCATCTTCATTGCGAAATTCTTAAACCCATCTCAACTGCTTCCGTTCTAATTTATAAATGTAGGTTTTTTAAGTGTTAATAAGTTTCCTTAAAAGCTAATCAAGGTTATGTTTGAGTTCAGGTGCATCCTTACACTTACCGGAACGAGAATTCATTCTTGCACTATGACTTCCATCAAGATCCGTACGCAGAATACAATTACTGGATTAACAAGATGGGTGTAGATGGACTTTTTACAGACTTCCCAGGAAGCTTACATGAATTTCAAGAATGGACAGCACCTCTCTCTGGCATTCATGTTGACAAGAGTACATCCAAGTTGTTGCAACAACTAGCATCCTTGCTTTCTTCACACAAAAATGGATGAGGATTGATTTCTCATATCATATCACCATGCTTATACCTACTTTCATGCCCCAACTTTTCTTAGTTCCTCAGTTTTGTGCATTCTTAAACTGAACGCCAGGAATAATAGATTGCAATTATTAGGCCCTTGAATATATTAATATAGTTTCTCTTTGCCACTTCTTTCTCTTTTCTCATCGGAAAAAGAATGTAAATGATGACCTATCTTCTATTTTTCCTCTTATGTTCTCTTAAGCAGAAAATAAGGGAATCAGTGGTCTCCTCTCTGCTCCTTGCTTGAATCTGACATTGCAGCAATGCTTGTAATCAGACCAGAAACTACAAAATCCCAAGTCAAATGCTTACAGTGCCTTCAAAAGCAATTGAAGAACCAAAAGTTGATCTTAGAAATGTAGGCAAACTTGGAGTTTAAAACATGATTCTTCCAAGGTAATATTGTTCTTCATAGACGTTGAATCAAGTCAAGCACAGTCCATAGCTCAATTAGGCCTGGCATAATCCACCATTGAATTCATCTGCAGAACCAATTACTTCGATAGCTCATTGTTCACGGCTTCCCCAACAGGTTAAGGTTACTTTTATTTGCCATTTTACAGACAAGTTTCAACCTTGCGTATTTGTGGGAGTGAGGCTGTATAGCGCAGACAACCATGTTGAGATTTAACTCAGACAATTGGCATATCTTTGACCCACAAAAAAAAATAGTACAGAGATCCACGTACTGGAAAGTTTCATCAGAATTGACCAAAGATAGCAACAGCCAGAGAATCATAGTAACGAAAGTTAGCAACATATAACAATTGGTTAAACTTTAGAAAGGAGAAGAAAAGCTGTATCAAGGCCTAAAGCATATATTACAGACGATAGTTATCTACCAAAAGGGAAAGAACCATACGAAAAAATATTTAACTAGCCATCCTAATGGGAACCTTTTATCTTAGAAATCTCTTCAAGTAAATATCTAGATTCAGCAGCAAAATCAACAGGAGCAACAGCTTTAACTGTTATTCTTTGCCTCTTCTCATTATTGTATTCATTCTGAGAAACAGCAACCCGAAAAAGATAGTGATTCCAAGTGACCTGTTTCAGCTTCATTTGATATGGGGTCCCTTCTTCCTGAAACCCACAAAAGCAATTTGACTTAGAATCGTCCTTTTAAGTTGGACAATTTATCCTATTTGGCAATTTACCTGTGATTTCAATATATCAAGTTCATCAGCAGAGCAACCAATGATCTTCTCAGCTTCTTCGTTAAAAGCAGAAACCAAACCTTCCCCACCTGAATCTGATATTCGAACTACCAAGATATACCTATAAAGGATAGAAAAAAATGGACATTTTGCATCAAGCAAATTCCTGAAAGTACTTAGATCTACTAAGTTCATTTACTTCTAGTTTCTCACCTGAGGCTGCAATCTGCATCATTCTTCTGGCACCCTTCACACCAATATCCACCTCCAATTGCATCAGTCACTTTTCTGTTGCATGTCTTGCAAGCTCGATACCACATAGTTTGATCAGGTTTGATGAAGCTTATATATGCCCTAACACTGAAGAATGCAGGCTGTACTAGACATGCAAATTCACTTTTAGAGATTCCAAATCACCCTTCATAAATCAAAGGAACTCACATATAAAAGATAACCTAATAGACAAAGCCCACACTTGAAAGAATAGCCCAAGTACACATGAAAGGATGGGTCTCCAATTAGTAAGCATTATGCATTTACACGTCAAATACGGTTAAAAGAGATAAATTGAGCCATTTTTCCTTTTTACGTAAAAAGAGTGATAAAACACATGCCTTATCACTGCCCAAGGATGGGTCTGATGTTATGCGGGACATGGAAACCCTATCAGAGTACATTGACCAAGTTCCACTCTTGGTTGAAGGGCTCAAACCAGAGTTAACAGAAGCCATTGATGTCAATTTACCTTCAGAATCATACCTAGAGGAAGAAAATTTAACCTTCAGAATGATTTTAAAAAATATTAAGGTTAACATGCAATAGCTTGCATAGTTGCATGATGAAAACATGTACCAGCATCTCAGCTTCTTTGCTTCAGGAATATCTGGGTCAACGTGCAGTATGCTTCTGGGAAGCGCAGATAAAGAAACACCTGAAGAAAAAGAAGATGAATGGTTGATAAAAAAAAGGCACCATTTAAATTTCATAATACATATGCCATAAATCCTAAGATCAAATTACTATGATCATATTTAAGATTACCTTGAAAGTCTCCAACCTTGAGGGATTTAATTGCAATCACGGGAGACTTATCAGCAATATCAAGCAGTTCCTGCCCCACATTGGTAGCTAGATCATTCCATAATGAGACGACAACAGTCTTCTTCCTGAATTGCATAAACATTTTATTTCAGCACAATAATAGCAAACAACACAGTGTACAAAAAGCCATACTTACGTCTGATCAGCAATAGTTACATCACGCTTTGGAACTGTCTCATTGTTACTCTTCCTCCGGATGCTGACAGATGGAGAAACACTTTGAACAATTCCAATTACATCTGAACATTGTCCCAAGAATGACATTACCAAACGGATGAAAAAGAAAAACTTTATATCCTTAACAAAACACTCCGAACTTTCTTACCAACAAGCTCCATTGAGTTAACATAGGGACCCAGTTGGTCAATTGGTACAAAGTTGAATTTTGTTTCAGGAATAAAAGCTGCTTCGCTACTGGCTTCTTCCACTTCAGAGTTCTCATTCAAAGTCATTTCATAATCATTTTTAACTGTTTTAAATTGCTTGTTAGCAACTTTTAGTGTTCCTTTAGATATGTAGTAAACTTTCCCCAATTCAAACTTTTCATAGAATTTCCTTGCAGCCTCATTGAACATTGTTGCTTGTATCTGTGTACCCTGAACATTTCATATTTATTTATCATATCAGTAACCAAATCACACAATAAAGTTTTTTTTAAAAAAAAAAACCATAAAGGTGTCAAACTAAGTACCAACTTACATCTTCATCAGTTAACTCAACATTGAAAACACATCCTTCTCCCCGCACATTCTTATAGGTTCGCATACTCCCTTTGTTTGTAACACGAACCTTAATTGTCCAATTCCCTTGGTAAGGATTCAAGGAAACAAGAGAGTGTACTCTTCGTGTCATGGCCATTCGTGCAGCTGGAGCCATGCTGTTATAAAAGCATATAACATAAATACACATTGTCCATTCTACAAGGCACATACGATACTAAACAGCCAAAAAATGCCAGACAAATACATAACACAAAATCCCAAATGATCAACAGGAAATATCTAAAATATGGTCTCAGATCAAACAAACCAACTTACTTGCTTCGCTGCTCCTTGACAATTTGGGCAGCAGATTTAGTAACAACTTCTTCCTTCGGTTGCAAAACAAAAGCTCTGTCTCCTTCCTCTGGAACCTCATTTTTGGCATCTCTTTCTTGCTTGACCTCATCCTTTATCTCCACTTCAAGTGCAGGAGAAACAGCTTCACATTTGGTTATAATAAGATACCTGCGACAATAAGAAAGCTAACAGTCAGATACTTTATAAAAACTGAACAATGCCCAAAGAGGTGCACCAAGAGTATCTACTTCTCTGATTTGCTGGGAATTTCGTTGACAGTGTAGTCAAGAACACGAATTAAACCCAGGTTCTGAATATTCCCAGAGATAACCTCAGAGGAGAGACGGGAGCTAAAAATTGCTTTGACCTTCATCTTTCCATCACTTGCATTAAATCTGGAACATCAGGATTAACTACTTCAATTAATAAAACAAAACAAAACAAAATAAAATAACACTAATAGACATCAAGCTAAATTCAACTGGATCTGTGCCCTATAAACATTTCAACTTTTCTCTCTCCGCATTGTACTAATGAACCTTCAAGTTGCAGTAGAACAAAAACTAACAGAAAATACATACAGAGACGTGCATACGAACATACCCGTAAGATTTGCCTTTGGGCTCGAGATTGGTAACTTGAACAATGATCTCCGGAAGATCAGAGGGGGAATCAGGGTTTGGAATCGACAACAACGTTGACACAGCATTTGGACTCACCACTTTCCCCATTTCTCTCAATCGCTGCCTTCGTTCTAAACTAGGGCTATCAACAAAGTTCTCTTCTCTTGCAAACTCAGCCGCAGTACGAGAAGAGAGAAAACGGGGTGTAAGGAGGTAGAAGAAAAGAGACAGCTGAAGGCCATATTTAAAATGGTTAGGGGTTTTGGCGCCATTTCTTTGGGTTTCTAGGTCTCTTTTTAGCGGTAAACAAATTCCAAATCAAACATTTTGACATTTTGGGTTGCGCCAAACTTATTAACCGAGCTTCTTTCGAAATTGAAGATGAGGTTACTGTTTTGACGCCGTGACTATATTAGTTTACGAGTTTACCAGACATCAAAGCAATTAGGTTCAACTCCTCGTAGCGATAATGCGAATATCATTTCGGATTCAGTATGGATTATGGATTGAGTTTTGGTATGACATTAAATTAGTACGGAGATATCGTTTTAGATAATTTTTAAATTTAAAAAATAATTTTTAAATTTTTTTAAAAATTATAAAATAGTTTATTATTATATTGTACAGTACTGTATACTTTATAAGTTTACATCAATTATGTTTCTAAAAATTATAATAATAAATAATAACTACAATTAATATAAAATAATATCAATTTTTAAATATTTCACATATAAATAATAATCACAATTAATGTGAAAAAGACAATTATCATCAATACAAATATAAGATTAACAATAATAAAAAAATATTTAAAATATTAAAATTTCATCATATAGTAAATAATAATTATAACAAAAGTTCAAAATATCCAATCAAAATAATAATAAATATCTTTAATTTTCAAACTATTACAATTTATCACAAGAGTTCGTGATGAGGAACCAACCAAGGAACAGTGAAACTTGTAACAAAAATATTTATAATTATATTATATATATATAGAATTTAACATATGTATCAAATATAAGTTAAATTAAAAGAAGAGGAAAAATAAAAACTTAGAACTTCATTCAGTCAACTAAGGAGGATATCCGTTATAACTACACTAACCTCAGTTATCATTTGGTGCAAAATCCTCAACATTAAGAGGAGTCTTATCATCATTATTATTTAAATTCAATGCACCAAATGACATGTTAATGCTTTCCCAACCAAGATTATCTTCAAAATCATTTACATCTATCAAATTCGGTTCTTCAGAAACCCAATCAGTAAGAAGATCAATATTATCAATAGATATTGGATCTGTTAAACTACTTGTATTATTAAGACTCCTAGTAAACAATAAAATTTAATTATTAGAAAATTATAAGAAATTATATCGAAATTACTAATGACAATAACATACCTTTCCCGAAGCTTTAAATTGTAACGAACGAATATCAAGTCATTCAATCTCTTGTGCTCCAATCTATTCCTTTTCTTGGAATGGATGAATTTGAATGTGCTCCAATTCCATTCACAGCCCGTTACACTCACACATTGATTTAAAAATCTAACTTGCAAACCTTTGCAATTATAGAACACCATTTCCAAATTGATCCTCTAAGAAACTATAAATCATAATATAATAATAGTAGTGTTATAAATAAAATAAAGTGATAATTAATTTACAACAAATAAGAAAAAACAGCTAATATCTTAAGAAAGGTTTGTTCTTTGTCAAATAACAACTGGCAATCCAAAATTTCCAAAATACAACTTATAAAGCTCTAATTGTGATCTTAAAAGATCTTGCATCATTTCATGGCCAACAATTATTGTAATAGTGACTAGCATTCCTCTACTGACTTCAACTTTCTTTGTAAAATCTAGTCTAAAATATATACTATGATTCAAAAATGCCCCATCTATAAATAAAGGAGAAGAAAGTTGTCTTTCTCATCTCTCATTGATGATTGAAAGACACAGTGTATACAAAAAAGACCTATATTTTATATTGGCCTTAATTGCTTCCTTTGCTCTTTCCATGGCATTCAAAAAAATAATCCATTGTTGGCTTTTCTTCACTATCAGCCAATCAAAGCACCCTCACCAAAGGCTCACAAAATTGGATAACAAATTGATATTGAGACTAAAATTCTCTATCTTCTAGTATAATGCTAGAAACCTCCAATCCAGCATTAGACATGGCATGTTGAGATGCAACTCATTTATCACTTGTAAACATTTGTCTTAACTCTTTTTTCATCGAAACAAAAGACTTAAGTGATAAGAAATTTGTTGCAAAGCTTGTCACACTAGGACAACACAAGTTCTTACCATTGATAATTCCTTTTTCATCAAATTCAAAACACATGCACGTTATAGATAAACTTGGTCACCTTTTTTGCTTTTTGCATAGCCTCATTAATAATAGGAAAATACATAAGATCCGCTATATTCTCCAACATTAGGTAAATGCAATGTGCAACACAAAAAAGTATAAGAAAAAGAATTATACTTATTTTGTAAACTTCCTCATGTTGCTTTAAAAGTGAAATCATTGTCAGTAATAAACTGAACAATATTTTCTAGCCTTACTTCATTTACAACTTCATCAAATATCGCAAACAAAGTCTCAACATTCCTAATAAGACCATATGCATCAATAGATTTTAAAAATATAGAGTCATTTATAGAACAAACCGACAAATTAATAATAAGCCTTTGTCTCCTATTTGTCCAACCATTACACATGATTGAATATCCATAAATAGCCTAATTCACTCTTTTTCTACCAAATAACTTCTAATTTCAGAAACTGAACAACTCAAAAATTTACCTTTTAAGTTATTAAACCAAGGAGCTTTGTATCCCGAACCGCAAGAGACTATTGCATCCGTTATAGATTGATAATAGTAAGATTGTGAAGCATTTAATGATGAACCTGCATCATACCACCATCTAGCTACTGCCATATCTACGTTATGAGCTGCTTCTCTTGATTGCATTGTACTACGAATTAAAGGTTGGCCTACAGGAGTTATTTGTGGTGTAAAAAACTAGTCACCTGCCTTCTTCTTTTCCTAACATTAGGTACAGGTCTAACATTATCTTTTTGCTGAGATTGAGATAGAACACTACCACTACCACCTTCAACATTTTCATAATCACCATGAAAACTAGCAAATGAAGTTTCACTACCAAATTTAAAATTCAACATTTCCCTTTTATCTTTCTTATGCTAATATTATTTAAGCAAAGTTTTCATTTGTCACTTCATATCATGACTTACTTTTTTTACATGGTTCCACGTCTCCTTTAACCCTAACTAAATGCTTCTTTAATCGAGTTATTCCTCTACCTTTTAAATGCTTATTACAAAATAAGCAAAAAGTATAGTTCCTCATACTGGGAACTAATGCAATATGAGCCCAAGTTGGATCACTGTATCTTCCTGAAGTAGTTTAATCAAGAGTACTTGAGATTCCTTCTATTTATCTATAAAAATAAAAGAATGCATATATCAAAATAAATAACACATAATTTCATTACAACAATACACATGTCCACCTTATATAATATAACTTATACATCATACACAATTAACCATAAGTCAAAAACTAATAATTCAATTATTTAACAAACATAATTACATAAAACATGCATAAATAATTTCAATTTCTAACAATCACAAAACATGGGTAAACAATTTATAACAATTTTCAACAATTTCAATTCAACCATTACAAAACATGCATAAACAATTTCCATTTCCAACATTTTCTATTCCCAATAATTTTCAACAATTCCATTTCTGATAATTTTGAACAATTTCAATTCAAAGTTTCAACATCTCAAAACATGCATAAACAATTTCTATTTCCAAATTTTCAACAATTTCATTTCCAACAACCAACAATTTCAACCATCATAAATTCACAATTCACAAAATAATGAAATATACATAAACAATTTCAAAATTCAACAACTTCTATCAATTTTCATTTCTTAATTTCAACATTTTCTAACAATTTCATTTATAACATTTTCCAACAATTTCAATTCAACCATTACAAAACATACATAAACAATTTCCATTTCCAAAATTTTCCATGCCCAATAATTTTCAACAATTCCATTTCGAACAATTTCAATTCAAAATTTCAAATATCACAAAACATATATAAACAATTTCTATTTCTAATTTTCCAAAAAAAATATTTCCAACAACTAACAATTTCATTTCCAATAACCAACAATTTCAACCATCACAAATTCATTTCCAACAATTTCAATTCAATAATTACAAAAACATACATAAACAATTCTCATTTCCAATAATTTTCAACAATTGTTATTCCAATAATTTCCAACAATTTTCATCACAAAACATACCAATAATTTCCATCACAAAATATACACAAATAACCAAATACAATGAATTTGTTTTTCACATTTAAAAGCAAAAAATATACCCAAAAAATAAAAAATCTATTTCAATATTCAGATCTAGAGTTGGGAGGGCAGTGGTGGGCTGGTGGGTGGTGTTGGGAGGTTGCTAAGGGTGCGGTGGTGGTCACTAGATGGCAGGAGAGGGAATGGTGGCAACTGGCGACGATGGTGAAGAAGAGAGAGAGTAAGAGTATGAGAGAGAAACTAATGAGAGGAAGAAGAAGGAGAACATCGGGTGTGGTGTGGGAGGGAGGGGGTTAGTGAGAGAATGTGATTTTTTGAGTAAAAGAGAGAGTGAGAGTGTGAGTTTATGAAAATGAAGAAGGTGCAACAGTGGTAGGTAACGTCGGATTAAGGGGGAAGAAGAGGGTTTAACAATTTTTTTTTGCAAATATGGCCGATATTGGCCTGTACCAACCAAAACAGTAATTTTTGTACTGTTTATCGGCCGGTACAGTACGAAAATCCAAACTTTGCCTAAAAGTGATTTGGGTCTATCTTCTTTTCTTTCATTAAACCATGAAGCAATGATTATTAATTAAATCAAATTGAGTCAAGTTAAAATCCAAAAATGAGTATATTTGTTGAGTTTAGTCGCACTTAATGAAGGATCACATTAAACATTTCTCTAAGGTTAATGCCAGACTTTTTATAAAAGAAACAGTGAGATCTAACTTTTTGTTTCAAATGGCAATAGTTTTAAAGATAAAATCTATAAATTTAGTTATTTCATTCATTTACTAAAAGAAATTTTGTATTAAAATTATAGACAATTATGTTCATGATTTTGGTTGGTCTTCCTTCTCATCTCATTTGGTTTAAAGTCCATTGCTTGGTCTCAGCCTCATTATTGTCCCTATTATAAGATTTTCTCGATAGTTTCTTTCTTTGGATGTTGTGACGCTTTATTTTTTCCAAGAAAACTAATAGGATGTTTCTTTTCAATATGCGACAACTATTGTTCTGTGTATGCTCCTCAAGTTTGAGAGACCTACTTAGGTGTTATATAAGTAGGCTATCTTCCTCTAAGCTAACTTACCTTTTATCCCTTTCTTGAACCTCTTTGACGGTATATGCATTATCCATCTACAAGGATTTTCATAAGGTTAATGTTTTTCCAATCCTTTCTAGAAGGCAATTATGGTCATTAAGGAATTGAGGTAGAGATTTAAATGAATTCAAAGTTGGACTCTCTTATATTTTGAAAAGGTCTTGCCTAACATTGTATTATCTCAAACTAAGTTGCCGGGTCATAAGCTTTGCATTAGTTGTTGAAAAAATAGGTTTTAACTTGGTTTTCCAAACATTTAAAATTTTCTATTGAGCCTATGAGAAGCATTTGACACCACTGATTGTGTTTGTCAATGTAAATGAGAAAGTAACACACTTTTTATTACATCTAATGTCCTATACAAGTACATCGTTTATCTAAAATAGATTATGAAACTGCAAAGATATGTCATACTTGTATAGGAGTGTAATGGTGGTAACTTGAATTTTGATAATGCATGTTTAAGTAATGCAATCTCAATGAAAGGGGTAATTAGATCAACACATATTGGTTTTAATTTTGCTCTTATAACATATTGGGAGAAGCAAGTCTATAGTGATGTATTGTGGGTGAGGTTATAGAATTACTTTAAGTATTAGACCTTTAATGACTTAGGAGTTTGCTACATATCCTCATTTGGTATCACTTTCTTTTGTTAGCAACACGAGATGGTTTAAAATTAACTTACGACATTTTGCAGTTAGAGTTTTATATTAAAAATGTTGACGTTACGACTAACAATTGATGTGTGTTCTCGATCGTTATTGATAGATTTATATGGTTGAAGTATAAAGGCATTTGTGAGGAGGAGATGGGTGTGAAGACAATTATAATGGAGTGTGAGGAGGTATTATTGATTTCATTTTTTTGGTAAAGGAACAGAGATTTGAGTATATGATCACTAATCATATGCTTACAAGATCAACTAATTATGACACTACAATGGGTGCGAAATCATAATCATGAATTTATGAATATTAATATTCTTTGGATCAGTCGTATGAATATCGATACGTATCGAACCAAAACTAATACGAAATAGAGGGTCAGTGTACCGAGCTTAAATATCGGTCGGTACTGGCCCGTTTTGGATGATATTGGTCGGTATTCAAAATATTGGCTAAATATTGACTGGTACCGGAAATTTTAAAAAATAAGGGACTTTTTTGTAAAATTTTCAAAAAATTTTAAAGTTTCTCACCCTTTCTCTTACCTCTCTTTCCTCCCTTTTTTTCAAAATTTTTTTAATTAGTTATTTTATTTACTTCAACTTTTATAATTATTGTGATTTTTTAATTTTTGTTTTTAAAATAATAATAAATAATTTATTACTAATAATAATTATAAATAAAATAAAATTTAAAAATATATTATTTTTGTTTAAATTTATTTTAATAATTTATATAATATTTATTTATAAAGTATTAATAAAAATATTTTATTTTTAAAAATAAATAATTTAAAAATTAAATAAACTACTATTTATTTAATAAAATTTTAATTATTAAATAAAAATATATTTGAAATTTGTATATTTTAAAAATATATTTTAAATTTAATTATATTTATTAATAATTATTAAATTAAATTTATAAATTAAATTAAAATTGTGATTATTATTTATTATTATTATTTTTGGAGACAAGGTAAAACACATACAGTATAATTGTATAATATTACAATAAACTATTTTATAATTTTTGTGAAAATTTAGTTACTATTTCGCGTACCAAGTCTAATGTAGTTCTCGTAGCAATTTATAGGTCAATTTTCTGCTGCACGAAGGCATTATGCCAGCAATTCTGACCAACTCTAAAGTAGATGTTCTATTACCTGGCTCATTCCCACTTCTTTGACATGATATACGGAAAAAATTTAAGAATCTTTCAGATGAATGAACTAAAACGTAGTAAATACCAACACATACACATTTCATTTACTTCAAACCATATACAGTAATTAGTTACGTAAAAATTGAAAGATCAACTAGACAATTGGAGCCCATGCATCCCCATGCCTGTCCGATCGGAAAACAGTGCATGTAAATCGCCTCTGAGAGATAACACGTTGGCGCCTCAAAGTCTGAAACAAACATACTAGGAAAGATATGGCTAAAAATCATCGAGTAGCTATGAGCAGCCAGGTAGCTAGGGTTACTGGTCTCACAGCGAAACAGATGACCCCACGAACTACGTTTATGTTGCTGGCTACATCTAACTATAAATAGACCAAAATTTATCTGAATGGTCAGGACCAGCATTTACTATTGCTAAGGCTAGAAGTGGAAATGGAGCCAAGAAAAAGTTGAAACCTGAAAAGGAAATGAGAGAGTAAAGTAGGACTTGAGGTCCAAAGAATACTCCAACTCGACGATTCCCTAGAATGGTTAACTATAAGATATATACTTTTCTTTGAAAGATAAGATATTTCTTGTAAATAGGCGGTGTAGAATTATACTTAGCCTATGAACCATGCGAGTTGGAAGCATACAAACAAAGAATCAACAAGAGGGCTATCTATTCAAAACAGTTGTGATATTATATGCTTTGGAAAGTGATTTGTTTGGAGGAAAAAAAGAAGAAGACTTACCTACTTTGAAATGTCCTTCTCAAAATGGATATGCCGGCGGTGTATGGTTGGTAAGAGAATCATGGAGGCAAAAATTATGGTATCATTGTGGTTAATATATACAAGTCCTTATTTGTTGCATGCCTTAAAAGCAATCATGTATATGTGCATAATTAACCTATGATGCCATGCTTTCTTGGTCTTTGCCAATTAAGCATGTACATGTATTTTCCTCTCTTACTTGGAAATTAGGAAGAATAAATAGGATGTAAATTGATAATGTTGTTACCCAATATAAGATGAGTTTGCAACGTTCTTTGTATTTAGTTCAAGATTAACGTTAAATAAAAAAAATAGCCGTAGTTTAAGGAGCACAAATACGCGCAACACTGGTGCGTACACAAAAACGAAACAATGATGGGTTGGATCAAATTTCGAGGTCAATATATTTATAAGGAATCAGAAGATAGGGTGTTTGGAAAAGTGGGTTCTATTTCATTTTCATGTGACTCGAGAGCCACTAATTTTACTAAAGGGTTTGGTTAGTAGACTACAACGCAGTAGCCCTTTGATTACGTTTTTTTTTGTTCAAATCATTGCCGAATCGTGACCAAAAGGCTGACCTTTGGACGACGTTTTCCAAAATCATTACTATATGGCAAGCCTTTCGCGACGATTACGTAATATCGACGCTAAATAATTAGCCTTTGGCAACGCCTTTTGGTATCGCCACAAAAGGCTTACAACTTCGTGACAGTTTAGTAATATTTAACTAATATCATCACCAAAAGGCTTATTCTTTGGGACGGTATTATAAATTATCGTGAAATGCTTGATTTTTGGCGACAATTTTTTAAGTAGTCAAATATTTCTTTTGTTTATAATTATGAATTTATTAACTTTGACTTAATTATTTTGTGACTGAATATTATATTAATAAAAATTAAATTTAATATTATTGACAATAATTCTAAGTCTAAAAATAAAATTTGCTAAAAATGTCAAATCATTTCAATAATTTATGAAACCATAAACTTAAAATCAATTAATATTACATAAATTCATAATTTTTATTTTTCTCTTCTAAATTATATCATTTGACAATTTTATATGGTGTCACAAAATTTTCAAATAGTTTAAACATGAAGTTTGTAATATAATAATATATGATTCTTACAAAAAAAATAAATAATGATATAAGGTATGTAATAAAATATAGTGATATATGGTAAGTAATATAAGATTTTAATTAAGACTTTAACAATTTTTATAGACAAAACAATAAATAAAGAGAAACAGATTTCATTAAAGAGAAAAATTTATAATTATTTTTCTAAATTCCAAGTGATATAAGACTTGGTGGATAAATGACAAACTCATTTATTTACATATATTTTCATATTAATTGGATGGGTTTTCGTCACTATAATTGGTCTTTATGAAATTATTTGATCATTATTTGAATTATTATGCCTTACATCTAATTTGTGATTAATTGTGTTAAATTAATTTTGGACAATTGATGCTACTTTATTTGTAAATTTTATTGCAGGGTACTTGAAGAAATTAGAGTTCAAAAGATAAAAAAGTAGTGATCAAGGCATTAAAATAGTTGGAAACAGAAGGCTATAAAACGACAACGTGTTGAGATTGTAAGACATTTATGGGTCGACAATTATTACATTGTACCTGTATCCATGATTAATTTGTAAGATGTTGCTTTTTTTTATACAAGTTTATTCCCTCTCTTCCTTTCTTTTTTTAATGTGTTTCTTCAATGGTTCAGAATGACTTAGATTATATTCATAAGTTTTTGTTTCTAAAACTTATATACTCATTTACCAACCATCATGTTGGTTCACCAATCATCATGATGCTTCAGGTATGAAAGAGAGAGGGAAAGGGCCTTGGATCCATTTGAGTTCCATCATTTAATACCCAATAACTATTATCTTGGGTGCTTTTTATGGTACTCAAATCTATAAGTCACATAAAATATTAAATAGTCTAACAATCTCCCACTTGGCCCATGTTACGACTTGATGATCCAACAATAAAACTTTAAGTGCAGACCAAGTCATCCTTAATTGAATTAAGCTAATGGGATTATGGCGGTCACAAGTTATATAACATGATTCCTTTCATGTATCACAGAATCAACTCAACTCAACAAACTTTAAGTGGTTAATTCAGTAATTGTTATCTCACAAATAATTATTATTATATACAACATAATATGGATAACCAGTAAGTAAGCAAAACCATATGATTATAATTGAATTTACAAGTGTCATAACAATTCGAGCAAGAAAATTATATGTATATATACATGTCAGAACGTTATGCTAACAAAGGACTTATTTATAAGGCCCATCCATTCAACATGACCGATAAATGTTTTGGGTGGTAAGTCTTTCGTTAACGGATCCACTATCATGAGATCAGTGCCAATATACTCAATTGACACTTTATGTTTTTGCACTTCTTTCATAGACAAATACTTCAGATCCATGTGTTTCACATCCTTTGAATATTTGTGATTCTTAGAGAAGAATACGGCTGTGAAATTATCACAATAAATTCTTAACGATCTGATAATACTGTCGACAAGACCAATAACTAGTATAAAGTTACGCACCCACAATCCATGAACTGTGGCCTCAAAGCATGCCACAAATTCAACCTCCATAATAGAAGTAGTAATGACGAATTGCTTTCCACTTTTCCACGAAACTGCTCCTCCAGCTAATAGGAACATACAACCGATTGTAGATTTCCGTGAGTCTACACAACTAGCATAGCCTGAATCTGAGTAACCTATTACTTCGAGATGGGTTGATTTCCTATATGTGAGCATATAGTCCTTGGTGCCTTGTAAGTATCTAAGGACTTTCTTTACAGTTTTCCTGCGATCCATTCCAGGATTGCTTTGATATCGGCCTAGTATTCCAACGACAAAATTGATATCTGGCCTAGTGCATGTTTGAGCATATATTAAGCTTCCAACTACTGACACATAAGGAATAGGCTCTATGTTCTTACGTTCCAAATCGTTTCGTGGACATTGCATTAGACTAAAATTGTCCCCTTTCTCAATTGAAACTGTCCATGCAAAGCAATTTTCTATTTGAAATATTTCTAATACTTTCTCGATATAACCTTTCTGAGACAATCCTAACAATCCTTGTGATTTATTATTCTGAGACAATCCTAACAATCCTTGTGATCTATCTCGAAATATTTCTATTCCTATCACATAGGATGCCTCACCTATATCTTTTATTTCAAAATTATTAGAAAGAAAATTCTTGACATCATGTAATAAAATCATATTATTCGCAGTAAGAAGGATATCGTCAACATATAGGACTAATATAATGAACTTGCTCCCACTAACCTTCATATAGATACACCAATCAACGGTGTTTTCTATAAAATCATAAGACGTAATAATATCATTAAACTTAAGATACCATTGTTGGGAAGTTTGCTTCAGTCCATATATTGACTTTTTGAATTTATACATTAATCGTTCCTTTCTTGTGGTTTTAAAACCTTTTGGTTGATTTATATACACTTCTTCTTCCAAGTCACCATTTAGAAAGGCAGTCTTTACGTTCATTTGGTAAGGCTCTAAATCATAGTGAGCCACTAGTGCCATAACAATTCTTAAGGAGTCCTTCTTTGAAATTAGAGAGAAGGTCTTTTTATAGTCAATACCATCCTTTTGAGTGTAAGCTTTGGCAACAAGTCTAGCTTTATACCTTTTAATGTTACCTTGTGAGTCATGTTTGGCCTTAAAGACCCATTTATAACCCATTTGTTTTGCACCTTTCGGCAACTTAACTAATTCCGAAACATTGTTATCATCCATTGATTTCAACTCTTCTTTCATAGCATTGAACCATTTTTCAGAATTGTTACATTCTATAGCTTGTTTAAATGAGCCTGGATCTTTATTAGTGCTCAAGTCACATTCATGTTCAAGTGAGTAAATTTCATAGTCACTTGAAATAGCTGGTCTTTATTGCCTTATAGACCTTCGTAATGTTATGTGTTGTGACATTACTTGATCATTTGTAACTTGATCACCATTAGCTGGTTCGTTATTAATATGTTCAACTTGTGGAATTGGAATATTAATTTGTTGTTCCGATATGTTGCGTATCTGTGATGCAACAAGAGGAATAACAACCGATGGAATCACTTCTGATGTGGTAGTGTTTACTCATCTTGAAGTAGTTTCTACTTGATTTTCGTGAATATCCACTTTTTGTGCCTCTCCACTCCCCCTGATTTGACCATTCTCAATGAACTGAGCGTTATTAGACTCAGCTATTCTCATACTATAGTTAGGATAATAAAATCTGTACCCCTTGGATTTTTTAGAATAGCCAATGAAAAAACTACTAATAGTTCTTGCATTAAGCTTCTTGTCATATTGATTATACATCTTTACTTCTGCCGGACAACCCCAAATATGAAGGTGTCGTAAACTAGATTTCCTTCCTGTTCACATTTCATAAGGTTTCTTAGGAATTGCTTTATTAGGAATCCTATTAAGCAGATACACAACGGTCTTTAATGCATGTATCCATAATGATACCGGTACATAACTATAACTTAACATACTCCTAACCATATCTATAAGAGTACGATTTTTCCTTTCGGCTACACCATTTTGTTGTGGTGTAATAAGCATTGTGTATTGTGCCTATATGCCTTGACTTGCAAGAAACTTGGCAAATGGACCTGGACATTGTCAACTTTCATCAAATTTTCCACAATATTTATCATCTCTATCAGACCTCACTATCTTTACTTTTCCATCTAACTGCCTTTCTATCTCATTAATGAACACCTCTAGGATGTCCACAGACTGAGAATTCTCATGTAGCAAATAAATATAACCATATCATGAGAAGTCATCAATAAAGGTAATAAAATATTTTTTTCCACACCAAGAAGGAATGTCAAAAGCACCACAGATGTCAGTGTGTATTAATTCCAAACGTGTGCTACTTCTTATGGCTGAATTCTTTGATATATGTTTGGTTTGCTTGCCTTTAATGCAATCCACATATATATCCTAGTCAACAAAATCCAATGGAGGTAAGATGTCATTTTTAACTAACCTTTGTACCATTTCCTTGGATATATGACCTAATCTTTTATACCACAAAAAAGCAGAACATTCATTTTGTGCACTATGTTTACTTCCTATAATATGGTCAACATGAAACAAAGATGTAGCAAAATTAACGTCAACATTGAAACGATATAACAATTAATTAAGGTACCAGAACCATAATAGCACTTATGTTTATATAATGAAAAAACATCATTTCCAATCTTAAATTGAAATCCTACATCATCCAAATTTGCAACAGAAACTAAATTCTTAGTACATTCAGGAACATAAAGAAACTTTTTTAGATCTAGGTAACACCTAGTGTCCAAGATCAATCTGTGTCCCAATGCCCTCTATCCGTGCCTTCATTATGTTCCCTATATACAAGAACTTTTCAATTCCATTAATGTTCTGGATTGAAAGGAATCCCTATTTAATATGTGACACTGAGTAGTTGCACTAGAATCTAACCGCCAGGTATTTTTAGGCACTTAAATAAGATTTGATTCAAAACATACTGAAACATAGTATGTACCTTTCCTTTCAATCCAAGCCTTTCGTTTACGACAATCTTTCTTGAAGTGATCAGGCTTCTTGCAGAAGTGACACCTCTTATCCTTATGGATGCAACCCTCATTAACTTTGCTGAGAGCTTTGTCCTTATCTTTTCCTTTCTTTCCTGGTTTATTTTTGCTGCTACTAGCTCCTTGATGAAATGTGAGATGAACGGAGTGTTCTTTTATTTTCTTCAATCTCCCTTCCTTCTGAACCAACATGACCTTAATTTCTTGAAGGTTCCATTTTTCCTTAATGGTGTTATAATTCACCTGGAACTGGCCAAACTCTAGAAGAAGGGAGTTGATAATGAACTGTACCAGAAAGGACTCACTCACATCCATACCTATGGATTTCAGCTTTATAGCTAGGATTGACATATGAGTTACATGATCGTGAATAGGTTGTGACCAATTAAAATTTTTGGTCATTAGCTCACTCATTAAAGTCCCTACTATAGACTTGTCAGCTATATTAGATTGAGAGTATTCTTTAAGCTTCAACATGAACTCCTTTGCGTTGCCCATTTTAGGCATTAACAACTTTACATTTTTTGTGATTGTCATTCGCATCAAATTTAAGCTTAGCCTGTTAGACCATTCCTAAGTCTCATTGTAACATCCCATCCCCATATTAAGGGTTAGAACCCAGATTTCAATAATGGACAAAATAGCAATGTGAGAGTTAGAAAAATTTGCATTTCATGCTCAGCAAAATGTCAACATACATATATGCAGAATTGAATTTTTACACACATGAAAATAATTGTACATGCACTCATTGACATTCTGGGTATAATTGAATTGTAATGTGATACTGTTGAGAATTCTAGTTTTAGTGATGAATAAGTTAGATGGTGGATTTGAGAATTAGGAATTGTTTACAACTGTATTGAATGGTTTCTGGATTGTGATCTATAAAAATTTATGTAAGTTGATGGAGAAATATTTGTCTCTGTTATGGTTTAAAAGATTACGTACAAGGTTGATGTACTGTTCATGCATGAAAAATATATGAAGTGTTAACAGAGGTAAATTCGAATAGATGTAAAGTGTATAATGAAATGAAGCTAGAAGAATGTGTTTTAGTGTTCTATATGTTGATTGAAGAGGGTTGAAATGAGAATAAAGAAGTGGAAAATTATAGTAGAGAGAGAAGTTGTAAATATGAGTTCAGATTCTTAAGCTTTGGAGAATAAGTTTGATTAAGTTTTCTTTAAACAGTGTATGGAGTAAAGAAATGCATTATTAATAAGTTATAAGAATTTAAGTTGGAAAAGAAAAAAATGAAGATTTGAGGAAGAAGAAGCATAATGAATGAAAAAGGGAAGTTAGAGAAGTATATGACGCCTCGTTTGGTGAGGACGTATCGTCCAGTGAGGACGTATCGTTTGGTGAAGACACTGCATCTAATAACATCATATCGTCTGGTGATAATGTCATATCGTTTAGTGCACTGTTTATCTGATCCTTTCGTCTAGTGCACTATTCATCTGATCCTTTGGTCTGGTGCACTGTTCATTTGATCCTTTCGTCTGGTCCCACTTTTGACCCTGTAAATGATAGAATCTATCTTAAAGGTTCCATGAAAGATGTAAATATTGAAGTTCTCTTTCGAACCATCCAAATAACACCTCAATTTAAGTTCTCTAGAGAAAGTTATGACCATTTTTCCAATTCGTCTAACCTTTCGTCTGGGTTCATCTAATCCTATCGTCTGGTCCTCCTTTTGACTCTTCAGATGATATAATTTATCTTCAAGGTCTCTATGAAGGTTTTAGATCTTTAAGTCTCCTTTGGAACCATCTAAAAAAACTTCTTAATCCGATATCTCTAGAGAAAGCTATACCGATTGCAAAATGTCTTCTGTGTACTGTTCATAGCCTTCTTCTGGTCATTGTTCATAATGTATCATCAAGTCCAATTATGACCATTTAGATGATAAAATATCACTTGAACATCTTCTTGAAAGTTGTATATCTTGAAGTCCTCTTCAAGACTATCTAAAGAACACCTCAATCTGATATCTTTAGAGAAATTTACGCTAATTGTAAAACAACTTCTGTGAACTATTCCTTTTGTATTGTCTGGTCCAAATTTGACCCTCTAGATAATAGAATTTGTCTTCAAGGTCTTCATGAAAGTTATAGAAATATAAGTCCTCTTTCTATCCATATAAGAATGACCTCTATCCGATACCTATAGCGAAAGTTATGCTAGTTTCCCCAAAAGAAAAAGGTTCAATATGATAGAAGACAGAACTTTGTTTGATTCTTTCAGCCCTAACCTTGTCATCTGACCTCCAATTGGAGTGATTCTTAGACCAATAGATTCCTAACGCATTTTTCTATCTCTGTAAAAAAATTTGTAGCTTTATAAATCAAATTGAAAAAGGTTGATCAATTGAAAGTGTGGACTTTGTTGAAATAGGGAAATAAGAGTATCTTACTGAACATACTTCAGTTTTTTGATTATATTTGGATCTATAGGATTCCAAATGAGATGATTTTTGATTTGGAGTATACTAGAGACATAAGAAATATGGGAACATGTTTTTAGAAGAAAGTGTTACAAAATAACTTCAGTGTCGAGGTCAAAAAGAACATGTAACGTTGACTCAAAATGATGTTTTTATCGGAAAAATCTAAAAGTGAGTAAGGGGTTATGACTTGTGATTACAGTGGTTGTATTAAGTCATAAACTTAAGTATAGATTATACTTTAGTATGTCTTAATGAAGGGAAGTGGATAAGTGAATAAGAAATGGACAGGTGTCCTAGCTAAAGCTAAACTTTAATAACCTTGAAAGACAAGCTACTGTCATTGTCTTTATCCTTTTTAAAGCTTCTTTCCCTAGTTGTTCTCCAACACAGAGTTTTGATCAAATATTCACCAAAGTTAAATCTTGCTTTTCTCTATTTGTCCTTACTTCCTCCTTGTTATTTCTTTCTTCTACCCTAAGAAAAAACTGAACCCCCTGTCAACTTTCAAGTTGATGTACGTGATTGCATGAGGGATTAGGTTTCATGTGATTGCTGTGGATGTTGGAACTTCAAACAAGTTAAGTGTCTACATTCAGGCGTTTCTAGAATTTAGAAGCAAATGCTAATCTAGAGCATACTGTGAGTAGACTGAGATGGTCTCACTTCATTGTTTGCTTTGTTTGAATTTTGTATTAATTGACTACTGGATGATATTATGAATGTGATTGATTGTGTTGGTTTCTGGACAACAAGTCTGATGAATGTGATGCATGAATGAAATATTAAAGTGCTCCTTATATGTGAATTGGATGAAATATGTGATACATGACTTGGTTGTTAAATGTCGGACTTAGTTCCGAAGGAAAGTGTGATCTTGCATATAAATGAAAAAGTGATACTTAACTTTAATGTTGAATGCCGGACTACAGTCTGATGATATGTGAATGTGAGTGAATGAGAATATGCAAATGTGATTGTGGCATTCCATTTCATGAATGCATGAAACATAATGGAGTTGTGACCAGATTAGCCACCGATCAGAGCTTAAAGCTCAACGAGTGAAAATGAGCCTCGAGCTCAAAAAGTAATTTAGAGCTTAAAGCTTAAAGTGTGAAAAGAGCCTCAAGCTCTTAAAGTGATTCAGAGCCTCAGGCTCAACGTTTAATGAGCCTGGTATTCAATAGATATGGGACAGTTTAGGCACTCGGTCACAACAAAGTAATAAGTAGAAAGCGGGTCTCATGCACATTACATATGCATAATATGAATGATTAAATTGTATTAATTGTGAAATGTGAAATGCGAAATGTTATAGATGTGATTTATGTGTTATGTGATTGGGCGAGCCATCGATGATGGTCACTCATTGAGTTTGCAAAACTCACCCAAAATTTGTAAGTATTTTTCAAGACTTAGAAGAATACCCCGTTAGGCAAATTGGAGTATATATACTTTATGCAAGGGAAAGATAGATGTCGGGATCAGTTCGTGTCTGCATTGTATTGTTGGCCCTAATTTTTTTTTATGAATAAGTATGAGTTACATCAATTATAAGATCTTTAAGATAATTTGTAGAGTTAATTATTATGTTGATGTTAGAAAGATTATATGATATGGGTTGATTGAATTAAAGTGTTAATGTTATAAGTATGTTCAAGGGCAATTTTGGCAAGGCACTTAAGGATAAAGAACATAAGGTATATAAGGAAAGATTTGAATTAAGTTAGAGTTAATATGGTGTTTAAGAAGATTAAAGGAGTTAGGAGGAAAATG
>JANSVA010000007.1:16219889-16255117 GCA_025504915.1 Erythroxylum reticulatum | reverse complement strand
ACAAGATTCTGAGCACAAATTTTCTCAAGGTTGGCTTGAGAAATTCAAGCTACGACACGGTATCAAGTCATTTCGTCGTTTAAGAGATAGTGGTTCGGTTGATATATAAGACATGGAGAAGCAATTGGAGTCTATAAGAGAAAACATAGATAAGTTCCCTATGAAAGATGTTTTTAATATGGATGAAACTGGTTTGTTTTACAGGTTACAAGTTGATTATTCTCTTACTACGAAGCAACTTGAAGGAAGAAAACAAGACAAAGAAAGGCTAACAATTGTTATCTGTTGCAATGAGGATGGATTTGAAAAAATCCCTTTATGGATTATTGGAAAATATGCAAATCCACATTGCTTCAAGAATGTCAACATGAATAGCTTGAATTATCACTACCGTGCCAACAAAAGAGCTTGGATGACAAGTGTGCTTTTTGATGAATATATCTGTTGGTTTGATAAAAAAATGCATGGCAGAATAATTTTGTTTGTGGTAGATAATTGTCCAGCACATCTAAGAAATATTGAAGGGTTACATAATGTTGAGTTGTTCTTCTTGCCACCCAACATGACATCAAAAATTCAACCTTGTGATGCTGGAATAATAAGAGCTTTTAAGATGCACTTTCGTAGGAGATTTTACCGTAAGATTTTAGAAGGCTATGAGTTGGGACAATCTGATTCAGGTAAGATTAATGTTTTGGATGCTATCCATCTTGCAGTCTCGGTTTGGACAGTTAATGTTCAGCAAGAGACGATAGAAAATTGTTTTCGACATTGCAAAATTCGTTCAAGGGATAAAGTCTCAAGGAATTTAGATGAACCCACTTGTGGAAACGACATTTATGAACTTGAGCTCATGATTAATGATCTTAGCTATCGCAATAAAATAGATGTCAATAACTTATTGGATTACCCAGGTGAAAATGATACATGTTCAGAGATCTAGAGCTTAGAAGAAATTGTGGCTCCTATCCTTGAAAATAATGTTAATGATAAAGTTGAAGACGATACGGTACCTTTGGAACCCGTTACGCGTAAGGAAGCACTTATTGCGTCTAGAACTCTTCACAATTTTTTGGTACAGTTCGAGAACACAACACCAAAAATTTTGGATGTAATAAGAAAAGTTAGAGATGAGCTCCAACTAGACTTAAATTTTAAGGAAAAAAAAACAACACTAGAATCATATTTCACTAAATTGTCTTAGTTATATTTGTGTAAGTTTATACAATTATTAATTTATGATATTAATGGGAACCTATATTTACATAGGGGTGTTATGAAAATATATTATCTTATTATCTTATTAAAATTTGTTAAATTTTCAACTGGCCTAAGTCGGAACCGGAGAAAAATATTATCTTAGAGAGTTTATTAATTTACCGAGTATCAATTTAAAGAGGTTCTACTGTACATTTTTTTTCTTATTATCATTATTTTTTGTTTAACAAGTAAAAGAGTTTCATTTTTTAGGAGGCACATTCTATAATTAGACTATCTTGGTTTATACCTAGTTGCTAGGTTAACCTAAATATAAACTTTTTTTTAGAATTTAAAAATTCATTAAAAAATAGAGAAGATTACATTAAAGTGTCTCTCCCACGTGAGATATACCCACTTGGTACACCGAATACAACTAAGTTAAGCAAAACGGTGACGTTTAGAAACAATGTTAAAGGGCAAAGTCGTTTAATATTTAGGGTATAACGATCTACGACTTTCTTGAATCTCCAGCTATTACTCAATTTGGGAGGATGAGAGTCGACGCTTTGACAACGATGCTAGCGGCTGCTCCATGGAGTTTCTTCTACTCGATTCTTCAGACAAGTCAGAGCTTAACTCAGGTAGCAAACTCAACCTCAGAAGACTTTAGCAATTAGGGCATGACTATTTTGTATTTTGACTGTTCAGACCTTGCTTTAATTTCGGAGGAGGGAGGAGACTCTTTGGGAGCAAACCGGTGAGGGCGATCTCGACTCAAGTAAATGTATTCAGGTCATTGTGATTCCATTCTTTATATCCTTTCTCGAATCTTCGCAGCAATTCTCGATTTAGGGAAGGTGATGGTTCTGGCTAGTCGATCGATGGTTCTGACTACTGCCACTCATCTTCATACAAGAAGCTCGACACGTATCAAACTCAACAACCGAACTCTATGATCGTTTAGGGCATGGCTAATCTGAGTTCATCTCATTAGGATTTGATTTTCTTAAAGGACTTCAGAGGCTAGCTAGAGAGGTAGATCGGAAAGGAGATCTCATTTTCAGGTACATAGTTCAAAGATTTTGGAAGTTTCCTTTCTTTTTTTCTTGAAACCTCCACCGAATAAACTTGAAACAGCAGCGTGCAAGGCTTAACCAAAGAACAGAGTATAAAACAACATAGTCACGTTGTATAGATATTTTAGCTCTATATTTTATATACATACATGTGCAATTCTAACATTACACGAGGATTATACCATATTGATGAGAAGATTATATGCACAGTATTGTTACTCAACAACAGAACTGGAAACAGGGAAAGCAAGAGAACCATCTACTAATGCCACTAGAATTTGCTTTCGGGGTACTCCCCGACTTGGGGCTTTCTGTCCATGCTTGTGGTTGAACGACTTTGGGAGTTGCTGGCTGAGACGGCGGTTGTGATAATCCACTTGTTGAACCACTCTTATCATCCGTCAATCTTCGCACAAAAACAAATCCAAATTAGTAAATTTCTCCATTTGTGAGTATCAAAACAACAATGTTCCACACTAATTTCTAATTTGATACGTTTTCTGCTGCTTCAAATTTCCTGGTCCTTGGTTAATTTTCATGGTGATTGGGGTGATATTCCATAGCATACAGCTTACATTGGGAAAGCAAAAGATTTGCCGCTGGTTCCACTTGCATCGGACTGACGAGGCAGGCTGGCAGATTGAACGAATTGCTTGGGAGGAGACTTAACATCATTGTCCCTAATAACCTCTCCATTTGTTTCACCAAAGTGATCATCATCATGAACATTTAGCTTCACAATTTCAGCTGGCTTGTTACTTGGAGACTGATTACTGGGGGGTTGGTAACTCGAATAATCACCTTGAAAATCTAGCTCTCCAGATCTGCCTAACCAAAGTAACTGTTCTTTTGTGAAGCTCATGTTCCCCATGTGAATGCTGAACAGCGACTCATTCGAAGCAACACTCCAGTCCATTGCAGTATTCGATTTACTTCTGTTGAAAACATGAGATGGAATCCGGTACTTGGGAGTGGAAGTTGCATCGTCGGCAGCTGCGCGTTCCATCACCTGTTCTGGAGGAAAATGTGTTGCTAGTTCTGCATTTAACTTATGGTAAGAACTGGGATGTACTGAAGCCAATTGAACATTGTCTTTCTCTTGTTTAAAGGGAGCAATCTTACCTGAATTTGACTTGCTGATTTGATCATCATCCATTTCGTGGAATGGATGTCCTGAAGAAGATGAGGAAGAACATGACGAAGAGCTCAACTTCGTGCCGTGATCACGTTCACCAACAGATGTTCCAAGCTGTGTGTTTGGATCATTAGTAGTTTCAACCCGATGCCCAGGCTCCATAACTGAAGATGCCAATTTTGTTTCGGTTCAATCAAATTGCTATCTGCAGGTGTTTACAGTGCAAGATTGGGAGTTCAACTACTCATTACAATTGCAAAAGAGCACCTACCGATACAAACTTATGAAGTCACAATGCGGGTGAGAATGATATATAAAACCCTATAGGCCGATAACCTTCCAATGTCATTTTCTTTGTTACTTCCAGTACAGAATTTTCTCAAATGCATATCAAAGGGCTCGGTGTTTTCATTTCTATATCAACTCTAGATGATTGTAGCCGAAACTCCAGATGATCCTTACTTATTTGGGCTTTATAAAGTTTGGTTCTGCCTACAAACCTCATTATTAACTTAAAAATCATTCTGCATAACTGTCTAGCTTCCTGCGATTTTTTCACCATTGATTAGCAAATATATTCCACAGAAATGAATGCTTAAAGCTATCTCGTAGTCACAAAAGCATAAATTGTTAATTGGTTATGAACATGATATCTCAAAGCTTCTAAAAATGGAAAACCTGACAAACTCTGGAGAATTTCATAGCTTTCGTGCAATACAAAGAGAAACTGTCGTGAGTTCATATTGATTCATTCTTCATTCATGGTAGGTATCCCACTTTCAATATCACCAAACGATTCCACATAATAATCAGCATTAAGAAATCAAAAGGATATGAACCAAAACTTACATGGAATGCAAAAGCACCCTCAATTCAGAAGACGCCCAAAAATATCAAAAGAAGTATCTATATGCTACACACTCCCGTCTTTTTACCCTCCTATATTGCCTCTTACCAGGATCACTGGAGAAAAAACTGGCAAAGTGAGAAAAGAAGATGAACGAAAACCAGAAAGGTTAGGACAGTAACGGAAGGAGATTTGGAGAGAGAAGCGTTATAGGAATTTTATGGTGTTGCATAGCTTTAGGCACCAACCAACATTGGTGCATGTGTGTATATATATATGTGTCTGTGTGGGTTCCATGCGCGTCACTTTCCCTAACTAACTTACTCTATATCTTTTAGTTAGAGCTTTTGACCACTTTCAGAGTTAATCCATTGTGTCATCTCTATTAAAGCATACTGTTAGCATAGTAGGTATATACGATGTTGACCAAAGATGGCAGCCCATTCAAACATCATTTACCTTTTATTAGAGTGGGAACTACACTTTTTGACGTAATTTAATTTCACATTATAGCCAACCTTATAATTTATACAAATTGATATTAATTTCTTTTAATGTCATCTTCTAAAAGTACAAGATTGGGACCAATTACTCCTTTATAACCTTAAAGTCATATACTCAAGTTACGGAAATAACTTACTTGTAAGGATATGAAGAGAAGGTTACGTACATAGTACAATATTATCTTGACCTTGATGAAAGCACAAAGAAGATAACAGAAAACAGCAAATTAAAAAACAACTGTATGATGTCTGAATAAAAGAGCATGGATCTTGAAAATGTGATTCAGGACATGTGCATTGTTACTTTGTTGTCAGACTTAAATATTAAGTTCAAAGATTTCAGAACCTTAGAAGTTCAAAAGAATATCTTGGGTTGGACAAAAAGATTGGCATTGTTAGTTAGTTGCAGCTATCCAATTGTCACACTCTATGACTCTTGTTTGTCTTTTCTCGTTGGAATTACAAGTCAAAAGTCAAAAAGCCGTGAAGCGATGACCTTTGAATGCTTTGAAGTGGAAGTTGAAAAATTGCTACCGCCAGTCTGCTCTGTTCCTTGCACAGCTGAGGATTTAGGAAGAGTGAAACTAGGAAAGAACCCATTTCCGTTGTTGTTGCAAGGATCATTTTCCTTCATTTCCCAGTTTTGTTCTTAGCTTATAAGCTTAAAGCCTCATGAATTTCTTCATTTTACTTATCTTTTAGTTTTCTCTCACTTTCTCCAAGCGAATATTTGCTTCGAAAAAGAAAATCTTTCTGTTTTTCGATGCTGGTTCCTGTGGTTAGATTTATATTTAGCGAGGGTCTTTATTAGATTTTGTAGGTACTTTGATCATACCTGCTCGTGTACTGGCACGACTTACATGCAACAAAGAAGATGATTATGTGCTTTCCTTGTCTGGATTGAGTTTGAAACTCAATTGCAGCACTTCTTCAGGTACCGTCTCAGATACCGGCCAATGATTTTGGAATTTGATTGACTTTAGTTGCTGTAACCAAGCCAGTTTCCTTTATCGTTCCTTTCTAATTTTTCAATTTAGTCACAATTTTTCCTAGTCTCTGCCGTTATATCATGGCAAAGATTCTCGGTTAATTCGACATAAACGAAGAATTTTCTACTCTTACAAGTTCCTAGAGCTTTGATGAAGTTCATTGTCCCAAAGCCTATCGGTTGACTAAAAAGTTTCCGTTCATCAATTCTTTATTCGGTGCCAAATAGAATTGTTTGTGTCCCAATTTATCAGTTAACTACTTGCAAAAGCGTGTATTTCTCCATCTGCAAGCACATGATATAGGTGTTTAGTTCATTTGAAAGAAGTTGTGCTTGGGGTTTTACAGTCACTTCAGGTACTGTCAATCTAATATGGCCAACTGTGAAGAAGAACAACATATTTTTGCTGCGGCGCAACATATACTGAAGGCATTGTGGGCGAATAAGCACCTAGGTGATGATGCCAAGAGAACCATTGCAGATCTTGAGTGTCATTTGTCTGCAATATTTCCAATAATTGAAAGAGATGAAGCGGTGCATGCTGAGGTGGAGGAACGTCTGAAATCTGCAGAGAGGAAGGTTATGCAGTGGAAAGCAAATCCATCTTCCATATGGGATTCTGGTCCCACCAAAACCTGTGAATACCTACAGGCCGTTAATGAAATTCAGTCAGTAATGGAAATTTTAGGAGGCTTGTCCATGAACAGTATTAGTAAACGGAGGGAACTTACCTGCCGAGCACAGTGTGCTCTGCAGATTGCAATGTCGAGACTCGAGGAAGAGTTATACCACATTATTGTTCAGCATAAGCAATCTTTTGAGCCACAGTACATGTCCTTTCATTCGCATATGGTGGATGTAGCTTATAATGAATCATTTGCTTCAGTGGAGGATGAAATAGTTGATAAAGCATCTTCAGGTGTGACTGCAACAGAACTTGTTCAACGTACTATTGATTTGGTTGATCCTCAGGTAATTCCTGACATCAAGGCCATTGCTCGTGCTATGTTTGCTTCTAATTATGGAAAGGAGTTTCGTGAGACATTTGTTGGCATCAGGAAGCAAACATTAGATGAATACTTGTCCAGTCTCAAGTTTGAGAAAGTTAGCATTGAAGATTTGGTGAAACTGGACTGGGAAAACTTGAACAGCCAGATTAAAATATGGTTGCGGGCTGTGGAGATTTTTGTTCGTTTGTATCTTGCAAGCGAGAAAAGATTATGTGGCCAAATATTGGGTGAATTCGGTTCTGTGAGTTCGTTTTGCTTTGCTGAGATTTCAAAAGATTCAATCCTATGTCTCTTGAATTTTGGGGAGGCTGTAGCAATGGGGCCTCATAGGCCGGAAAAGTTGTTTCGCTTGCTCGACATGTATGAGGTTGTTTTGGATATTCTTCAGGACATAGATGAATTATATTCAGAGGAGACAGGTTTTTTCATTAGGATTGAATTACATGGCCTTTCAATGAGTTTAAGGGATTCTGCAATGGTGACACTTGCGGAGTTTGAGGATCTCATTTTATCTGATGCATCCATTCAGTGTTTCCCTCAGGGTGGAATTCATCACCTGACAAGGTATGTTATGAATTACATCAGTACCCTAACGGTTTATAGTGGTATCCTCGATTTTATTCTCAAGGACCAACCTGTAGATGGCCAAAGCGCAAGTCCTGAGATTGATAGTGGACAGAATTCAAATGATGTTTCTTCTTCAATACTCTCTCCATTGGCTCATCGCCTCCGGTCACTTATATCTGCCCTTGAATCCAACCTTACTGAAAAATCTAAACTCTACAAAGATGGTTCCCTGGGGTATATTTTCTTAGTGAACAACATCCACTACATGGTCCAAAAGGTTAAAGACTCTGAACTAAGGCTTCTTTTTGGAGATGAATGGATTAGGAAGCACAATGGTAAATTTATTATGCATGCTATGAGCTATGAGAGAGCCACTTGGAGCTCAATTATTTCTATCATTAAAGATGATGGGAAGGCAAATGCGAAAGAGAAGTGCAAGAGATTCTGTAATGCTTTTGAGGAAGTGTACAAGAGCCAGACTCAGTGGCATATTCCCAATCGTCAGCTTCGAGAGGACCTGCAAATTTCAACTTCCAAGAACCTAGTCCATGCCTATCGAACGTTTCTTGGAAATAGCAGGGATATTGGTGACAAGTATATTAAGTACACTCCTGATGATCTTGGAAAAATGCTTTTGGATCTTTTCGTAGGATCCCCAAGATCACTGAACAATTCACGAAGAGGATGAAATCTTACAGGTTTCAATTTTCTGCTCTCCACTTTTATAGTTTCTGTTCCTTGATCCAGTGCTTCTTCAAGTGTTGTTAGTGTACTCTCTATGTCGTATGCAAATTTCTTCATGAGCCTCAAATTTATCTCTACCAAATAGTTTTGGCCAGAATCTATTGTACATGGTGCACGTTCTTATGTATGGAAAGGCCTAGCTGCACTGGGAACATAAAAGTTTTAAGTTCTATCTTAGATTTCATCAGGCCAGTTGAGTCATGCATATGTTGATACACCAGAATCTCTTATGCAAATTGAGTTTTATTATATTGTTTTTGACTCAATCCAACGAATCGAGGATGATAATTTTTGCTTGGAAAATTAAACAAGAGTAGGTAACTTTTTATTATATTGTTTTTGACTCAATCCAACGAGTCGAGGATGATAATTTTTGCTTGGAAAAGTAAACAAGAGTAGGTAACTAAGTCGATTTTACAGCAAGATGCATATACAAACACAGTTATCTAAAAAGTTCTCTGCTACATGTATGTTCATTTGAAGTAGAATTAAAAGAAAACTTGGACAAGTTTCAATTGTTGGAAAATCGAGTCGGAATTCGATATGGACCGTAGCGAAATAATCACGAAACTTTTTCGTGCATTTTAATTTTCTTAAAACCAAGATCTATTTAATTCTATAAAATGATTAACACGAATCTTAATAAAGCGAAATTTAATTCGTACCTTATTCCGAAGCTTGATTTTTATCTTGTTGTATCCTTCAAACCGTTTCTGAAATTGATTTGTCTCAACCACCATAGTTGCATAAGTGTCCGGCTTCTAACGGTATTCACAGAATAGGATGAAAGAACTTTGTAACTTTTACAGAGAGGGTTAAGCATGAAGTGCTAGCTACATAAAGCTTAAGCCTATTTATAATAAACTTTGGACGTTTTAGTAATTTAATTGAAATTAAATATTAATTTCAATTAAACTTTAATTAGAATTATTCAATATCTTATATTGATCCTTATTTATTAAATATCTCATATTTAATTATAAAGTTTCTTAAACTTTACAATCAAGTCCAATTTGATTAAATTAATTTTGCTCTCTTTAACCCGTTTTATATGTGAGACCCATTAGGTTTTCAAATATGTTGGCAATGATTATAAAATTATAATTAAAATTAGATAAATTAAAAAATTTTAATTTATCTTTAATTCTCCAATTAAATAATTTATAATCATAGATTAAAATTAGCGTTTAGCAACACATCATGACCACTCAAATATTCAGGAATGTCAAAGTAGTTTTGACCAATCTTTTGGTACATAATTTTTTCGTATAATTCAATCTTTTCATCAACTAATGTTCTAATTAGACATAGAGCATAGAATTAATGTCTACTCTATTTTGAGTCCAATTATATTAGTTCTCCGTTATTAGCTATTGATTCAATTAATGATATTTGTAAACTGTTTACAAAATATGATTCCACCTTGGCTAATGATTTCCTGAATCAATATTAATTGATAACAATGGAACATTCTCCCTAATTCCTTTAGAGTGATGAATCCTATTTTGATCATTTAACTATCTCTATATAGTTCATCCTACATCCAATGGCTACTGCTACCTTTGATAAAATAATCATAATTAGTATCAAAACATGACAATCCCCTTATAGGATAACTTTGATGACCTCAAGTCAAATGATTACTTATACAATCATCACAATGAAAATTTCATAGATATACAAGTAATGTTCCAAATGAATTTCTCATATTGGGTCTGTTTAGTGAACTTGTTCTCTAGTAAGCACCCACACGTTTGTTTAAGTATCTCTATACTTTAACCTATGAAATCGACTACTTCCTTCATAAGGAAAAACAAAACGTGTGCTAATCTTTTTTACGTTTTATTAATGTTCAATCTTATTAGAATAATGACTAGGAATATTTAGGAATAATACTTAAATACAATATGAATCTCATTATAATTTCATTTGCAATGCACAATTATCCTATGGACTTTATCATATACATCTAAACATGTACAAGATAAAGAATGCTTTTTAAATAATTTGTCACTAAACTACAACCAAAGCGATTGGCTGTAGGGTATAAACCAATAATCTCCCACTTGCACTAAGCCAATCATTTATATAGCGCCCCTCAGTAGCTAATATCGTCTCTCAGTCCTAAAAAGTCAACGTTGCAATTTTGATGAGTTTTGCGAACTCATTGAAGTAATCATCATTGATGGTTCACTCAATTCATGCATCACATCAATATATATAACACATATTTTACAACCTTGCATAATTCATCATATATCACATTCTCACTCAAGAGTAGACAATTTAACATTTCAATCAATCCAACATGCTTAATAAAATGCACATGAAATGCTCATATGACTCTTTTCTAATTATTACATTGTTGTGACCGAGTGCCTAACTGTCTCGTACCCATTGTGGATACTGAGCTCATTCATACTATTCCTTATCCGTTGGGGATGCAGGGCTTATTTTACATAGTGAGCCTTTGGCTCTTAATCACATTTGGAGCTTTAAGCTCGTTTTCGGTGGCTACTCAGGACATAACTCTCATTATCTGATTATGCATTCATGTATGGAATGCATCTGTCATAATATATCATTTCATGAAAAATTAGTCCGTCACATTCACAAATAAGTAGTACTTCAATATCTCATTCACATATCACAATCATCGGACCTTTTGTCCAGAAATCAACACAACCAAATCACATTCATTCAATAATTCAAACAAAATAAAAACAAACAATCAATCGAGAGAACCATCTAGGTTACTTACAGTTTGCTCCAGAAGCTATTGCCTCGAAGTCTCGGCAACGTCTGGAAGATGACACTCCTCTATATCATGCAAAACATACACATATCACAATTTGCACAATTATAAGTATTTAATAATGCACATATATGCAATGAAATATGTATAATGCGTGTTCATGATAACCCCGTGTATTTTTCCATTATCCTCGTCACATAATCCATTCTATCTCGAAACTCACCTAAGTATAATTTATACTTAGGTTTATACCTCAATAAAATCATTGAAATCATAATTCATAACTCATTGAAACACTTTCAGATTTTTCCAAAAATTGAATTTCAGGTCTACTGTTCTTATACTGAAATAGTAAACTATACTCAATTTTTATCTAGAAATTGAAAGTCTTAGAGACTATATCAAAATTCAACTTTATGTAATTTGTAGCCCTATTTCTGTAGTTTACTTTGAATAAAAAATCATCTCATTTGGATGACTAAAGATCAAAATATAACCGAAATACCTAAGCACGTTTCGTGAAATCATACCGGTTCATAGTATTCCAACAGATTCTCTCACTTTCCTTCAATCAAACCTTTTCAAATCAATTCATAATGCTACCAAGTTTTATGGAGAGATAGAAAAATGTGTTAGGAATCTATTGGTTTCAAGAATCACTTCATTTAAAGGTCAGATGGTGAAGTTATGGCCAAAAGAATCAAATATGATTATGTCCCTATTTTGGGACAATTAGCATAACTTTCCATATAGATGTCTGATTAAGGTCATTTTAAGACGGTTTCAAAGAAGACTTCGAGATCTACAAATTTTGTGAGGACCTTGAAGAGAGATTATGCCATTTAAAGGGTCAAAAAAGTAATTTTCTAAAGGTGTACACTGTATGTCTGTTAAACAAACATACACCTTTACCTAACGGACATACACGGGTTTCCAGCCCCGTGAAGGTCCGTTTAACGGATTTAATGTCCGTTTAACAGGCATGGGCAAGGCTGGGGGTCCTTATAGACTCGAGAAGGTCCATCTAACGCACAATGGTAAAACATAAGCCCCTCCAAAGCATCTCCAATGATTCCTACATCAATACTTACATCACATTCACTAATTATCCTCCAAAATTCACCCCTTCTAATGCAATATCACTTCATAACAACTCAAACACCAATTAGATTTCATTAAACTCTGAACTCTGAACTCTGAACTCTTAAATCTCATTTGATTCATCATATTCAACTACATCTCATTATTCATAATTCTCATCCTTTTTCTATAACATATCTTATTCCTAAATATCAAGCAATTCATATTCAAATTTCATTATTTCCAGTAGCTAACTTCTTCATGTAAACCTCACTTTCAGCTTAACATCATCCATATACAATTCATATTTCCTATTTGTTCATAAACACTCAAAAAATAGAACACATTCTCATTCACTCAAAACAGAATACAACATATACATTCATCCACAAATTTTGCTGTACCCAGTTCCCAATTTCATGTCAAAATTTGAGACTCTTAAAAATAGAATTTAAATTAATTGTCTTCATAAGAAATGTATCCATATGTCTCTAGTTTAATCTAAATCAAGAATCATCTTTTAATAGCTAGAGAAAAAGTTATGACTAAAACACAGAAGCATACTCAGAGATCATTTTGCTGCTATATTTTCCAACTCAACTACCAATTTTGTTTCCAAATCTTACCCTAACAAAACTCATACAAAGATCACCCTTTCTATTCCATCTACTCCTCATTTTCAACTCCATTTCAAATCCAAAACATTCATAAGACAAATCATGATCTACATTTGATCAGTAACCAAAAATAGAGCACATACATTTTCCCATGCATCAACAATTTTCTGCACTCATCCAACACTATTTTGATGATCATTCTACCTCAAAAACATATCTATAACAATATATGAATTATTACTCATCCTATGTATCCAAAAGTAAGACATTTATATAAATTTTTCATCACCCACGACACATACATGAGCACTGCATAACCAAGTCATTAAATCTCAATTTATTCCTCATTCTAGCTTAATTTGACCATACCCATGACATTTAAAGCATAACTTAGTTTAACTTCAATTCTTCAAAAACAACACTTAGACCTAGCTCCTAAGCATCACACGATCATCATCTTGAAGGAGATAAGGATGGGTTTTTCTTGTGACAATGAAGAAGATGATATGGTGAAAGTAGCAAGTGAAAGATGGAAACAAGATGTAACTTGATGGAGGTTTGGGCGAGTCAAGAATCATGAAGGAGAAGAAGAGAAGAAGAAGAAGAAGCCACGAAAATGGAGAAGAAAGCAAGAGTTAAAATGAAAGACAAAACAATTTGTTTGGTCTTTCAAGTGAAAAGTATTGTGAGAGGGAGGAGTGGTGAGTGGTAGTGACACATGTCATTGTCACTTGTCACCTTCCTATAGTCTCATTTGGACCCTTATTAAAAACTAGTCTATTTGTCTCCAATTTCTAATCCAATTGTCTCTAAATTTTTAATGTCACTTGTCAATAAATCCTATAGTCATTTATCAAAATTTTCATTGCCATTGGACAATAATTTCTACTAATATTAAACAATTGTTTTTCCACTTGACAATTTTCCTAGCCAACATACACAACAATTTCCAAAAATTCCTCCAAAAATTTCAAAAATTCTAAATTAGCAAATACACTTTCCAAATTAATTTTTCAACACATAAAAACCACAATTCCAATATGATCACATTTATAAACAATTATACCCAAAATTTGTCAATGAATACATGTACCATTATTTTTATGTGCAAAGATTCAATATCCATGTGTATGTGCATATCACATTATGCATGAGCATGAAATGCATTTCTAATCTCTCAGTAAATCTCTCACATTTACTATTTTAGCCTTAACATGGGTAACAGGATGTTACAGTTTAAGTATCTTATACTATATCGCTATATGACGATTGTTATACTACTGGCTTAATGAGAGAATTCTATATAATTCTCTATAGTGAGCACTTGCTTAAGTCTTAGAACTCCTATCTTAATTATCATCATAATTAAGAACATTTTCCTAAACACATTCTTGGGCTTTTGATGAGACATTAGCTCCTTATGTATGACCAATGGCTCTAATGTTCTGCAGTACATTACTATCTTAAACAATGCAAAGAAACTCTATCAAGTTCACTAAAGAACTTGTTGATCTAATTAATCATTTCCACTAAATGAAAAATGTGTTATGGCTCAATTAGCAACCATTACTATATTGGAACCTTTTCAACCCTAAATGATATTGTTCTAAGTAAATAAGCCTTAATTAGGATTTACTTCTAAAGTTATATCCTTATCATTTTGAACTCAAATATCAACTCACATATAGAGTAATGGATATCTTTGATACTTCATAAGTATCTGATATCTTATATACTAAACATCTTTAGTACAATATCTATGCACTTGGACTTAGAATAAGTCAATAATGTCTAATCTATCTTCATAGATCTAATTCCCAAAATTAAGCTATTACCTTTTCATATCTAACAAGAGTTGTTCTAGGACAATTGTATGTTCAACAATTGAAAATTAGAACTATTGTTCTCTGTGAGCAATATGTCTTTACAGACTCTCACTGAAGAGGACAACTATATTCCCACTTACTTTCTTGTAAATGTGATAAATTCATAATCATCTCCAAAACAAACTCTTTGAATTCATTGTGAAAGTGAATCTTTCAATGTCTCGTAGCCTTTCAATTATACATCAAATGTATCATTAAAGACATTAGTTCCAATTAGATGTATAGTCATGAGATTTGAACCTTCGAAAGTCCTTCTTACTTCCACTATTTATTTTGAGAACCATTCTCTTATAAGCATACATTGAAACAAATAATTTGTTCAATAGGTTTGTAAGATTATATCCAACCTTTTGGATATCTCATAACCTTTTATTACCCATTTTAGTTCTAAACTTAATGGATTATATATACTCTTTAACTAAGCATTGCATCCTTAAATCATTAACTTTGAGCCGTTAAAAGACTTAGCGTTTCATATCTAATATGAAATCTTGCTAATTGATTCAACTGGAACTATAAAAGGTAAGTTATTGTACTAGGCATCGCTATAGAAAAAATAATATTGCATCCTACAATATCTTATATTGTATGTTGCTCCTTATATAAATCCATACACTTATGAATTTAGTTATGAAGGCATTTACTAGAGAATCTCATTCCTTATAGATGACAGAAAATATAAAACTTGCCACAAGGATCTCATTGATGTGCTTCAGCATTTTCAATACTTAATTTCTACTTAGATTTAAACAGTTTAAACTTTTTCAAAATTTTAAATCATCATTTTATTTAATACATATGATTATATCGCATAAAGTCATTAGCAATATAATAAAATAAAATATTATCTTTTTATGAATTGTTATTTCATTCAATACATCACATTTATAAAATTTAACAATTCAATACCATCATCATTCTTTCATCAAAGGTTGATTCAATTATTCTTCAACTTTACAAGTTTCATGAGTTCCATATGATTCATAATCAAAAGGATATACATATTGTTGTATATAACTTTATGATTCTCGTTTTATTGATTTAACCAATATGGCATAAAAGGATTGTCCCGGTTATCTAACCTTTTATTCTTGCCATTTATGTTAAGCATAAGTCTCCTTTGATCCAATACATATACAAACTATTTGCATAAACTTAGATTAATTACTTTTACTTAGCAATCTATTTCTTATCATGCTTTGAATATTACAATAATGTTGAATCAAAATTCAGTATCAAATACACATAAGCACGAACTAGAAATTCATATGATCTCTATCACATCAAATATAGACAAGAAAAATCAGGCGATCATTTTCTTCTAACGACAACTATTATCATATTGTTGCTCAGCCTTTAATTGTCGTCCACAATTATGTTTTTAGTAAGCTAAATTAAGTGGAACAATTCCAATAATGTACTATACCTTTTAGCCTTACTACATGCAACCCTTTGCATTTTGCTATCATGGTGTTGATATACATTTTACATGTCGTCGTCAAAGTTTACAAGACATTAGTCAACTCAAACTATCAATACATTTTGTCATCTATATGATTGTGACATCTTTACAACTTTGTCGCCATATCCTCAATGGGGATTATATCATACTTGCATAATGAACACACAATTAAGTAGGTAGATTCCACTAAGAACGAAATATAAGTGTAAGAGAAACAAGTAATCAATTATATGTTATGACTACCAAATAAGATTAGGACTTTAATCATGCATTTGGTTACTCCTACTATTTTATTCAAAATAATAGCCCTCACTACTATTCTGAAAGATTACTATAATTTCTTTAGTGGGCTAGGATCCCATTCAAATATAGTTAATCTTGAGTTTACTCAACAAACCAACTAGACTTAAATTAGGTAGATAATAACTTTATCAATCACATCATGTGACTCCTAGATCCAAAGCATATCTTATATGTCATTCCTAACCCTGCTTTTAAATTCATGTGATCATGAGTTTGCTCATTCAAATCATACAAATTTAGTTAAGTAAAACCCATTATTATAAGATTAAACATATTCGGGTTAAAGGAGCATTGAGTTTACTCAATAAGCCTTACAATAAACAGAACTCTGATTTATTCTTATAACAATATAAGGTAACAATCACGTTCTTAACGTATACTTAATATTTTAATTAGAGATTTTAATTTCATTCGTCTCATTAAACATAAATTGCATGTAAAATATCACACATATAAAATGTACAATTTATCATGCATCCAATATATATATATATATCAACCATCTAAATAAAGTATGCAACTTATGCACTTATAATCAAATTATATGCATAAAATATTAAGCTTCGTATGATTTTAGTTATTGATTTTTATAATCCAAAATAACATTTCCAACTTCTTAGAAAAATTAAATTAGATTAACACTATTGATTCCTAAATAAATTAAATTCCTATTCCAAATTGAAATTTAATTTGATTTGAAAACAAATATTCGAATCCAATTAGAAACCATTTCCAATTACTTTAGACTCCTTTGATAAAATTTAATTGAAAACAATTTTCAATAAATTCTACTTCTTGCTTATTATAATTTAGTAAAACTTATTTTCAAAATTATATAAGTAACACATTCTAATCCAATTAGAAAACTATTCTAATATAATTAGAAATTATTTTTCGTTAATTAGAAAACTATTTTTTAAAATTAAAAACAAACTACTTTCAAAATTAAATAAAACGCTTTTAAATTTAATTAAGAAAGTTATTATATATAATCTATTTAGAGATTTATTTCTTGACTAATTAGAAAATCTTTATTTAATAATTTAGAAAACCATTTTTAAAATATTAAAGAAAGTTGCTTTTCTTGATAAATAAATGAAAACACTTTTCAAAATTTAATCAAGAAAAAATCATTTCTAATAAATCAAGAAAGTTATTATTTATAAATAAATAAATAATAATTCTCTAAAAAAATAAAATTAAGAATTTAATTTATCTCAATCAAATTGAAATAAATAAATTTAATTAAGAAACAAATTAATTCTTAAACAAATTTAATTAAGACTTCTTGAAGTCTTTGCTCAGACTTCTTGCACTTCTCTCTTTATGACAGAGAACTAGCCATCTTAGCTCTCTGCCGTGTTCATCTCTACATGTCAAGTTCGTGCTTGTGTAGCGTTTAATTTTCTTAATGTCTCGGCTAAAGCTATTGCGATATATACAGGAACAAGAACAAACGCGCAAGCATCGTTAGGGGAATTAAAAATTCCAGATGCTTTAATCTGGATTTCTAGTTAGTGGATTACGGTTTATTTGTTATTAATCTTAAACCCTTTTTAGATTTAAGTCACAAAACTTTTGTGATTCAATTCTAAAATTGTAACCAATATGAATCAATCAATTTAATCAAATCATATAATTAAATCCGCTCTGCTATCACTGTTGAAAAATTAGATCAGAATTTTATCCGGACCGTAGCAGAATAATTATGAAATTTTTTTTGTGACTTTTGATTTTCCTAAAACCAAGATCTATTTAATTCTATAAAATGATTAACATGAATCATAATAAAGCGAAATTTAATTCGTACCTTATTCCGAAGCTTGATCTTTATCTTGATGCATCCCTCGAACTGTTTTCGAAACCGATCCGTCTCAACCACCGTAGCCACACAAGTGTCCAACCTCTAATGATATCCACAGAACAGGTTGAGAGAACTTTGTAACTTTTACAGAGAGGGTTAAGCATAAAGTGCTAGCTCCATAGTGCTCAAGCCTATTTATAATAAGCTTTGGACGTTTTAGTAATATAATTAAAATTATATAACTAATTTCAATTAAATTTTAATTATAATTACAAATAATTCTAATTAAATACCAATTATGTCCAAATAAGATTTAATATTTTATATTGATCCTTATTTATTAAATATCTCATATTTAATTATAAAGTTTCTCAAACTTTATAATCAAGTCCAACTTGATTAAATTAATTTTGCTCTCTTCAACCCATTCTATATTAAGACCTATTAGGTTCTCAAATGTGTTAGTAATGATTACAAAATCTAATTTTAATTCATAATTAAAATTAGATAAATTAAAATTTCTTTTTAATTTATTTTTAATTCTCCAATTAAATAATTTATAATCATAGATTAAGACTATCGCCTAACAATGTATCATGTCTACCTAAATATTCAGGAATATCAAAGTAGTTTTGACTAACCTTTCCGTGCATGATTTTTTCGTATAATTCAATCATTTCATCAACCAATGTTCCAATTAGACATAGAGCATGGAATTAATGTTTACTTTATTTTGAGTTCAATTATATTAGTTCTCCGCCATTAACTATTGATTCAATTAATGATATTTGTAAATTGTTTATAAAATATCATTTCACCTTGGCCAAGGATTTCCCAAATCAATATTAATCAAGAACAACAGAACATTTTCCTTAATTACTTTAGGGTGATCAATACTATCTTGATCATTCAACTATCTCCATATAGTTCATGCTACATCCAATGACTACCGATTAAACGACCTTTGATAAAATAGATCATAAGTAATATTAAAATATAACAATCCCTATAGAAGATAACTTTGATGACCTCAAGTCAAAGAATCACTTATACAATCATCACAATGAGAATTCCATAGACATACAAGTAATGCTCCAAATGAATTTCTCATATCGGGTCTATTCAGTGAATTTGTTCTCTAGCAAGCACTTACACATTTATTTAAGTATCTCTATACTTTAGCTTATGAGATCGACTATTTCCTTTATAAGGAAAAACAAAACGTGTGTTAATCTTTTTACGTTCTATTAATGTCTAATCTTAATAGAATAATGATCAATAACATTTATGAATAATACATAAATGCAATATGAATCTCATTATAATTTCATTTGCAATGTACAATTATTCCATGGACTTTATCATACATCTAAATATATACAAGATAAAGAATGTCTTTTAAATAATTTGTCACTAAACTACAATCAAAACGATTGACTGTAGGGTATAAACTAACATCAATTACATAATTGCAGGTGCATAGGACCTTCCAACTTGAAACATAACAGAATAGTCAACTCTTTTTAATCACATGTGCAATTGACCATAATACGCAGACCAGATATTCTGATTTCTAACTAGTTATGCCCTCATTAAGTGAAGTTGGCTGGTGAGTTGGTTAATAAATGCTACAGAAAGTGATTTGAGTAATTAAAAGAGCAGTTGAAAAATTCAATGGCCACCTTTTCTCCAAGATTCCAACATGTTAAAGACAAGGGTAGTACTGTGCGGCTGAGTTTTAAGATTGCAGGCGAACTGGACCCATGCCTGTGGCCATACCGGGTGGATTCATCTGGTGATCATGCTTTCCCGGTGAACTTGAAATGGATATCACAAGTTTTAACGTTAACTTCTAAAAGACATTGCAAAGAAAGAAAACCTACTAACAAGCATACTCACCTAGACTCATCTGTAGATTCATCTAGGTGTGGCATTTTTACTCGGGGTCGGCCAACTACGTCTTGTTCGGCTCAAAGTTAACAAATCTGACTTGAGTTGGATTGAATTTTGGACTTCCGACTGGACTCATAATCTAACTCAAAACTCAAATGGCGTGCCCAACAAAACAATGACATTCCAAATGCAAGAGAGACGGCTCTGCTCTGCTCCTTCTATACTTGTTCACTTATACTGTGGCATATATTTGAATCATAAAAACACGGTGTAGCGCTATCTGCTGCTCGCCGCCACCTACGAGCGCCAGTCGTCCTCCAATGCCCCAGTTCCGCTAGTGTGCTCCTCCTCCAGAGCTCCACCTTTTCTGAGTATAATATGCAGTTCACAATTGAGAATCTTGGCCTAGAATTAGTAACAAAATGCACGGCCAAAAGGTCTGTAGATTCGGTACCAGTTGGACAACAATTAAGGACGGTAAGATCAATTTTTCAAAATTAAAAATATAGAATAATGTATGTTTTTTAATTGAGTTCGAATTTAGTGCCTAAGTTCTGGCCTATTTCGAGGCTCAACTTTTCTAACTTAAATAATATTGTTTGAATTAGAATAATTGAGTTTTGAATCAGTCTAAATTTTGGCTTAACCCATTGAAAGCAATTAAGGAGGAACTTGGTTCATAGGTTTAGAAGACACCAATGAGTATGAGAATTAAAAACATCGGTTAGGTTATATATTATTATTGCATGAACAATATTTTGATATCTGAATTTTAAGAATTACTCCATGTTCCTTAAATATGTGAAGAATGAAAGTCATTCCTTTCATTTTTAATAAAATAAAATAAAATAATTATATATAATTAATTAAAATATATTAAATATAATTAATTAAAAGTAAATATATTCTAAATATAATTAATTAGAATATACTAAATATAATTAATTAGAATATATCAAATATAATCAATTAAATATAATTAACTAGAATGCATTCAAATTAAATATAATTAATTAGAATATATTAAAATTGAAATATAATTAATTAGAATACATTAAAATTAAATATAATTAGTTAGAACATATTAAATTTTGATAAAAATTTTAAAAAAATTTGTTTTCCCTTTTGAGGAAAAAATATCATTAATTAGAATATCTTAAAAATAAATATAATTAATTATAATATATTAAATTTTGATGTAAGATAAAATTTTAATAAAATTTTATTTTTAACCAAACACTATAATTAATTAAATATAACTAATTAGAATATATTAAAATTAAATATAATTAATTATAATATATTAAAATTTGATTTAAAATAAAATGTTAACAAAATTTTATTTTCTCCTTTTTAGTAAAGCAATATATTTAATTAATATCATTAATTAGAATATATTAATATTAAATATAGTTAATTAGAATATATTAAAATTAGAATATATTTCTTAAGGTTTTCAACAAACCAACCATTATTAATAGTAATGGTAATCATTCCTTCATCCTAACCAACCATTATAATTATAATGATTATATCTATTTCTATTATTCACTATATTCATTTTCATTCCTATTATCACTATTCCATGTGAACCAACTGTCCCTTAAATTTGGACCCGTGGGCTAATAATTGTTATCCCTAACAACAATGAAGGCAAAAAGAAGCAAAAGACCTAGACGTTCACTAAATGACCAGAGGTAGCCCAGGCATGCTCGAGGCCTAATTCTTCTAAATAAAATGATGTTGTTTTACTTATAATAATTGAGTCTTAAGTTAGTCTAAACTTGAACTTAGCCTATAAATTGATCTATTGAAAATAACTATTTAAGCTCATGGAAAACAATTATCGTCCGTAATAACAATGAAGGCAAAAAGATTGATGTCTAGCATTATATCAATGACCACTTAAATATTAAGAAATATTAAAGTAGTTTGATTTAACCTATATATGCATAGTTATGACACGTAATTTAATCCTTATGTCTTCTAACGCTCCAATTGGATATAAAATATAAAATTAGTGTCTATTCTAGTTAAATTCTTTCATGTTCATTCTTGATAATTAATAATTGATTTATAATTAATGTTTGAAATACCTTTTCAAATCTAAATTTACTCTAGTTAGAGAATTCCATAAATCATGATTAATCCATAATAATAGCATATTATCCTTAATTATTTTAAAGTGAGGAATTCTTTATTGAATTACTTAACTATTTTTATATAGTTCATTCTATATCCAAGTGCTACTGATTAAGCTATCTCAATTAGAATAGGTCGTACGTAACATCAAAACGTAGTAATTCTCACATGTAATATCTTTGTAATATCAAGTCTAAAGATCGGTTATATAACCATCACCATGAGAAAATTTATAGACACCCGAGTAAAGTTCTATTTAGGATTATCATAATTGGTCATTTTAGTGAACTTATTCTCTAAAAAGTACTTACATATTTGTTTAAGTATTTTATACTTTAATTTATGAGATCAATTATTGTCTTCATAAGAAAGAAACACAATGCGTGTTAATTTTACCATTCTATTAATGTCTAAAACTACAAATAGAAGTACTTTAAAAATAATACATAAATGCAAATTAAATATCATAATTATGACCTCATCACAATTTTAACTGCACGATAATTATTCCATTGATTTTATCTTTAATATTAAGTATCAAATATAAATAACATAAAGAGTGCCTTTATTGATTAACAATAAAATTGTCATACATTAAATTGCAACTAAACAATTGGCTAAAAGAGCATTAACTAATAATCTCACACTTACATTAAAGTCAATTGTTATGTATCTAATTCCATATTCATTTATATATTGATTGTGTCTCTTTTGAGACAAAGACTTAGTAAGAGGATCTTGTAGAAGGAACTAGCTCCCTATGTCTTTTCGCTTTATTATCTCCCTAATTGAGTGAACCTTTTTTAGCATATGTATGGACTATTGATGGACCTTGGTTTCTTTGTTTGTATATTTACGTTATTGTTGTCACTCAACAATGTAAAGAACCACTATAAGTTTAATGACGAACTTTTTGTTATAAACACTTCTTTGTTTAAAATTAATACTAAAATGGACTATACCTTAATCCTAAAGTTAGCAATGGTTGGTTATTTGAAACTTTTCCAACTTAATGTACCACTATTTAAAGTGCAAAAATACCTTAAATGTTAAGCCTCTGTCTCGTGATCGGACTAGAAACTAGTATTTGAATACTCTTAAAATTTTAGTTCAACTCCTTTATAGGCCACAAAAATATTTTTAGTTCTTCTAAAGCATTTTAAGATATTTTTCACATTCATCCAGTGACCATCATCAGGATTTGCTTGAATTCTACTTATTATGCTTAGAGCATAAGAGTTATTTGGTCTAGTAAATAGCATCATATACATGATTAATATAATATCCAAAGAATATAAAATAAAATCCATTTTATCTCTCTCTGCCTCATGTGTTTTTGGACGCATGTTTAGTGAGAGAGAAATCCAATGCAACATATGTAAGAATCCCTTATAGGAATTCTCTATGTTAAACCTGTTTAACACTATCTATATACGTGGATTGAGATGAGTCAAGCAACTTCTTTGATTTTTCTCTATAAAACTACTATAATATAGGTTGCTTCTTTTATATCCTTCATTGAGAAGTTCTTGGACAATCAAATCTTTACAGATTAGAGCATAGTTATATTGTTTTCAATTAGCAATATATCATCCACATATAACACTATAAAGACAACTGCACTCACACTAACCTTTTTTTCGACACTTGGTTCATCTGCATTTTTTGATAAAATCAAACTCTTCCATTGTCTCATCAAAATGGATCTTTTAACTTTGTGATACTTACTTAAGTTTATAAGTAGAATTCTACAACTTGAATACTTGATTAGGACACCTCTTAGATTATGTCATATATACATTCTCAAGAAAATTCCATTGAAAAATGATGTTTTGACCTGCATTTCCAGATTTCATGATCATGGTACGTTATTATAGCCAATAAGATCCTTATGGACTTAAACATAACTTTTGGTAAAAAGGTTTCATCAAAACCAACTCCATATTTTTATTTGTAACCTTTAGTCATTGCCTTGCTTTGTACATATGTACATTACCATCTATGTTAGTTTTTCTCTTAAAAATACATTTGCAACTGATAGTTCTAGTACCATCGAGTGCATTCAACAAAGTTTATACTTAGTTAGAGTATATAGATTATATTTTGGTTCTTATGGTTTTATGCCATTTTAGATAATCAATGTCATAAATTGCTTCTTTAAAAGTAGTAGGTTCATCATCTATAAACAATACATTGTTTCTATCCTTTTCAATAAGTAGATTTATTCTAGTGGGAGGATGATGTATCCTATTAGTTTGTCACAGACTATATGTCTCTTGAATTTTGGTTATATATCATATGTATTAACTTGAGGTTCATGTTCTATATAAATGTAATTTTTGTTCTTAAACTTCTTTGAAATCTACCTTACTCGCACTACTTTCCTTAAAAAGAGATTCTCTTTCTAGGAAATTAACATGTCTTGAGAAAAACACCTTTGATCATAAGAATGGTAAAATTGATATCCAATACAATCCTTTATATGTCACATAAATTTGGATTTATTTGGCTTAGTTTAAAGCTTATTAGGTGTTATACGCTTCAGATAAGTATCATTTCTCCAAATCTTTAGGTGTAACAAATTTGGTCTACTACTAGTATATATATAGTATCTTGTCAACCAATTTGGATGGAATTATATTTAGAAGGTAAACATCGATTTCAAGGACATATTTGTAAAAGGAGATACGAAAGACTGCATGATTCATCATAAAACATACCATATCTAATAGAGTACATTTTCTCCTCTCAAACACTCCATTATATTATGGAGTTCTAAGTAAAGTCCATTGTGAGAGAATCTCATTCTTTTTTAAGTAATCAAGAAACTCATGGTCTAAAGACTCACCACCTCGATCAAATTTAAATGTCCTAATATATCAATTTGTTTCTCAATTTCAAGTCTAAATTCTTTAAACTTTGTAAATGGTTCAGACTTTTTTTTCCATGAAATACACACAACCATATTTAGAATGATCATCTATAAATATAATAAAATATGAGTACCCACCTCTGGTGCAAGTAGACATATGGTCATAGACACTTGAATGTACAAACTCGAGTCACTCATTGGCATGATCTCCCTTTATACTAAAGGATAGTTTGGTCATCTTACCCAATAAGCAAGAGTCATAAGTTTCATATAATTCATAATCAAAAGGATCTAAATATATCTTTATTATGATACCTTCAAAGATTTCTACATTACAAATTTGTAAACTAAATAGAGCTTGAGTGTTTCTATGTAACCCTGTCTTCATTGGCATTTAACGTAATGATTTTTATTAATGTGATGATGTTGGAAGATGGAAATGCATTGTATATTGCTTCCTTTTACTTCAGGACCATAGCTACTATTGCATCATTTTCTTTCACATGTTTGAGTAGGGCTAAGTGATTTCGAATAGACCACTTGATGGCTAATTATCAGTCTAGAACATTGTTCTTTTTCCATTTCCTATTATATTTTGAATTTCTAGTCTTAGTTTATCTCTGATTTTAACAATAAGTCTTATTGTTGTGGAGGTAGAGTTTGTGAGTATGAAATGCTAAAAGTTATTTCCTTTGATGTAATACTTATGTACCCATTTTGTTAATAGAGATTGGTTGTCACTAAGCAATCTCCATATCCTTTTAATGAGCATCAGCATTTTTAAAATTTTAAAGGGAATCATATTCAATCCTCCATTACCCTTAGGTGAGCATACTTCTTTCCATTTAAATTTTGCTTTGGCCTCATATTCCTTACATCCTAACCATAATTTTTTTTGAGATAATTACCAAGTATTTGATGACTACATAGAGAAATGCTATGTGAGTTGCCCAGTAAATATTGACAGAATCGAGTACAGATGAGATGAGTTGGGCTTTGCCAGTAAGTGATAGTGTTTTTGTCCTCCAACTTGCTATTTTGGCATGTATTTTGTCAATAGTGGTTTGAAGTCACCATATGATTAGTCAAATTAGTCAACATTATGTTTTGATGCAATAATCACCTTTAGTACATATGACTCTATTGAAGATCCTCTTGTCATCTTGCATTGATATAACGCTATAGTAGTCTAATATCTCTCCATCTTAATTTATGCACCAAATAACTCCTTGAGATGCATAATTATAGAAGGAGCATTTATATTCTTATGTTGCTTGATTGATATTTTTTTTATACATCAACATGTAAAATTACAGAAAGTACACGACATAGTTGTAGTTGATACAGGCAAGTATGAGTTGATCCCACGAGGACTGGAAATACTAATAATTACATTTTTTCTATAATCTAACCTATGAATCAGATTTTGGTTTTTAATTGAAAATTAAAAACTAAGTAAACAAACTAAGAATTAAAACAATTCTAAATGCAAGACCTAGGAAAGTACTTAGAAAAATCCATATCAAATAATAGTGTCTACGTGATGAATCCGCCTATGAATCATTAAATATTAACCTTTATCATGTAATTATATTACTTTTTAATATGAAAGAAACATAACATGTTATTTGATCAATACCCCATCTTAATGAAACTGTAGCTAGAAATAATTTAAGAATGAAGCATAAATGCAAATTAAATCTCATAATTATGAACTCATCATAATTTAATTGCATATTAATTATTTTAAAATTTTTATCTTTAATATTAAGCATCAAACATAATTAACACATATATAAACCAATAAAGAATGTCTTTATTGATTAACAATAATAATATCATATATTAAATTTCAGTCGACTAATTAGTTACGAGATTATAAACTAACATTTAATATGTCCTTGTAAGAAAAAAGTTTTATGTGTATATTAAACTCTTTATAAGGGAAGTATTTATTATGGTTAGGTCATATACAAATATGGAAACAAAATTAATTAAATGCTAATTAATTACTGAACTTTAGCATATTAATCCCCTACAAATATGTTAACATCCTCCTCAAACTTAAGGTTGTGATGAATTTGCCATCTTGAATTTGCACAAGAACTTGAAAGCAAAAGGTTAGTTTGATTTAGTGAAGAACATGATGTCATATAAGATGATATTCAATCTTACTATGTTTAGTGCATTCACAAAAGACATTAATATTGTGAGCAATTTGCATGGCATTTTGATTACCACAATGAAAAGGAGTTACATAGTATGACATAATACCTTTATCTTAAAATAACCATTGTAACTAAGAGTTTTGAGGTAATATTTGATATTATGATTCTCTATTAGAATGCAAAACTACTATTTGTTTCTTGGTACATCAAAAAATGAGAAATGTGCCATGAAAGAAATAATAACTAATAGTAAAGTGGTGATCACTGGGGTCTCCTATCCAATTAACATCAAAACATGCTCTCAAATTTAGTAGACATGAGTTAGAGAAGTGAAGACCATTAAATAAAGTACGTCTAATATACTGAATAATGTAAAGAATACTAAAAAAGTAAGAGTGATATTAGAGCAAATGATAGTGAGATAAATAGTGAGTACCATCATTTAGAAGAGTCTTGCAAATAATTAAAAGATGAAAATTTGGGTTATAGTGAAGTGTTAAGAGATAAGATCACTACTATATTTGGATCATGGCAGACAATAAATAAAGGAATTGGCTTCAAGACTCAAAAGTAAATCAAATTAGCTAAATACCTCATCTTAAACTATTAATGGAGAAAAAAATTTGAGAATGGAGATATGTTAGAGTATTATTACTAGTAATTACAAAGTCATCAATATAGGGAAGAAGAGTAGTGTGCCCTTGATTTATTTTCTGAAGGAACAAGACTTAATCATAGGAATTTAAACTAAAAACTAATGTTGCTAATGGTATAGCTAAAATTGACAAACCATATATGATGAGGTTATTTTAATCTATACAAGGTTTTAAGAAGACGATAAACTTTATTAAGTGGATGAAAATAACTAAGTGAGATTGACATATATACTTCTTTTGTAAAATAACTATTAAGAAAGGTATTCTTGATATAAATTTGGAATAATTTTCAATGCTTGCTAGCAACATTCATAATGAGATTGTGAATTAAGATTAAATAGGCTACAATACAAATGCATCCTTAAAATCAATACTATGCTCCTATATAAAACCCTTGGCAACAAGCCAGGCTTTATTTCATTAAAGTGATTTGTTAGCTCAAATCTTAATTTTATATAATCATTTGTAACCAAAAACATATTTATTTGAAAATAAATCAAACATGTCTTATATATTGTTACTAGTAAGTAGAGTTTTGAAATTCGTATCGTATCAGACAAAAAATGGTACAGAAACGAGTGCTCCAATACTAGCATCGTGCATCGGTCTATATCGACCTGTTTCAATTGAAAATTTAAAATTTTCAGGGGTATTTTTGTAAAAAAGATTTTTTTTCTTAAAAACCCTCTTCCCCCCAACCTGATGTTACCTACTGCTACATCTTCTTTTTCTCTCTCGCAAACTCACACTCTCACTCTCTCTTTTATATAAAAAATCAAATTAATTTTAAACCCCTTCCCTCCAACACCCACACCCGATGTTGCTCTCCTTCTTCTTCCTCTTATTATTTTCTCTCTCACACTCTCACTATCTCTCTTCTTCATTGTCGCTAGTTGCCACCACTCCCTCTCTGGCCGTCCAGCGACCACCACCACACCCCCAGAAACTACCCGATGCCACCCACTAGGCCACCACTACCTGATGCTAGATCTAAAATTTGAAATATAAAATAGATCTAGATCCAAACTTGACCTGGCCCGACTCGACATTGAATTGATTTTTGACTTTTTTGGTGAGTTTTTTACTTTTAAATTTGACAAAAATCATTGTATTTGGTTATTTATGTATGTTTTGTGATGGAAATTATTGGTATGTTTTGTGATGAAAATTGTTGGAAATTATTGGAAATGAAAATTGTTTATGTATGTTTTTGTAATTTTTGAATTGAAATAGTTGGAAATGAATTTTTGATGGTTGAAATTGTTGGTTGTTGGAAATGGAATTGTTAGTTGTTGGAAATTTGGAAATAGAAATTGTTTATGTATGTTTTATGATGTTTGAAACTTTGAATTGAAATTGTTCAAAATTGTTGGAAATGGAATTGTTGAAAATTATTGGCAATGGAAATTGTTGGAAACAGAAATTGTTTATACATGTTTTGTAATGGTTGAACTGAAATTGTTGGAAAATGTTAGAAATGAAATTGTTGAAATTAAGAAATGAAAATTGTTAGAAATTGTTGAAAATGGAAATTGTTGATGTATATTTTATTATTTTGTACATTGTGAATTTGTGATAGTTGAAATTGTTGGTTGTTATTTACCCAAAAAAAATTGTTGGTTGTTAGAAATGAAATTGTTGGAAATGGAAATTGTTTATGTGAGTTTTTTGATGTTTGAAACTTTGAATTGAAATTGGTTAAAATTGTTAGAAACGAAATTGTTGAAAATTATTGGGAATGGAAAATGTTAGAAATGTAAATTGTTTATGTATGTTTTGTAATGGCTAAATTGAAATTGTTGGAAAACGTTAGAAATGAAATTATTGGAAATTGTTAAAATTAAGAAATGAAAATTGTTAGAAATTATTGAACATGGAAATTGTTTATGTATATTTCATTATTTTGTGAATTGTGAATTTGTGATGGTTGAAATTTTTGATTGTTAGAAATGAAATTGTTTGTGTATGTTTTGTGATTATGTAAATCATACCCTTTAACTTGATCTTCATCTTTGAAACTTTGAATTGAAATTATTCGAAATTGTTGGAAATGGAATTGTCAGAAGTAGAAATTATTTATGTATGTTTTGTGATTATTAGAAATAGAAATTGTTTATGTATGTTTTATATAATTATGTTTGTTGAATAATTGAATTGTTAGTTTTTGAAATATGGTGAATTGTGTTCAATGAAATTGAATCGTGTATAATGTATGAGTTATATTATATAAGATGGATATGAGTATTTGTGTAATGAAATTATGTGTTCTCTATTTTGATATATGCATTAATTTATTTTTATAGATAAATGGAAGGAAGTTCAAGTACTCCTGATTAAAGCACTTCAGGAAGATACAGTGATCCAGCTTAGACTTATGTTGTATTGGTTCTTGATATGAGGAACCATACTATTTTCTTGTTTTGAAAAAAGCATTTGAAAAGTGGAGGAATAACCCAATTAAAGAAGCATTTAGTTGGGGTTAAAGGAGATGTGAAACCATATAAAAAAGTAAGCCATGATGTGAAGTGGCAGATGAAAACTTTGCTTAAAAAATAACATCATGAGAAAGATATAAGAAAAATGTTGAATTTTGAAATTGGTAGTAGAACTTCATTTGTTGGTTTTCGTAATGATTGTGGAAATGTTAAAGGTGGTAGTGGTAGTGTTCAATCCTAGGCTCAGCAAGAAGATAATGTTACACCTAAATCCCAACTTTCAATTTGCAGTGCAATGCAATCAAGAGAAACAACTCATAATGTCAATATGATAGTAGTTATATGGTGGTATGATATAAGTTTATCATTCAATGCTTCCTAGTCTTACTATTATCAACCTATAGTGGATGCAATAGCCTCTTACAGTTCGGGATTTAAAGCTCCTTTGATTGATGACTTAAGAGGTAAACTTTTGAGTTGTTCAGTTTTTGAAATTAAAAGTTATTTGGTCGAAAGAAGAGTGAATTGAGATATTTTTTGGTGTTCAATCATGTGTGATGGTTGAAAAAATAGGAGACAAGAGCCTATTATTAATTTTTTGGTTTATTATGCAAATGGCTCAATGTTTTTGAAGTCTATTGATGCATCTGAACTTGTTAGAAATACTGATACTTTATTTGAGATATTTGATGAAGTTATAAATGAAGTGAGGCTAGAAAACATTGTTCAGTTTATTACTGATAATGATTCCAATTATAAAGCTACAGGAAGAAGGTTACAAAATAGGTACAATTTTTTTTTGGACTTCTTGTGCTACATATTGCGTTGACCTAATGCTAGAGAATATAGTGGATCTTAGGTAATTTCCTATTATTGATGAGATAATGCAAAAAGCTAAAAAGGTGACCAAGTTTATCTATAATCGTGCATAAGTTTTGAATTTAATGAGAAAGGAATTTACCAATGGTAAGAATTTGTGTAGTCCTGGTGTGACAAGATTTGCAACAAATTTCTTATCACGTTAGTCTTTTGTTTCGATGAACAAAGAATTAAGACAAATGTTTATAAGTGATAAGTTGGTTGCATCTTGTCATGCTAGGTCTAATACTGAATTGGAGGTTTCTAGCATTATAGTGGAAGATAAAGAATTTTTTTTCTCAATGTTAGTTTGTTATCCAAATTTGTGAGCCTTTACTGAGGCTACTTCGTTTGACTGATAGTGAAGAAAATCCAACAATTAGTTATTTTTTGATGCCATGGAAAGAGCAAAGGAAGCAATCAAGGCCAATCTGAAACGTAGGCCTTCTTTGTATACACCGTATCTTTCAATCATCAATGAAAGATGAGAAAGACAACTTTCTTTTCTTTTATTTGCAGCTAGGGTATTTTTGAATTCTAGTGTGTATTTCAGATAGGATTTTACAAAGAAACTTGAAGTTAGTAGAGAAATGCTATTCATTATTACAACAATTGTTATCCATAAAATGATGAAAGATCTTTTAAGCTCACAAATAGAGTTTTATAAGTTATCTTTTGGAGATTTTGGATTGTCGATTGCTATTCGACAGAGAGCAAAATTTTCTCTAGGTATTAGCTATTTTTTCTTATTTGTTAGAAATTAATTATTACTTTATTTTGTTTGTAACGCTACTTTTGTTATTTTACGATTTACAATTTCTTGCTGGGATCAATTTGGAAGTAGTGTTTTAGAATTGCAAGGTTTGCAATTTAGATTTTAAGTTAATGTGTGAGTGCAATGGGCTATGAATAGAACGAGAGCACATTTGAATTCATCCATTCTAAGTAAAAGAATAGATTGGAGCACAAGAGATTGAATGACTTGGTATTCATTCGTTACAATTTAAAGCTTCAGGAAAGGTGTGTTATTATCATTATTAATTTCGATATAGTTTCTTATAATTTTCTAACAATTAAAATTTATTGTTTACTAGGAGTTTTAATAACACAAGTAGTTCAATAGATCCAATATCTATTAATAATATCGATCTTTTGGCTGTTTTGGTTTCTAAGGAATCGGATTTGATAGATATGAATGACTTGGAAGATAATCTTGGTTGGGAAAGCGTTAACATGCCATTTGGTGCATTGAATTTGAATGATGATGATAATGAGACTCCTCTCAATGATGAAGATTTTGTACTAAATGATAACTGAGGTTAGTGTAGTTATAACAATTATCATCCTGTAGATGATTGAATGTTTCCTCTTCTTTTAATTTTACTTATATTTGATGTATATATGTGTGTGTATATATATATATATATATATATATAATTATAAATGTTTTTGTCACAGGTTTCACTTCTACTTGGTTGGTTTCTCATCACGAACTCTTGTGGTAAATTGTAATAATTTAAAATTTAAGGATATTTATTATTTTTATTGGATGTTTTGAACTTTTAATGTAATTATTACTTATTATATGATGAAATTGTAATAATTTAAATACTATGTATTATTCTTAATTTTATATTTGTATGATTATAATTGCCTTTTTCACATTAAAATTGGTTATTATTTATATGTGAAATATTTGAAAATTATTATTATTTTATATTAATTGTGGTTATTATTTATTATTATGATTTTTGGAAACATGGTTGATGTATACTTATAAAGTATACGGTACAAATGCACAATATGATAATAAACTATTTTGCAATTCTAAATAAATTGAAGGACTATTTCATAAATTTTAAAAATTATCTGAAATGGTGCTCGGCATTGATTGGTACTAGTACAGTACTATACCATAACTCAATTCGATAGTATATCCGGTACAATATTCGCAACATTGCTAGTAAGTGCCTATAATTCTTTTTTCCATTTCTTTTTGTTATAAAGGTTTAGAGCTTCTCTCGTGATAGATGTTGTTTATATAAAGAAATAATAGTGAAATAAATATAAAAATATTGAAGATGAATAAAAGGGTGACACACTCAATTAGTACAACATGGAATAAGTGGAAGATTAGGAGGTTCTAATCAGTAAGCAAATAAAGAAGGATCATATGGAGGAGTTGATGGATCCACAATTAAAGAAGATATAATGAGATTAGATGTAGGTTAGGTCGAACTTTAAGAAATGTTACATGATGAAATTACAAAAGAAACATCAAGAATAAAGATATGGTTAGATTAGAGAAAAACTAATGAGAAGATTCATTAACTCAAATTTTGAAAGAGTTAAAAATATCTTATGTTCTTAGGACGTTATATAATGAGAGATAAAAAGTCTTTGAGATAAAGGATTCCAACACCTATATCCTTTATATTTTATGCCATATTGATGTGAGCGTTATTACCATTAAAGTTTTCTCTATTAAAAAATGTTACTCATAACTAAGGCAAGTGCACCTATCGCTTGGTGCGAATATAAAAGTAATAATCTACAAGAAAGTGCAGACTTTCAATAAACTCTCATACTATTTCTTATTTAATTAAATAAAAGGGATAGATTTTATGATTGATGATTAAAATGTAAAACTAAACCTAAACCCAAATTTAAACCTAAACTTAGGTAAAGTAAATGATAAACAACTGTTAGAGACATAATAAAGCATGTAATTTAATGAAGAAAGAAAACACAAATGTCATCTGGATAAGAACTACCCCTAGTATTATCTTAGATTTCATGAGTCTTAACCTATAATGGATTTATCATATGGACTAACATAATTTCCTAAATACTAAAATTGCACTTTCTCGAGCTATAGTCATCTACTCTCCAATTGGTTAACCTATATCTTAATTAAACTAACATTTCTTTAAATGCATTTAGTTACGTGAAATCCTATGGAAGGTTTCATCTTAATATCAAAAGGATCACCTAGGTCTCCCTTGAGCACCCCATTCAACTCCATTTCCTAAGCCACAGTTCACTTTTAAATAGACTTTCTCAAGTCATCCATAAGTTAATTTAAATCAAATTTAAATACTAGCATAACTAAATCATACATTAGGATTAATAAAAAAAACTCATAGTTATAAATCATAATTTCTAAATTAAAAATCATTCTATATAAGAATAAATAATAGGGATCTTTCCTATCTAGACATATGAAATAATCAACCATTTATCATTTTTAAACCAATAAACATATCAAAGAAAAAAGAAAAAAAATAGAGAAAGAGTTTTAGATGTGATCTCAATATTCCAATGTGAACTCTAAGTTATTGTGGAAGATTCTGATTTTTTGTGCATATTTATAATATGTCCCATCATTAAGATATAGTATGAGCCACACCTGGAACAGACCATATATTTTAAAATTTAAAATATAAAAGTTTATATCTCTTTCTTATCTTTTTATAACCACTTAAATCATCTTCGAAAGTTATGATCAATTTACTAAACAGTGTTTAAGTTGCCTTCCAAATCTAAAGTAGGGCATTACCTCTAGTATGCCTATACCTTATACCAAGGATCTTCCTGTTTATCTAAGGATAATACATGACCTCAGGTATGACCATATTAGTAAATCATGAATCTTCTTGTTTCTTTTAGGACTAGTACAAGATCTATAGTACAATGGTGACTTAATCTGTGTTGCTCTATGAATTTTTTTCAACATCATATGGTCTCTCCCTAGGTCGTGTTCTAGGTTATGTTTATTTCCATATTAGCCTTATAATGGACAAGAGTTAGTATACAAGCATATACAGATCGTGTTCAACTAAGAATTGTGACTTTCTTTATATTTTTACTTGGATTTACCTTGAATTCTTGAAAAATATCATCTTAATGTTCAATTTGTACAATTATCTAAAAAGATTTAAAAAATTAAGTTAAAAAGGTAATATTAAATTTAAGCAACATACTTAGTAAGATATGTACATAATTCATACACATCATATTGTTAGTAGTGTACCCTAAGCCAATGGACATATGTGACTTTTGTACAAACATTATGACTTATTAATAATATATTATGATGTATTCTTTTACATATGCATGTCTATCATTTATGTAATGTGATTTACATTCCATGAATAGTATTAGGCTTATGTCATCAAGTATATGACTTGATAGTAAAACCATAAGCATTATAATATTATTCTAAAC
>JANSVA010000007.1:16209733-16219789 GCA_025504915.1 Erythroxylum reticulatum | reverse complement strand
TAAGAACAAACTACATTGCTATATCAATGATTCATATAAGAACAAACTACATTGCTATTCTCAATTTAAATATTCAAATGATTGTTATTCATTATGTTAACAAAAATTAAATACAAAACCTTACGTAAGGTTTTTATGGTAATGTCTCGTTTCTTAATAAACTTTCAATAGAGCTCTCTATTGCTTTCCAATCAGAAGTGCTTAGAATAGGAGTATAGGACTTTGAAGATGAATTATACATACAATATGACTTCTTATTACTATGAATCAATGAGAGAACGAACTGCTTTACTAGACCCCATTGATTAAAAAAAATAAAACTATTCTTCTAACATCATTAAATCTTATTTTATCATGTTAAAATAAAAATAAAAATAATAAACTAATAAATACAAAAAGTATCATTTTTCTTATTGCAACTTAGTGCAGAAAATGCAACTAATATCATAGTTAAAACTTCAAATATTATATTATAAAAAGCACAGTCGTATAAAAATATACAATCCCATAGTCTATTACCAAACCAATTCATTTTTCATTCCTTTCTAATAAATAAAACTATGTTTGTATTTGTACAAGACAATATTATTATATGTTTATTATTTATTAGCAACTATATTATATATTTTTAAGAATTGGTATTACTTGCTTGTTTAATGTTTATAATATCTCATAAATATCTAAGGTAATATACGTGACTTAAAAACTAAAATTGTAGGATTTTTTAATAAATGTGTTTTACATTTATTAATTTCTTTAATTAATCTCTAAATGATTATATTATTTTAATCAATGAATTTTTCTATTAATAGTTTAATACTTAGATCAATAACTTTGACACATATTAATTACTATTTGAAGTAGAAGTATTCGGTGTTATGCATTAGTTGTTACTTATAATAGCAATGTTCACGATTAACGTTTAATAACATAGAATTAAAGTAATTTTTTTCCTTTTCTTTTATTTACTCAAGAATTAATATAGTAAATACTAGTGAATCTATTATTATTAATATCCTCTTAAATTATATATAAATATATGATAAGTTTTTTGGGTATTTCAGGTTCAAGTTTAAACCTAAACCTATAAATCAAGTTCGGTTCGGTTAACCTGCTATAGATTCAGTTAACGTAGAACCGCAAGTTAGAAACCTGAACCTGAACCTAAACCATAAGCTTGATTTTTCAGGTTCGGTTAACCTTGTTTATAGGTTCAGTTCATACAGTTCAGGTCCAATTCACAGGTTTGCGGGTTTTCTTAAACACCCCTACCTAGGATCTGAACACTGACGAGGTCATCACCTAGGATCATAACACTCTTGTCAACTGTAGTCCAGACTCACCACTAATGAAAGTCGAGCCAACGCTAGAAATCGGTGGGTGTACATATTAGTTTGACCAACTAGTGGCATCACACATGATTGTTTTGACCTATTTTGATATTTATTTTCTGATGAGATTTGATTTATAAATGTGATATCTTTCTACTTATCAGTACTAGAACTAGAACTTATTTTCACCCGATGAGTGATTAATAAGCTAGCTTATGTGTTTCCTAACCAGTATACGTTGAGTCATAGGCTAGGCCTATGTGTTTCTATGTGATGTATGTTCACCTTATATGTTATTTATACCATTTTGGTGTGTATCGAGTTTTATTTGCGATATATGTTTTTCCTTCTCACTGAGAACATAGTGTACTCACCCCCTCTGCCTTCCAACCATGCAAGTTAATTTAGTAAGCTTAAAGCTTTGAGTGGATTGTGCAATCTTTTGGCATTTTTAAGGTATTACCGCACGTTGGTAGTTTTTGTTTGTACTTTAGTTCCATAGTGGCTTATGAATTGTTTTACTGTTTTTATTAGATTGGTTATATTGGTATGCTTTATGATTATATAAATTTGACTCTTGATTGTTTGTTATTGTAAAAGACCTTATGGATGAACTTTTGATACTATTGTTGAGATTGCTTTGAGTGGATTTTAAAGTCCTGAAGTTGTGGGAAAATTTTTTGATGTAATTATAGAAAGGTGTTTAAAATTGTTTGTAGTTATTTTATTGAGTTTTGGGATTTTTAAAATACAGTCGTTATGTTGCCCAATTTTTTTTTAAAAAAGGAGAGATATTCAGTTAACCTTGTATAGTTGGATTACGGATACTGTGAGTGTCCTTAGCTCGGGTATGCGGTGGTTGTCATGAGCCCGATGTAGTACCGAGTCATGACACTAGTGCTATGATAGTGAATGGGATGAGACAAAGTATTGCAAGGTAAAAAATGATAGGTAATCTCCTTAATTACTGTGGGGTGATTAAAGATCTTGTACATTGCCTTAGCTTAGTGCTAAGATGAGACTTGTTTAATTGAGCATGGAAAGTTTATCTATATAGTCTGTATGAAGCCAAATTTGAATCTATGGTGGCTCAACGGTCACTTTCTGGAGTTACTAGGTCGTGTTTTGTATAATTTTATTTAGAACGTGACAAATCCTTAGTGGGAGCTCCACCATTGCATGCATTGCATGTGCTTGAGATGATCGAATAAGGGGGTCATGAATAGGTCCCTTCTTTATCACTGTGTGAGCCTGTGGACATCTAGTCCACCTCTATACCCTTTGGAACTTTGACATATGTCATGAAGTTGAGAATTCGTGTTGCTACTTTATCATATTATCCAAGGGCCAAGAATAATGCGGTCTAGTAGGGTATGACTAGGAAAGTAGCCAAGACTTCATGGATTGACATGAATGTCTAAGGAAAAATCATTTTGATATCACACAAACTATTTATGACTCATTTCCCGGGCAGTTATAAAGACGTTAGTTGTCGATAGGCATGAGTTGTCTATATGGTAACCATGAGTACAAATTCATTATACAATTTTGCATAGCCTTTTTTGAAAAAAGGGATCAGAGATGCAAAATCTAGTATGATTAGAAATGATTTGGGGTATAACGAGATCTTGAGCGACGTTACGTTAGTTTGATGGTTACTTAATGTAATGATCCTTACTGGTAACTTTCTCGTATAGTCGCACACTCCACTTCCTGAATGTTAGTGAGAATGAATATTTAAGGTTGAGAAATAAAGTATGAGTGATGTGAGACCTAATAGGAACTTGTCCTATAGAACCTTCAACAAGATGGAACTATACCTGGGAATAGATAGAATCAAACACACACGAAAGCACAAGAAACAAAATTGAAAAGATAGAAATAGAACACAAAGAGAAAAGGGGTTAGAAGAAAGTTGTTTAATGGAAAGAACCCTAAGAGCACCTGTCTCTTAGAACCCTAGCAAAAATGTTGGTCAATGGAAAGAACCCTAAAAGAACTTGTCTCTTAGAACTCTAACCTCGGGACGCCATAAAGGAAGACGACTCCTTCAATAAGTCAAGTATTCTCAAAGAATACAAAGAAAGTAAGAAAGCTCTCAATATTGTTTCTGAATGAAAAATCCCTTTCAAAGTACATGGAGGGTGCCTATTTATAGGAAAAACTTCCTAGCTTAATGTCCTAAAGAAGAAACTAAATAAAAGGAAACAAATCAATCCCGAAAAGGAAACAAAATAAACGTAGAAAGATGTTGACTAGATGACCTTATTTAAAGGAAAACAAAAAAAGGGAAACTAATTAAAACATGATCTAAACATATTAGACCTTATAGATCACGCCCTTCTCCTTATTTTTAAGTGGCACATGGTATTTTAAGTGAGTTCTCCCAATTGGACTCCATGTAGGCCTTTGGACATTTCATGTTGGGCTTCAAGGAGTAAGACAATGCCTCTTAGACCTTTATGAGATGAAATATGACTCAACAATATGGGCTCTATCTCTTAAAGGTCTTGGATCAAACAATTTAATGCTTGTTTCATGGCTTTGGCCCTAGCTCTTGTCATTCGGCCTCCAATATCTTGTAATAGATCTTTAGGAACATTAGACTTGAATGTTGGGCCTTTGATATGGGAATTTCGTTCGGCCCCTTGCCTTGCACATTCAAACTTCAAATGTGATCCAATTTTAGTTCCTAAGCCTCCTTTTGCAAGCTCATGTCCATGCAAGTCATGTGGCAGATCACAACATATATGCTTCTCTTCTTCTCCATCAATGAGTTGCTATAAACAAATCATTTATTGCTATGAATAGTTGTGTTGTTCTTTCTCAAGCATATGTTGCCAATGAGTACAAGTGGAAGATGTAGAAAAATTATATAATGTGTCCACATTGGCACAAGAAAATCAAAAGTGGATAAGTAAGCTTGGTCGTACAAGAACGACAAAGCTAACAAATAAGTAGTTACTTGGGGAAATTTCTAACGCTTTATCTATTTCTCTGCATAAGTTGCAAAAGAGAGAATGCATGCAAAGGCTTCTCCCTCCCACACTTAAAGCTCCCCCAAAAACATTGAGTTCTCGCTCATACTCTTATCTTGTTAAGCCACCATTTACAAGGCTTGGGATTTGGGGTATGAATTAGAGTAAGTAACTCTAGTAGCTACTCACAACATTGAGAAAGGGCACATTTAAGCTACTTGGAGTTATTAGAGCACAAGGTAGACTTGTAAAGCAAGTACAAGAGAAAGAGATTTTTCAAGTTTGAGAGGTAAGGTCTCGTCACACCTTCCAACATAAAGAATAAAAGATTTTAGTATATTCTAAATAGGTACTAGACAATCTAATTATCTTAAAAAACAACAAAAACAAAAGATGGAATCTTGTATTCTTTTTGTATTCTTTTTATGAATCAAGCTTTGATATCTTGAAGAGCATAAAGAAATTTTGAGAGCAAATACTTCTAAATTTATTGTAATCTTCATAAGGAAGGTATGTATAATCGTTCAGATTTATCAATTATAGAAACAAGATTAATTTATACTAATTATATACTAATTACTTAGTAATTATCAACATATCAATCTCTTATAAATATGTTAAAATCGAGCAATCTAGCTTCTATAATGAAGTATTGAACTTGATTAATTATAACTTTGATTGGAATTTGGATCACAGAACATTGTATAATCATTTGGATGTTTTTGTGAAATTAGAAAGGCATTTTGATAAATGGTATGATAGCAAATTAACAAGCATAAAAGTGAATGTCGCTGCTCTTCTAACCAACTTGCTATAAAAGATGAAGTCTCCCTCGATATAGTTTGAAATCCAAATCTTCTAGCAACGAACTTGAACTATCTCCATGATCAACTATAGGTGCAAAATTTATATTACAAGACCACATTCGTTTTAGGGTTCTAATCAATCTCGTATTTAATCTTTGAATTCCAAAATTCAGACAAATTATTACTGCAATCCCAATTTCTACGAACTTGTTGACGTTAAAGAAATTTAATGATTAAATTTAAAGGTCAAATATGATTTAACTTTTTTATTTCAATTTTTAAAATTATCATTATATGATATTACTTAATTCTAATAATAAATTTTACATGACATAATTATATTTTTAATGATTGGTTCACTGAGCAAAGAATAAAGTACGTGTTTTAAGAAGGTTATTTTAATTTTCAATAAATGTTATTTATTAATATTTTTAATAAAAATAAAAATATTGCCCAATATATAAGACTCTTCGTTTTACAAGGATCAGGCGACGATTATTAATTACACGTAATCTTCATATTTTACAAATAGACTATTTCTACTCGAATCCATAACCGTCCAATCACGAAAAAGTAACCTTACCGATTACTAGAAGTGCCACTCTTACAAAAATCAATTTTAAGCTATTCAAATACTTTGTGAGTTCATCAATTTTATTCTTACTCATCTAATATAAAATTAAATTAAAATTACAGAGTCACATTTAAATATTACTCAAAAATAATAATTAGGGATTTTGTGCTTCACAAATATCTCATTCCCAATTATTAAGAATAATATTGAAAAATCCACGGTTCCGGTAAACTACAGGTACAAAATATCCAATTGTCCAATCCAACGGTTCAGATCTCTTCTTCCGGTTCATATAAACATTGTTGTAAACCCTTCAGCCAAGTAGGGTTTTACTTCGTCTTTGTTGCGGAGAGTGTAACGGGAGATACCATAAGAGCTCAAAGGTTCTTTCTAAAACCCTAATTTCTCTTATCTTTGTCTTCTACACCTTTTTGATTTCACTTCCTTTCCTTCGATTGGATTGGGTTGCAGGTAGGGTTCGGTTGATGTTAGTGTGATTGTGTACATATTTTTCCTAAGTTCTGGTTTAATATTTATTACGGAATCAATCGATTTATTGGTTTGTTTTTACCTCTTATCTCTCTAACTTATGTAATCTTTTTCCATTTCCTTCCATATCTCTTACGTGTGCTGCTGTTTTCGATTTATGGGTTATTTATTAGTTATAGCTGCGTTTGTTGATTAGTTAGTCTCTGGTGGAGTTAGAATGTTTTATTGACTAATATGATTAATATGGTCTTACGGTGAAAAGGGCGAAAGTTGCGGTATCTAAGTTGTTATTGATCGTAAAGGTGTATTGGTGGTTGTTGACTTAGGATGAAGGGAATTAGAAACAAAGTATTTTTTTTGGATATTATAGGTCGTCTTGGATGCTACGTAGTCCATAATGTGAGTATATCTGTTTTATCGTGTAGTTTTGTGACATACCCTGAGTTTGTTCTTCAAAAGAGTCAAAAGAAAATGTGGGTTTGGTGCATGATTTAATTTTGCTTGTTTCATTTTTATTCCTTACGTTGTTGTCTTGACTGACTTTTTGTATTGTTTGATGCTTGAAAGGTCGTTGCAATGGCTTTTCTTAGTAAAGTTGGGAATATCCTTAAGCAGGCATCTAGCAAGCAGATTAATGCCGAATTTGCTTCGTCTAGGCCATCTATCTTCCAAGTAATCCGATGCATGTCATCTTCAAAGCTTTTTGTTGGAGGTGAGCCTCATCAACAATACCCTTACCATGAATGAGGGAGGGAAAAATAGGAAAAAAAGGTTATAGTTACCTCCCTTTTTTATCAGTTTGATGTTTAGTAATTTGGTGTTGCAGGCATTTCATATGGCACCGATGATACTAGCCTTAGAGATGCTTTTGGCAAGTATGGTGAGGTAATTGAAGGTAATTGAAATGTTAAACCTTCTCTTTCTTTTATGTAGAGAATACTGAATCTTTTGCAATAGTTTAGACTCAGTTCTTTCAGTGTGAAATTTTCATCAAATGGTGATTGACATTATATGGGTTGTAGCAAGAGTTATTCTGGATCGTGAAACTGGTAGGTCCAGAGGATTTGGTTTTGTTACTTACACCTCCAGTGAGGAAGCCTCAAGTGCCATTCAGGCCTTGGATGGGCAGGTAATTTTACTTACGTATTAGATCGTGTCTAATATTGATGACAAACGGAAAGATTGGAGATAAGTGATTCAAATATGAATATTTTATTGAGAACATTCTCAGCTGTTTGTAACTGAAATTTGGGATGCCTCTTGAAATGCGAAGTCTTTGATACCCAGAGTCTAGGAGCAATACTGAGATATATTAACTAACATCCACATTTCATCTCCTGTTTCAAGGATCATTTGCTCCAACACTCCTTTTAATTGAGATCATACTTTAACCACGTTTTCCAACATTTATTTCTATTTTAGATGTGTTACAGTAGCATTGCTTTTGAAAACTGGCAAAATTGGAGACTGGAACAACATAGTATTAGAGATGAGTACCTTCTGGTATTGATACTTATGGTAGCACTAGCACCCGTATTTCTTTAATATGTATAGTCTTCTATTTCTTTGTGATTCTTTTATGATGTTGTAGTTTTTAGTAAACACAGCATGTTTATGTGCATATACCTGTTTATCTACTGGATTGTGAAAAGTTAAACTTGCAATAGCTAATGCTGTAGCATCATCATCCCTTGTCAGTTTTTTTTTTTACCTTTAGAGGTAGCTTTAAAATTTATGGTTCATGTTAGCAGCTTTCTTTCTGACAGCATTTTCTTCTATTTCTTCTTTCGACTAGGATCTACATGGTCGTCGTATAAGGGTGAATTATGCAACTGATAGACCTCGTAGTAACTTTGGAGGTGGTGGCTACAGTGGAGGTGGTGGATATGGTGGTGGTGGTGGCTATGGGGGGAACACTGGTTATGGGGGAGGGTTTGGAAGTTATGGCGGGCCTGGTGGTAATTTTGGAGGCAATAATAGTAATGTTGGTGGTGGCACGTATGGAAGCAGCGAAAGTTATGATGGTACTGGTGGTGATAACTATAGAAGTGGCGGGAACTTTGGCAGTTATGGTAATAATCCAGGACAAAATGTTGATTATTCTGGTGCTGGTAGTACTGGAGCTTTTGACAGTTCAGCGGGAAATTTTGGAGTTGCTGGTGGCAGTGGCGGCAGCAGTGATAATTATGCTAGTGGTGGTTTTGGAGGTGGATTTGATGGAAACTCTGGGTTGGGATTGGGTGGTGATGAAAGGAGCAAAACAGGTGAAGCAGCTGAAGGTTTCAACGAAGATGACTCATTGGAAGCAGACTTCAAAGATGAACCATTGGAAGCAAATTACAGGGATGAGGATGATGACAGAGACGATTTTGCCAAAAGGGCATGAGGAGTGCTGGAAGTGGTTGATATAGCTTCAACTCATTATTAAAAAAGTAGACTGTTTATGTGTTTAGATTTTCTCCGCGCTCTTCGCATTTGTTCAAAGAACTTGAATATTATGTATGCTGGATTTTACTATGTGAACTCTATCTACCTTTTTGTTCTTGCCTTGACAAAAAAACAATTGAAGTTGTTCAGAAAATAATTATAGTTAAAAAGTACTGTTTTCTGCAGCTCAATTCATCTCTTCTTTTTCAGGTTTTCTTACCAAAAGAATTTACACAGTCACGAATTTATTTTTGTCCAGACCAGCACGGTGGCCATCAACGTTCCTACAACCATAGTTCCCTACCAGGTTTTTCTTTATAGCTGAACATAGTGCTTACAGGCCTAGCTTGTTACTCGTTTTAGAATGGGTCATCAAGTCTTAGTCCGTTGCATCCCAACTGCTTTAAAGAGCATGTCAGTTCATATTTGATTGCAATCTGACGTAGGCCGAATCTTGTTGATTGTTTGATAAAAATGAGGAATGTACTCTGTTCTTCCACGGTAGCGCCAAGTCGCAAGCATGGCTTCGTGTATTTGATACTCTCGACAATTTGTCCTAGTCTTTGCATTTTCACCGCACTCGTAGAGAGGGACATGAAACCTTGATGGAAGTTAATTCTAATTTCAGTACATCCTTAGATTCCCAGTGTCGAAAGCGTGGAGCCTTCATATCCTATCCTACGGCACCTATCATTAATTCTCCATCCCCGACGAGGAACAAAAATAGTACTCGAGCCATGCTTCTCCCCATTTAACATAAACCGGGTCGCATTGCATTATGCAGGAAATCACTCGTGAAAATAAAGAATGTAGAATAAATAATCAAAGAGGTTTAATATGTACTGCGGTCATGAATTGTTCTGATATAATTTTACACTACAATACAAAACTATCCTTTTGTGATATCTGCTTTTCGTTCTCATCAATGGTAAACAACAGTCTTTGTGCATTTACCCTCACGGCAGACCCTTTCTTCGTCTTTTCCACAATCTCCTTTATCAACTCCTCCGTCTCATCATTGCTATCACTCATTTCTTCCTCACTAACACCATCATAAAATAACAGTTCGAGTCTTGAGCCATCCATTACTGATGTCTTTACTTGACCACTATGTTCTTCACTTTTTGCTCCAATGTGCTTCTGAGGGTGCAAGGAATCATTTGCTCCATGAATCTGATGATTGTTTCCGATATTGAATCCACTTCATCAGACTCGTTCATTTTTCTGAACTCTTCACAAGCCTCAATGTGAGCATCTAGAGCTTCATCTGGTTAAGTTCATAACCAGAGAATTTCTCATAAATTTCCCATCTTCTTTAGCGACTGAGCTTTCATCGATAGGCGAAAATCCCATCTTACTGCTTGACAACTCCCTCCATGTCTTCCTATGATCTGATTCCTCAATTTGCACCTTCCTCTGGCTACTTTCTAGAGCTGACTCAAGCTCCTTCA
>JANSVA010000007.1:16145671-16158081 GCA_025504915.1 Erythroxylum reticulatum | reverse complement strand
GAGGGGATTGGAAAGTAAGAAGAGAGATATTGTAGACAGAAAGAATTTCCTTCTTTCTGAGGGGCATTTCTGCTCTGGAAGGGGTGTCCTGTGGAATAACCCTTGAGAGTGGCTTTTATCTGTTTGATAAACATACACTTTCTCTAGCTTATAAAGCTAGATAGTTCTATCATCCTTCTTATCTGTCGTACTAAAGTTTGTGATGCAATTTAATCGTTGACCTTGCATTTACAGTACTTTATGGTTCATGGCCACATGCAGGTTTCAGTGCATATCTCACAACTCCTATGGATGTCATCAAAACAAGATTGCAAGTCCAAGGATCAACTATAAGGTACTGCTTGTTATTCTTAGGTTTACTTAGAGCACAATTATAAGACTATCAACGGTGCATGATTAAATGTGCTTCAGTTTCTTTCTTCTTTCTTTCATCAGATTTTGTATGAAGTTGGTCATTTAGTTGAGATCGGTTTGATATTTGATGTAAAAGTTCATCCTACTTAATACAATTGTTAATTAACCTAGTTCTCTCTCTCTCTCTGCCCCTAGCCCCCTCTCATATTAATAAAAAGAAAGACAGTGTTTAATGCCAAGACTTATGCTCAAATGTTTATTTCTGGTGCACATACTTTGCCTTTATTGCGTCTTCTTTGAGCTCTAAGATTATTAGCGCAATATTGTATTGGGAGAAGGATGAGGAAGGATATTGTGATGGATGAAAATTTCCGTCCTGTTGAGCCAAATTGTTGGCTACAAAGAAATGAAAGATCTTAACATATTATTGATAAGCTGATACAGACTGTATTGGCTACGGATGTCTTTACTGCTTAGTTTCTTAAACCATGAATTGTAGTGATTTTAGATCTCAAAGTATTGGTCAGCATGAGGAATGGTTTAACTCTAGTAAAATTAACACTACCATGATGAGAAGTAGAGAAGGAGAAAAGAAAAGCTAAATGAATCAAATGAAATGACCATTTTTCTGAGTTTTGGTGTTAAAAAATAAAAAAAATAATGCATTACAATTGGGGTCTCATTCACGTGTCGTTAATCAATTTACAGTCCAAAGATGTGCAGTTAATGTTGATTATATCTCACAGATTATCATTGTGACTTAGGTACAATGGCTGGTTGGACGCACTTCTCAGAATTTGGAGCAGTGAAGGTGTGAAAGGAATGTTCAAGGGAAGCATCCCCAGGATAACATGGTATATCCCAGCCTCTGCTCTTACCTTCATGGCTGTGGAATTCCTGAGAGATAAATTCGGCAAAAATGTAGATGATGATAGTTTGCAAGAAGTTGCTAACTTGTCAATAGAGAAATCTTTGCCAGAGGTAGCTCAAAACTGAATCTGACCTGTATAACTGTTTACTAGTAATGGATCACTAGTAATTGAAAAGTTGCATAATTCATCACGGGCAGAAATTTTGTTACGTCTTTAAGCTGGTTAGAGACGTAGTAACTATGCTTCGTAACAAGATTGAGTGAACGGTAAGATTTGTATAGAACATAACTGATTGAAATTTGGAATGTTAATTCTTGTTGAGCCTGAATCTCTTGCAAGTTTTGTATAGTGAACTATTCTGATAAAACTAACTGTTTAGCAAAATGGTCTTGTTTGCAACTTGGCTCTTTCGCAGTTAAGGTAATTCTTTAACATTTACCTTTAACTGTTTATAACATTCAAGTAATCATTCTCTCTTCTTCTTCTATTTTGTGTGTGTAAAAGTTCTAAATTATAGGTTATAAGTTGAATTAAACGAGGGCTACCTTTCAATGCTTAAACGGATACAATGTTAGGCCTCCCTTTTGTTGATTTGTTATTTTACAAAACATCACAGAAGAAACTAAAACATCTTGACTTAATTTACTTCCTAAAACATCTGATCCTCGTTTACAAAAGACAAAAGGGAAAAAAATGAATGAAATTCCTTTCTCCATTACCCTCTCCAGCCGTAATTTTAGACAAGATTTTGGAGTTGTATGACTCCAAATGCTTTGAAAACATGTTAATATTATTAAAATTGTGAGGTAATGTTAAAAATGGTTAGAAATTAATTCTTTAAGTAACCCGTATGTTAAAAGCAATTAAGGAATTTAATAATTTAATAAATGAGTTTTTTTGGACTTTTAGTCTATTATGAGGGAGAGTTTTAAAAATGGTTAATAGCTGTGAGTTGATTAAGAGGATCAAATCAAGTAAGGAGATTATTGAGAACTGTTTCCACATCCTTGAGATATGGATAAAGGTTGGTATTCATAAACTCTACCTTTGAAGCAGAATAAAATTATGAGTATGATTGAATATTTGTGAGTTCTCTAAAATTTTAGATATTGTTATGTTTATGAAAAGTATGTTTATAAATGGTATAAGAACTTTATAAGATATTCATAGTTCTCCTTTAACGTAAAATTCTCATTAGTAAACTCTATGAATCCTGATATGAAATCTTAGAAAAACCTAACTTTCGTTTTTCATGGATTTAATGATTTTGAAGGCTTTAATATCTAATGTATGGGATGTAAAAAAACAAATGAAAATTGTTGGGAAAATTTTCCAACGAATAAAGTCCTAGCGCTAGGCGCAATATCGGATATGATTTTCTGCGTTGGCTACCAAGCAACCATTATTTTTTAATTTTTTAATTCCAAATATTATGATTAAAGCTTAATTACCTATAATTTGATGCTAATGAATTATAATTTTATGGGTAAATTGAAACTTATTACTATAGAATATTTTTAAAATCAACCAAATGTGGTTTGTCAATTTTTATAGTTAATAAGAATGAATGTATATAGTGCATATCACAATTATCTGTATTTAGATATTCAAAACATAATAATTGTTTCTAATTGAAGTAAGTGTGATTACCAAATTATGTATATATTAAAATTATTACATGTTGTATGGTATATTAATGGATTGTCCAAAAGTAAACATCAGTATGCAATTTATGAAAATCATTATGTGTTGTATGGTGTGTTAATGGATTGCCCAAAGGCGAACATTAATATACAATTTACGAAGTTTTCTAAATCTATATAGCTTAGTGTTGTATGACTCAAAGCATTAATGATAAGTTTTAATTTCCTACTGCAGCTATTGTTATGCATCTAAATCTATTATATTTTGCGATGTTTAATGGATTGAACTTCTCTAAATGGAGTGAACAAATCCAGTTCTATGTTGGAGTTATAGATTTGGATTTGACACTCAAAACTGAGAAACCAAATGTATCTAATGTTTTAAGCACTGATGAGGAGAAAATCTATTTTAACAACCGAATAAGGTCGAATAGATTGAGTCTGATCTATATGAAGATGACAATTGCTGACAATATTAAGTTAGCTCTTCCTAAAACTGGAAGTACTAAAGAATTACTTAAATTTGTGAAAGAGTGCTTTTAGATTACTGACAAGTCTCTTTCTGGGATGTTTATGGGTATATTGACCACCATAAAGTTTGATGGATTACACATTATGCATGAATATGTCATTGAAATGACAAACATTGTAGCAAGACCTAGTCTTTGGGAATGGAAGTCGATGAAAGCTTCATTGTGCAGTTCATCTTAAACTTATTACTGTCTAATTATGGTCCTTTGCAAATGAACTATAATACCATGAAGGACAAATGGAATGTGCATGAGTTGCACAACATATTGGTTCAGGAAGAGGCTAGACTCAAGAATCAAAGAAGTCACTATATCAATTATGTCAAAAATCAAGGAGCTAGTAAGAAAGATGGAAAGAAGCATGAGAAGAAATTGAAGGGACCCCTGAAAGTTAGTAGGGAATCCTCTTAGATCTATAAGAACGAACATGATGAATGTAGATACCATTTTTATTAGAAGGTTGGGCATTTCTAAATCAAATGTTCTAAACATACGACATGGTTTGAGAAGAAAGGTAAACCTAGTGTTTATGTATGTTTTGAAACAAACCTTAATGAAGTTTCTTTTAATACTTGGTGGATTGATTTTGGTTATACTACTCATGTTTCTAATACCTTGCTGGGATTTCTTATGACCCAAACCATAAGAGTAAATGAAAGATTTGTCTATGTGGGCAAATGAATGAGAGTTTCAGTGGAAGCTATTGGGACTTATCGCTTAATCCTAGATACTAGATATCATTTGGACTTATGTAAAACTTTTTTATATACATAGTATATCTAGGAATTAAGTTTTTTTTTCAAAATCCAAACTTGATAGATTTGGATACTCATTTAAATTTGGTAGTGGTAGTTTCAGTTTTCACAAACATAACCACATGATTAGTAATTGTGTATTGTGTGATTGTTCATATAAATTAAACTTTGATATTGTTTATGCTAAAGCTTTATTAACTTTGAATCCCAATATTGATATCAAGTATAGTTTGATTAATGTTAGATCTACATACTTGTGGCATAAGCATTTGGGACACATTTTTAAAGAATGACTTTAAAGATTAATACAGAATGAAAGATTTCCTGAATTAGATTTTATTGATCTTAACATTTGTGTGGATTGTATTAAAAGGCAAACAAACAATGCACTCAACTTCTTGAAATAATTCACACTAATATGGGTGGACCATTTGATGTGCCTAATTTCAATAAAGAAAACTATTTTAACACTTTTATAGATGATTATTCATGTTACAAATATGTATTTCTAAATAAGAAATCTCGTGTTGTAAACACGTTATAGGTTTATATTAATAATGCTAAAATGGAATTAGACAGAAAGATAAAAGTAGTGAGGTCTGATAAAGGTGGTGAATATTATGGTAAATATGATGAAAGTGATCAAAATCTTAGTCCTTTTGCTAAATTCCTTGAAAAACATGGTATTTGTGGGAAATATACAATGTCAGACACACCACAACAAAATAGTATGATAGAAAGGTTTAATAAAACCTTGTTAGATGTCGTTAGGAGTATGATGTGTATATTCATCTTTACCTACTTCTTTATGGACATATGCTCCAAAAATTGCCATAGACTTGTTAAATAGGAACTGCCTTACTAGAAACCCTATTAAACAAGTATATGGTAGTTTTTAGTGCATATGTCCACAAAAAAGTGAGTAAAGATGAATTACATATCATACACCTAACCATATCAACTGTGGACTGGTAAGAAACATAGTTTAAGACATCCATATATATGGGTTGCTACACATAAATTACACATTATAATCCACATGAAAAGAAATTAGATTTAAGAACAATCAGTGGTTATTTCATGGTTATCCATAGAAGTCTAAAAGGTATATATTTTACTGTCCTAACCATATTACAAGAATTGTGGAAATTAGGAATGCTAAGTTTATTGATCATGGTGAGACTAGTAGGAGCAAAACATCATGTATAGTAGATATTAAAGAAATGGGAGTGCAAGTCCTTGTGGCTTATATATCTACTCAAGTTGTTTCACAAATTATTGAACCACCTAATAATAATGAAGAACAACAAATTAATGAACTCACTGTCTATAATGAAGTTGAACATGAAGTGAATAAACCTGCAGTAGAAGAATTATAACAAATAACATTAAGAAGGTCTCAAAGAGAAAAAAGACCAAATATTTAATGACTATGTGGTATATCTATACGAGTCAAAAAATGACCTAGGAATTGAGAGTGACCCACTGACCTTTTCACAAGCCATAAATACTAAAAATTTTGATAAATAGTTAGATATCATAAAAAATGAGTTGAAATCTATAGAACAGAATGGTGTCTGAGACCTTGTGAAATTGCCAAAAGGTTTTAAGAGAATTGGTTGTAAATGAGTCTTTAAAACCAAACGTGATTTTGTTGGTAACTTGGAACATTACAATACGATTACTTGCTAAAGGATTTACTTAGAAGGACAACATTGATTATAAGGAGAACCTTTCACTAGTCTCTAAGAAGGATTCACTTGGAATTATTATAACCTTGGTGGTTCATTATGATTTGTACTTGCACGAAATATATTTTAGAAAATAACTTTCTAAATGGGGATCTAGAGGAAGAAGTCTATATGGGCCAACCAATGAGGTTCATAAAGGTTGGAAATGAACATATGGTGTGTAAACTAAAGAAGTCTGTTAGAGAAGTGCTCTAAAGGCAATCACCTTTAGCACTTATTGTATAAATTATTTGAAGATTAATAAAGGCATTTTTCATCATTTCGATGTTCATACATTTATGGATTTGATGTTAATCTTAAATTGATTTAATGAAGTCCTTGATACAAAACATAGCATGAAGGAAATCATGATAATGAGATTCCTATCATGTGAAATTATGTTAGTATCTAAACTTTCCCTCGTCATAGGATTAATGAGATGGGATATCATTAATTCAGATAGACTAACACATGTTATACTCCTTGATTGGATTAAGCAGTAGATCTCATATGCTGTAGACATAAATTGTTTAGAGTTAACATATGGATGCTTACTAAGGGTACTAAGTACATTAGATTGACCTACTATGACACAATCATACGGATGTTATATTCCAGTGTCAATGATAGTCTTATCATAGCAATGGTGCAAGTATCATTTGATTTGAGGTGCTCAAGGATATCTCGGATACTGATCCTGTGCTTTGACTCCATTCATTGATGTCTTTTAGGGGTTACTTATAGGGTGGTTATTAAGTACAGCTTGAGGTATTTGGAGAAAATTGAGTAGCCAATAAAGGATTCACCATTCCTGATAGAAGGAGATGATACCCATAGTCTCTTTTTGGGGTTATTACTCGGGAGTCTCTAGCTAGAGCAGATATGTGTCATGAAGAGAGTCTTCAATGATATATAAAGTAATGAGATCCTCAGGACAAGATTTAATATCACTTGGACTAGATGTGACGTAGTCAGTCTAGTGAGAGTTTACACTTTGACCATACTCTAAACCAAGTGGGTTATAGATAGTGAAAGGACCAATTGTATGACAACATTGCGAATAGAAGACTTCGTAATCAAACCACTGACTTTCGGGTCAATTGGAGGTCATGACGTATTGTTAGATATCGCTATTGACTTAATTGAATTAAGTGTCAATTCAAGTGGCCAACATAATCAAGAAACTAATGGGTCACACATATAGGAGATCTGAAGGATGAATAAAATGGTCTTAAATAGTGATTCAAGATATGAGAGAGTATTTCAGGATTGTATTGCGATGTGATCGTGGTAGAAAATGCTACATGAAATGAATTAGAAATAAGTGTTGTTGGCTGTCAATTTGGTCATTAACTTCCCAAAACTTCCATTAATGTATGCTATTTATGGTCATTAACTTCCTATATCTTCCATTAATGCATGCTATTCATGACCATTAACTTTCATAACTCTCCATTAGTGATGAGAGTTATGGAAGGCCAAATGGTGCAAAAAATAGAGATGATTTTTGTGCATCTTATATAAGACACAAGTAAAAGAAAGGTTCTTTTTTACACACACATTCTTTTTCTCTCTAACTCTCACAAGAGTTCTTATTTTTACTAGCATAAAGAAAGAATGCTAGCTATATGCTAGTGAGGTTTCATCCTTTTATCTTTGTGTGGACTTTTATTAGAGACGGTCTACATTGATCTTTGTGGTTTACGACAACCCAATGTGGAGAAGATTAAAGAACGAAGGACTTTGTCAGAAACGTATGTAAACATCTTACATTTCATGTTTTTTTTCTCTCTATATCTATATTTATGAGTAGATCTGCTTTTTTGAGGTTCCATTTTTTTTTTCTATTGCTTATATTTAATAAGATATTATATATGAAATGCATGATCGAAACCTTACAAAGTCAATATAAAGACTTAAATAAACTTCCAAACAATGATATCTTAAGTTCAATGATATTATTATTTCCCTTGGATTTAAAGAAAATTCCATTGATCGATGTATATATTTAAAGGTTAGTGGTAGTAAGTTTATTTTTATGATATTGTATGTTGATGATATCTTGCTTGCAACTAATTTTCTTCATCTATTAAGTGAGACTAAGAAATTTCTCTTTAGTCATTTTGAAATGAAGATATGGTTGAGGCAACATTTTTGATAAGTATAAAAATATTTCGTGATCTATCACAGTTTTAGATGGCATATATTAATAAAGTGTTAAGAGAGGTTTAGGATGGGCAAGTTTTTTCTATCATCAGTTCCAATTCAAAAAGGGGATAAGTTTAAACTTATACAATGTCTAAAAAGTGACTTATAACGAAAGCAAATGAAACCAATTCCATATGCATCTATAGTTGAGAGTTTAATGTATGCTCAAGCATGTATAAGACCAAACATAAGTTTTACGATGACGATGTTAAGGAGATATCAAAGTAATCTTAGTATGAATCATTTGAAAGATGCAAAGAAAGTTATGACATATTTGTATGGGGGACCCTAAATGAAGTCAGTAAACGAGACCAACCCTCGCTGAGGGGATCAATCTTTCTTTATCATTAGTAACGCATTTGAAGGTAGAACTAAGGAACACATGCTTACTTTTAGGAGGTATGATCACCTTGAGGTAGTTGGATACTCATATTCAAACTTTGCTAGCTATGTAAATATAAGAAAAATATACTTTTGACTATATTTATCTATTAGTTAAAGGAGTCATCTTATAGAAGAGTGTGAAGTAGTTTGTAAGTATTGCATTCATTATGGAGGTTGAATTTGTAGTGTGCTTTGAGGTTATGATTTAGGCTAAATGGCTACGACAATTTATTTTAGGGCTTAGAATTGTTGATAGTATATCCAATCTATTAAAAATTTATTTTGGTAATTCTGTAACAATTTTGTTTTATAAGAATGACAAGTAATCCAAAGGTGTTAAACATATGAAATTAAAATACTTTCTTGTTAAAAAGGAGGTTAAAACATGTAAAGTGTTAATAGAGCATATTAGCATCGATCTTATATTAGCTGACCCTTTAACAAAAGGGTTACCTAAAATTTTTTTCTGGTCATGTAAAAAGTATGGGTATTATGTGTACAGATGATTATTAGACAATAGGCCAAAAGAGCAAAACAACTCCTAACGTTTGCACTGATGTTTGAATTGGACGCTAATGTTTCGGAGTGTTCAAAATGAACCTTAACATTTACAAGACGTTCAAAATGAACCCTAATGTTTAGAAAACATTCAAAATGAACCTTAACCACTAACATAGTTAAGCCACTATTAGTTAACTACTAGCGTGGATCTTTTTTATAAACATTTTTTGAAATGGGACCCACCATATGAGAATTTTTAAAAATAGAAATGAGTCTAAGCATTTAAATGAAAGTGAGACCCACTTCTAATTAAATGCCTGCTCCTTTTCTTTCTTCTTTCTTAAATGTCAATCTTAGTGGTGCACATACAGATCCGTCATGGACCTTCCAAGAGATTAAAAATTCTATCAATGAATCTATGGATGTGAGCATCTTTGTTACTGATTCTGTGGTAAAAGTTTAATAAGTTTCAATGTATTAATATTTTTTATTGATTGCTTACGGGAGCTTGTGAAGATGGACACTAAAAAATTTACACTGGAAAAACAAGAAATGAAATAATAAAAATGTATTAATAAGATGGACATCAAAAACTCACCCATATTTCTTAATATGTAAAAGAGGATATGTTATGCCGTTTGGACATCCGATCTCATTTCTATACCACAATTGCCAAACTCCTTCTCCTCACAACATGTATTAAGAGGCTCTTATCTCCTCATTTACTATCACCCAAAGCTTTATGCTTCTCCAAGGGGGTGTCTTTCATTTAAAAAAATTTAATTAATGGACAAATTACGGACATCTACAAAGAACAGACAAGTTAAACTTTAAATAAGAAATCGTACTACAATCCATGGGATCTTCTATATAAAAACTCTTTATTTTTCTCTCTATTTTCTTTCTTAAATTTTCTCTCTTTTAATTTCTTTGTTATTCTTGATGCTTTAAGTAAGATTAACTAGCTTGGTACTTTCTTGATGCTTTAAACATAAGTGTTGCAACAAATATTTTTAGTGACCATAAAAGTTACTTAAAATGATCAAGTGTTTGCAATGCAATTCACGCAAAAAAGAAAAAAAAGCAAATGCTCATTTCTTGTTTTAATCAGCTTATCAATGCATCTTTAGCTACTTTCATGCAAAATTAAGTAGAAAAAATATAAAGATAATCTTGTTAACATTTCTTATGTGGGATTTGTAATTTTATAACTTGTTGATTCAAAGCTATCAGGAGACTAATGTCAAGGGGATTCAAAGCACTGGTTTTTCTTTGTTCCTAAAAAAGAAAGCAAGGTTGAGCTGGTGTTCAATCATTTACTCATTATGATATTTCACATCCTTTGTGTTCTTAATATCTCTCTCTCTCCCTCCCTCTATGCTTGCTACAACCCATTCATGTATAACCAATTGTTACATGAAATGCTTCAAAAAGAAAAGGAAATAGGAATAAATACTTGAAAGAAGACAAATGAAGATTCATATTGATTGCATTGATTTTACCTTAGTACTAATTTGTTCCAACATCTATTTAACCGTGATATAATGTTTAAGATGATGACACATGTTGTTATAACCTGTACTACGAGCATCTTATTCTATTAATTTATATGATAGCTAGTACAAAGGCCATCTTGTCTTCCAACTTTTTGCTAGTACTACGCCATATTGTCTTCTGACTTTCTTTCTGCATGGTACTGTTCATTAATTACTATTTTATTAGTTAATACAATAGCTAGTCAACTGTCTTTCTGCATGATGTTGTTCATTAATTACTATTTTATTAGTTAATACAATAGCTAGTATTGTGGCCATTTTGTCTTCCAGTTTCTTTCTATATCGCATTGTTAATTAATTATTTAATTATTGTAAGCACCAATGCTTATGATTACCTAGTTCATTAATAAATAGAGTGAGGGGAAGGAGATTCTTGAAATATTTTTCACTTCATTTATGTGGCATAAATTGGGAAGATGAAAAGAAATGCAGTTATTGCACAACTAGTATTTATGGTCTCAGTACCATTCTCTTTTTTAAAAAACATTCTATTGCAAATATATCTGAAATTGCCCAGATTTTTGAAATTGTCCAAAAATGTAAGTTTCTTGATGGTTTATTAATACCTGTGCTTTCTTTATTATAACATAATCATCATTAAGATCCCATCGAAGAAATCGTATTGAGCTTTGGATATGGAAGTATGTTGAAGGATAGACAAAGAAAGAGTTGGTACTGGTGTTTTAAAGAAAAATACTAGGTTCTCTCTTGCTCTCTCAATATCTGTATGTCAGTTTCAAGCAGTGCTAGTGAAAAGGAAATGTAGTTCTTAGTGATTAAAGTAGTGGGTCTAAAATTCGAATCAAAGGGCCAACTTATGCATCCCATTTTAATGGACAAGATTCAAAAGCTAAAAGATGAAATAATTCAAGGTTTATCAATAACTGCTAACTTTGCAAGCCTAAAGCATAAGTTTGATATGTTGAAGGATTTCTATAAAGCCAATAGCATCTTAAAAAAGAGCGGTAAAGGTGAAGCATTGAAGTATGAAATTATTAAGAAAATAAAAGAAGTCAAAGCCCAACCTAATATGAAGGAGAATATGGAAGCACTAAAGGCTGAAGTTGAAAAGTTAAGGGTTTCTAATGATGGAGATTTACATCAAGAGGCAAAGAATATCATTCTCAAATTAAAGAAAGGGATGGATTTGGGACTTTCAAATTATCTTAAGACTATGGTTTGAATGTTGAGGTTTTGAGACATACAAAAGATTTCGATAAGTAGGCCTCTCGTCCTAAGTTAAAGGATAAGTTGAAAATGTTATGGGAGAAACCTTTGAGAAAATTGAATATGTAATTAACTCAGTAGATTTGAAAAACATAATGCAGCTACTAAATTAGAGGCAACAAAAGTAGGGAAGACACGTAATTCAGCAACAAGAAATAAAAATGATGCTTTGGAACAACAGATAAAGTAGAGGCTTTCATCTGCTATAAACTCCTTGAAGTTGAAGACAAAGCACGAGCAGTTGAAGTCAGAGATTGCAGAAGCAATAGGAGATCTGGATAAAAGTTTGGAAATGGAACAACAATTGAAGTCACTTTGAAGGTGAATGGAAGTTGACTTCAAGAAGAAAAGGAGCAACCATTTAAATGGAAGTGACGCAGAATCAAAATGTTATGTTTCGCCCTAGAATGCAATGTTTTATATATAGTGGGACCCATCGTGTTTTTTAAAAGTTACAAGTCATCACATGGTGGGTTCCACTTTAATAATGTTTATAAAAAAAGTCCAAAAATTTTGCCATGTCAGCAATTAATTGACAATAGCTTAACATTGCCAGTGGTTATAGTTCATTTTGAACGATTTCTAAACTTTAGGGTTCATTTTAAACAATTTGTAAACATTAGAGTTCATTTTGAATACTCTAAAATGTT
>JANSVA010000007.1:16107213-16128749 GCA_025504915.1 Erythroxylum reticulatum | reverse complement strand
GATCTACAAACGGCTGCGACACAGAGGTCAAGATAGCATGAAGAAGAAATTGATCTTGACGAATCCATAACAACTTGTATGGTCCATCCTCAGTGGGACATGGAGTCGATCCATCTACATAGCCGAAAAGATTATAACCAAGGAGAAGAGCCTTGATTTGGACCCTCCAGGCAGGGTCATTTGATTCTGTTAGCTTGCCTTCAAATGAGATACCAGTCTGAAAGACAATGACGTTCCCTGAGAGTGTAGCATCTTAAATGGTGGTGGTTGAATCAGCTTCGTTGGTCATGATTGGCAGTATGTAGGATCGAAAAAAAATGTTGTTAAGCTTGTATAACTCTAATACCATAAAAGGATCTTGATGATTCGTAATTGTGTGTTGTTATTTCATCTCAAAGGTTATAAATATATATCAGGTATACATCATATCTTAACAGAATATACAACAAATAAACATAAATCTAAGAATTAGTTACAACATAGAAGACTGAGTCTATATCAAGAACTGATTGCTCTATTATAAATAACCTCCCTAATTAGACTCAGTATTTGTTTGGATGGACTTTTGAGAGGTCAATAAGTATTTTTCTCCACCACAAAAGTTTTTTTAAAAAAATAGGTGTTTGTCTATAAAATAAAAAAATATTTTTTAATAGATATAAATTTTTTAACAGTCAAAATACAATTTTTTAAAAAGCTCAAATTTAAAGCTTCTCAAATGGATTTTTAGGGTAGATTTTTTTGATCAATTAATGAGTCTATTTTTTAGTTCCTTTTGCTCTTGTTTTACATATAATTCTCACAATACTCACAAACTCATCTTCACATTTACTCAACTTGATATTTATTTTGAGATTTATATAATATTATTTGTCTTTTTTATATGTTTTAATATTTATTTTATATTAGTTTTGTTTATTTTATAATACATATAAAAGATTTAGTTAGATATACTTTCATCTATGTTTCATATAATGTAAAATTATATAATGCCTATTGTTTAATATAATTTAAAAAATATTTATATGCATAACTAATTTTTATTACCAAATAAAATATAGTTAAAATTAAAAATACTTTTTATTTTTATGTTGTCAAACAATTTACTCTATGAAATTCTTTTAGAAAAGCTCTTTTTAAGTGACAGTCAATCAATTAACTAACTTTTTAGAAAAGTTATTCTCAGGAAAAATGTACAGAAAAAAACTTTACTAACAAAAATTTCACTAATATAAGCCCGACCAAATAAAGACTCGCTACATACAAGAGATGAAGACGATGCAACAATGGTGTAGTAACAGATCCGATGCTATACGACAATGGTACGATGATGGCACCATGATAGAGACTTAGAGTAAGGGAAATTCATCATCTGTTTTGGTTAATAAGTTATTATCTTCTTCTATTAAATTTCATCTACATATTTAAGTGGAGTTTACATAAATATGTAGACAAAATTAAATATCACATTATTGAAACACCCTAACGAGAACAGAGGATCTCGTTCTTAGAGTGAGAGGCAGCAATGATTTTAGGAATTTAAAGTGTTGTCTGAGTTAAGGATTTTAGAGTATATGGTATTTTAAGTATCTTTTTCAAATTTTATACATAATATCTCACATGTAAATAAAGAGGTAAAAATTAAAAATTAAACAAAAGCTAAAGAAAAATTGGACTAAAATGAAAAAAAAATTGAAACGTAGAATCTTTCAGGCCAAGCACAGCACAAAATGAAGAGAAAAAAAAGGAAAAAAACAAAAGCAGGACAGAGGGAGATTCTCATTAACAAAAAAGGACGACGAGATAGCAAAATGGGAACAATGCATCCTTCAGACAGATGCAAGTGGAGAACAAGAACAACCAAAGGAGGAGGAGGAGGGAGCGAGCAGGAAAGAAAATAAATAATCTCATGTGATCCCATGTTGGTTGGAGGAATAAAAGCATGATGTGACGTGTTACCTACCTGGAGATTCTGATGCAGCCGTGCTAGCATCCTGAGACCTCTCCGATCCTATAATGCTCATGCTCGTCAAACTTCATTGATTCATCACTCTACTTTTGTTGTACATGATCTGGCAAACTCTGAGAAGAGGCAGTGCGGAGATTTCCAGGACTGATTTTGGTAAGTCACTATTTTAATGTACACTCAGAATATCCAGAAGATGACACAGCAATAAATACTCCATTAAAGACATTAGCTGTCCCCTTCACTCTTTCACTTATATTTTTCATAAACCTTACAAGAATCAGAAACATTCCTTATTAGCTTTGTCTAAAGAAAAGTAATTCATGTACCGGCTTATCTTCAACAATTTTAAGATCCATAAATTGACCTACTGCTACTCTTTTTGGTATGTGTTGAAGTACTAATAACTCTCGTACATTAATAAATACTGCTGTCTAGAACTAAATCTAGATTTACAAAACAAAGGGAGAAGGTACACATTAGAAAGTTGTCCCATCAACAGCAACACAATACCAAAGCCATCTTTTTTACCCAACTAGGTTGGAGAAGAAACAAACATGGAACTTAAGCTATGATAGTATATCTCTGATAAACAACAGAATCCACATGCAATGCAAATACATAGCCACATACGAACATTGATATCCAGCATCAGTGGTGGCCACTCTACCCCACTGTACCAACTATCATGGCCATCCTTTCAACCCCACCATCGCAGCAACCCTAGAGCCAAGAGGGTTGTGAAGACAGAAACCAAACCGTCATAATGTAGTCTCACCCCACCATAACTCATGTCTGTGTTGATTCCAGCTCCTGTTGGACTGACACCCGACCCGATTCCTCCCAAAACTCCATTTGAAGGAGTTGTAGTGTAGGGAGTTGTTGTTGTCGGTGTGGTGGTAGACGGGGTTGTGTTCGAGGGTGTGGTAGTAGTTGGAGTTGCTGTTGTTGGGGTAACCGGAGTTGTAGATGTTGTGCCGGAGCCTGCAGCACTGTAGCAAGAAAACAAGCAACAGACAACATATAATCCTTAATCCTTCATAACAAAAGAAAACAAATGAGGAAATGCATTAACGTTGGAAGTTCAACAGGATTGTCAAAATTAAGCACAGAAGAAACATACAAGTCAACATAATACAGTTGATACCATGGCAGACATGAAAACAAGAAATCGGGTTTTGCAAGATTGTGAGGAACTTTAGGTTTGTTCAGATTAATTTCATAGATCTCTAAACACAGAAAACGACTGGTAGGGACTTGGCAGATGTTGGAAGCCCTTTGCAAGACAGTCCTATGTACTAATTTCAAACATAGAGCATTTGTCGAATACAGGTGTAGAAGCTTGACTCAGATGCCAACACAAGGTCAATACAAGCGAGTCCCTATAGTTGATCAACTTTCACATTAAAAGGCAGATTCCAGCAATATTTAGTTTCTGGTAAAGGAGGCAGTTTGAAATTCCCGTCCCATATGCTCAGTCATCAATCTAAAACCTTTCCACATATATTGCAGCAAACAATGTCGAACTAACCTAAACATTCTTATGGGATGGAGGTGCTTGAATGGTCCATTTTCCATAAATAAAATCAACAATTGTCTTTCATTCACTTGTAGTAAATGGGTTTTAAAACTTGTCCTGAATATATAGGAGCCAGCATCTGGCCTCATTTTCTGCGGTGCACGAAAGACTTGCTTTTGCTTTGCATAGCTCCAAGCCAAACTGAACGTTGAATTGCATTCTGGAGCAAGATGCTCCCATTCATCATCTCATCTCACAAATAACCACTAAACATTTTCTCGGGGCAGCCCCCAGAACTTCCCAAAACCACCATAATTTTCTTTTGGCGTTCATGGGGCCCTACAGAACTGTACAAGCACACCTTTGCAGTTCCCAAAATCCCCCAATTTTCAAAAAGTTGGGTTAAATCTTCAAAATTTGATCATCCCAACGCCAAGTTACTAATGAAAAATCACTTTCACTACGTAATATACCCCCCTTTACTAAGCAGTATGCTACTCAATGTGAAACAAACTCCTTGCAACTGCTTTATTTCAAAACACTCTTTTTGACCAAAAAGACACTATTAAAGGCCGTTGTTCAAAAGAAAAGAAACCTTTAAACGCAAAAGTAAGTCTATAATCAAATGCTTTTACATTTCCCCTTTTTTGATCCATATCTGGGCCACATAAGAGGTAATTATCCATTAATTTCTCGCTGCTTGTGATAAACCATCCATCATGATTTTAGCTGTAAGCTACAGCAACTATATAAGGTGCTTACACAGAAATACATGGAGTAAATCTTGTGAAGCTAAAGAATACCAAAAGTCAATACTGTAAGCTACAAATGGCGACGTACAGGATACTAAGCATCTGTAAAATTTTATACTCAACGTGCTTTCTTACTTTAGCATCGGCAACATCATGTTAAGAATGAACTAAAAGTTAATCCATACTTCTTTTTCCTAGAAAAAAATATCCATACTTCCTTAAGAGGTACATATACACATGATTCCTTCGTTTAAATAAATAAACCATTCTGCTTCGGGGAACCTGGGAGTTTCACATTCCCAATTACCGATCCAATGCAAAGGCCCTAGCTTTTTTGCTGGATGGCGGAGTTTCTTTAACAACATGGGAATGCTAATGGCCACTAAGAAAATCAAGCGTTTTGACAGTTTAACTCCACCAGACAATGGAGTTTGGCCCCATAATTAACCAAGAAAGTGAAAACGTTCAGAACTTAAAAATAAAAAAGCACCACTGCACCAGTAGAGACAAATCTTAAAAGTGATTTCAGATCTGAGCTGATGATCTGACACATTTACAGCTAGGAAAGGAAACAGAACTTAAATGCCATACAAATATAATTGAAACACAAACAGGCTTTTATCCAGAGGAAAATCTGAGCAACAATCTAGAGAAAGAAAACAAATAAAAGGATAAATGGCAACAAAAAAAAAAATTATTACCTGCTAGTAGCAGGGAAAGAACAGCCACTGGAACCTACATTCAAGACACACAAACACGAAATGAGTGCCTCTTTATCAAGAAACTGTGTTCTAAATGGGTTCATCAGGGACTTAATAAGCAACTTACTGGGATCACTAGTAGAAATGGTGGCAGTGCCAGAGAAATCGCAAGTGCCTTGAGATTGACCCTTCTTTTGGAAGTAGCTGTTGACAGCATAAGAGCAATGCGCCCTCACATTATTGGGCTGAAAACACGGACCATTCTGGTGTGTTGGAGCGCAGTCAGCCCCAGCTCCACAAGCATAGTCTAGCGTCTTTTGGAGGACTGAGTCGGGCATTTCCTTGCAAACACACCATGTGCAACCTAAGAAGAAGTTTTTCTTCAGTAAATATGGCGTAGATTCAAGTAAACGAAACACTATGGTTACTTAAATAAATAACAATGAGATAGAAGCAGCAAACTCCGCTAGCCCTTTAATAATGGCAATAAAAATTGCAGAAGATGAGGAAAGCAAACTGGTTTCATGCCCAAAATTTACAGCATTAAACAAATAGTACGGCATTGCCCAAAAACCAGCCAAAGACAGAAGTAAAGACTACTAATAATGGTTTATCACGAGAAAAGTGAAATATTTAACAAGAATATTGTGTCAGAAACAAGAAAAGATCATAACTTGTAGGAGTTCATGAGAAGAAAATAGGTAAACTTCAGACTCCAAACCAACCCAGTCATCCCAAAGCACCTCCAAACAAAACGGGAAGGAAGAAAAACCATAAAGAACAAAGAAGAAAAAAGGTAAATATACGAGGGTTACTTGCACGGCCAGTCATGGCCAACATAAGCGTAGCAAGAGCTAAGAAAGCAGCAGCCATGATAGGTGAAAGAAAAGGGCTATGGAGTTTGAGAGTATGATGAGCTGCAGAGCACAAAGCGGAGATTAAAGTTGGCTGCAGTTTGTTTTGCAGGAAGAGAGAGAGATGGACAGGGTTGGGTGTGCAGACAAAAGAAAACAAGACAATACAGTAGTGATGTATAGCAGATTGTGGGGCGGAAGTGACCGTGGTTGTTGTCTGTTTGTGGATTGTGAGTCTGTAGCACAGTGATGAGTGTACTATCGCTCTATTTATTGTGGGGGATTCGTGTAACTGTGCCGGAGTCTCTATATACTAATCATTTCTCCATCTTTATCGTCTCTCAAGAAAACGAAAAAAAGGCACACACACACATACGTATATATGAGGGAAATTGATAGTCCTCGAGAGTCGTGAAAACTCATCCCTTTTTATCCTTGTGGTTAAAATGAAAGCTTGAGCCACAAAATCTTCTTGTTTTGTCTAAACGTAAATGGAGGGAGCAGTGAAGGCATGGGATGTACGGTGAGTAAAATTGATTGATCATACCACATGTGAGAGGAATCGGTGACTGTAAGATTAACAGAAGATATGCTGAATGATAACGAGAGAGAGCTTATTCCCATCAACCAAAATTCAAACACACCAGGTTGGCAGTGGAGCCCCTCTCACCAGTTCCTCATTTTGTTATCATCATTATTCTTTGATTGCATCATGAAGCAAACCCTATTCACAATTCATTTGGGTAGTAATAATCAGTGTCATGTAGCTAAAATACCCCCCATATGCTTATTTAGGAAATTGCTGCTTCTATGTATCACTAATCCATATGTTAATTGTTTCAACGAGCATGGCAGTAGCACAACAGAAGCGACATGATAAACATGTATAATATGCCCACCCACAGAAAGTACGTGATAACACATGAATAGATATATAAAAGCTTTGATAAAAAGAAGCATTTCAGTTGACACTTGATTCAGAGAAGAAGCTATATGATGCAAGAGACAACAACTCGAATTAAGGTCGTAGGAGATCAAATTGTGATAAAGGAAAAGGTGAAGAGACAGATGAGAGGAAGAGACAGAGATAGAACCGAGACATTTTTTTAATTCAAACAGGTTCGAATCAACTTGAAACCAACTAATGTTATCGGTTGGCATCTGTTCATCTCATTTCGCATTTTACTTAAATTTTCTAGTTTTCCTTTTGCTCTTACTCTTTTCCTTACAAACTTTTCCTTCTTTCTTTTCATACTTCTAGGTCCCACTCAAAAGTGTAGCATGATACTCTGGTTGATTCGATTGAGGTCCACTTCACAGATGGGATAGTAGGTTTATCTTAATCGGTTTCTACTTTCTACTAGTTCTAGTGATTTCTCTCCTGTAGAACTATTGATCCTCAAAAGCATGTAATTTATTGCAGATTATAGACAGACAGAGCTATCAAGTTGTGTTTCTTTACCCAATAGGACAATACATATTCATCCATCGCTTAGAATTAGTAGATTTCTTGAGGAATACCAAGACATGTACTCATAGTTGCACCTTAATTAAAAAGAAGCAGAAGCACAGTATCATTCACCATACATTGTCAAGTCTAATTGAGTTTTAGGCCGCTCAAAACCTGATCAAACTCAAGGCCAACTATCTTAAGCTTAATCGAAATTTTAGTCGAGCTCAAGCAATATATAACTTATCAGTCTAATAATTAAATGTAAATACGTGTGAAGTTAGAACTATGTTTAGGTATGTGAAATGGGAATTAATGTTATAATGCCAAATTTTAGAGGGAGCTTATTCATAATGTTATGTATGCTCCTAGGTAAACACAAAAATTGCTTAGTTTGATTCAATTGATTTAAAGAGGAGGTTAAATGGTGTTCTAGTATTGATTAATGCAAAACTTATGATAAAAGAAGGGTCAATATGATTTATTTAGTTAAAATGATTGAAAACAAGATGTTTCTTATTAGTTGGTTGAAATTGAGTGTTAAATGTATTTGGTGCTTCATCTGATGATTGTAAAGTTTGGCATAAGAAATTTGGTCAATTTTATTTTAGTGGCTTAGATTTATTGGATAAAAAGGGAGATGGCTTCTAGTTTTCATATTCTAAAAGGTGACAAGAGGGTATGTGAAGCATATGTTTAAGGAAAACTATATCAAGATACTTTTCCTATGAGCAAAGCATAAAGGACCACAAGATCCTTGATGTTAATTCATTCAGATGTTTATGATCCTATGTAGACTTTTTCCTTAAATGGGAGTAAATGGTTTTTACTTTTTGCCGATGACTTTTAAGAATGGCATATATTTATTTTTTAATATGAATTTGAAGTTCGTTTAGGTTTATTGCATTTATTTTTTAAGAGTTGAGGTTATGAAAGATTCTCATAGGATTTTCATAACCTAAAAGAATTATGTTAATGATTTATTAAAGAAAAAGATGGTACAACATATTATAAGCTTGTTAAGAAGTCAAAGATTGAAAATGAAAATTTTTAATTGAAATATAGGATTGAAAAAGTGAGAAGAAGTTCAAAAAGTTATGAGAGGTCTTATGTATCTCACAAATATAAGAACTAAAATGTTCTTTTTGTATCAGTCTTATTTCTAGGTTTATGTACAATTTAAGAAAACTTCAAATAAGGGATGCAAAGAGAATATTATTGATTGACTCAATTTAAGTTAGTCATTTATGAAAGTGAACAACATAGTTGTAGCTAGTACTGATAAGTACAGGTCGAATCCCACAAAGACAATGAGTATTAGTAATTACCATTATCTTATTATCTAGTCTACGAATTTTATTTTGATTTTTAATTAAAAAATAAACTTAAACAATTAGAATAAAGTAAGCAACAATAATGAACAGAGAAATAAGAAATCACTTAGAAAATGATTGATATCAAGAATCAATGACTATGTTATGAATCTCCCAAAAAACCCTTAAATAACTGACCTTTTATTATGCAATTATTTTATTGACTATTAAATCGTAGAAAATTCTATCGTATGCTAATAAGTTTCTTAAGACTACTAACAACTAATCTTAGAATTATCAAACGACATTATTCAAGTTAAAGGTACTAAGATTGCTTTACTGATTTGTGAATTTCATTTTTAGGTTTGACCTTAATCTAGAGAATTTATGTCGACTTATCTCTAAGTTTGCAATTAATTCCTATCAATTATGATAGATATTTTCATACACAAGATTTCTCAATCTCTGTGTTATGAAATCAAATTATGCACTAATATTCCGAATCTATTAGAATATATATTAAACACGTAATTGAATACCAATATATCAATAAAAACAATTGCATTAAATAAAAGAATCAAAACATGTTATAACACAAAATAGGGTTCATCTTACCTAGACATTAAAGATGTTTGGTTGTACATGATAGAAAATAAAATCAAACATAAATAGAAAGAAAAACAAATAGAAAATAAAGAGTTCATAATTATAAATCCCTCTTTTATCTCCTATCAAATGTTCTTACAAGGTAGAGGTTTGATCTTGTATTCTAATGGATCTTTTAATGATTTCTTCATGTTTTCTACTTCTCTAAATGAACGTCACCCCTTTTGTACAATCGCTACCTCTAGAATCATCTCTCAATGTCTGCTCTTCTATTTTGTCTCTGATTATGCCTTTTTATAGTAATTTTTAGGGTATTAGGTGATACATGGTCTGATATATGACCCTATACTAGACAATGTATAACCCAAAATATCCAAAATTCGTGATTCTGTACGGCTTGAGAGAAGTATATAGCTCAGACTTGGTCATGTATACCTTCTTTGCTTCAAATCTTCATTTATGCCTCATTTTCATCCAAATTATTCTCCTTTTAGTCCATAAAGGCAATTATAACCTATAAATGTACTTGGACGAAATTAAGTACCAAATATACAATAAAAGTATTAAATATCAAGCAAAAATATATCAAATATGGAGTATAAATATGGTCAAATATGCATCTATCAAACATCTCCAAACTTAAGCTCTTGTTTGTCCTCAAGCAAACTATAATCAAAAATATCAATTTTACAACATCAATTCATCATTAATCTTATCCTGTCAATTCATACCATAAATTATTATATCATATTGAATCAAATTAACAAATAATTAGAGTCAGGTTATCCTATAATTAACTTCCTAAGTTAATATTAATAGTACTCACATCGATAATCGCATTGAAATAAAAAACATATATCTTTACATCCTCACCAAGATTTCTCTCAATGTACTCAAGTGTAGGGTGGAAGGTATCAAAACTCTCAAATCAATGCATAGTTGAACTCTTACCATAAGCTTGCAATATAATCACATCTCCATCACTTATGTGTAAACTAGAAACAAAAATCAAAAGGTCTTTATACAAGTTGTAATAGGGTTTAGGTACGGTATGGTTGGGGTAATAAAAGGATTAAATTGAAGGAATTTACTAAAGAAAAATTATAAGAAAATTGGTTTACAAACATACAGGTCCTTTTATTGCAATTCCATTAGTATCATGTATTTACTCACAATTTTTCTAATACTTGTACATATTTTTTTAAATCAAATTTTTTTTGAGTATTTAGTACCATAAGAAATAGTGGACCTTTCAAGATTTTCAAGTTTCACACTTATAAATAATGTAAATAATCTTTAAGGTTCAAAACAATAAAATGATTTTGAAAAAAGGAAAAAGGTTAATAGTATGGGTTAATAACAATAAAAAAGGCTAAGGCTCAACTTAGTTATTCCTGAAGGATAAAATTATGGGTTGTAATTTTCAAAGAAATAGGCTAAAACAAATTGTTGAATTTACTGCCTTTATCATTTCAATAATTTTAATTTACCAAATATGATCTCAATATGTATAATAAAAGCAAGTTCTAAGAATTGTTCAACTATGCGTGATGACACATATGAAAGAAATAAAGAGCTTAAAAGTTTTAAAACCTTGCTCTTAGACTCCAATGCTCATGAAAAAGATGGGTATATATGTGTAAACAATATGCAATTTTCGTTCAATTTAATTAATTCAATGCATACTAAAAATATGACTTATAAAAATAATTTTATTCTAACTATCATCCTTTTGTATACCAATTCAATCAACATTCAATAATGAAATAGAGTATTAATGGACATATTTCATCCAATTCAAGATATTAGTTTATAGAATTTAATAATCAAGATTATAATAAGATTAAAGAATTTGTTAAAAATTCATTAAACCCTTCACCACACTTAAAGTTATACTTTATCCCTAATGTACGCAATATAAGTATATATAATCAGTAAGAAGTTTTAGTGGTACTTTCCTGAATATGATGATTTGATTCATCCAATATGATATTACGTCCTCGCAAGATATAAGTATCTCCCATATCATGTGATTCTGGCTAGTCCATCAAAGGAGGGTTCTCATGGTGGTGATCCTAACCAAGTGGAGAAGTCGCAAAGGAAGTGCCCTCACTAGATGGTAGATGTTGGAAATCAAAACCTAAACGGCTTGCTATTAAGATCATCAGCTCTCCCATTCATCCAACTGTAGACTACAACTCACCAAACTGCCCAATTGATGCTTCCAACCTTCCTACCATAGATTACAGCTCACCTAACTGTGCAATCAACATCTCCAATCATCCTACCCTCTTCAAAAGTGCGAACTGCTGAATTTGGAGTGTTCTTTGAGTTCCTAGAAATTAGCTTACCCATTTCTCTAATAAAGCTACCTTCAGCTGAGTCGGATTTTGCAACCTAGCTTAGGGACATCTCAGAACTTCTACATCTGGTATTGCCTTGACCAGTTTTAATGGTAGTGGTTGTGGTTGTGGTTGTGATTGTGGTGTCTGCTCTACTGCAAGCTACTCTTCTCTATCTCCACCCTTCGTTACTAACTTATTGTGCTCCCCAATAAGTCTGTAAATGTCTCTGATGGGACCCCGACATCAATGTACCATAGTATATATTGCATCACTTCCAGATTGAGTGTTACTATAGTCGTCATCTCCCACATCGGTGGTAGCTGATTGGATAGACCCATCCGTCATATCAGTCGGGTCACATAAGGTGTAACACAAATTGTGTTGACCTTTTTTCTTCACTCTAATGCCAGATAAATTGGATAAGTGCATTTCGTAAATGAATTGACATCTGCTCACTCATGCTCCAAAGGTAATAGACTTCCACATTCCCGATGACTTCTTAACTATCTCCTTGACCACTTAGAGTGTGACTCAGAATCTTGTGGATGTATTTGAGCGTTGGATTCCGCAGTGTAGAAGCCTTTGACTTGCTCAGATCTTACTCATCTTTAGTGCTGATCCTACCCTATAAGTGTTGAGGAGACAATCTGTATGGAAAATATGTCCGTAGTGCAAGATATTCTAGTGTCCTTATGTGCTCCCGATCGTAAAGACCCATGGTGATGGAGAACTCTGTGTAACTCATCTGATGCATCTCCCCTATCATCTAGAACTGGACTGTATTCGAGCGATCTCCATCGTAGCATCCTTTCTCTTTGAAGAATGTGGAGAGGATGTCTAAGGTGAGCTCTCGATATGAAGGTTCCAGGATTTCAAAGGATTGGGACCATTCGACGAAATCCATGAGCTCTCGAACTTGTTGGGTTGAGCCAACCTGCTCCAATGCCTCCTAGTGTATGTATTTGTTTACGCTGAACTTCTTTTCCTTTAGCCACTGATATTGTTCGTCCTGAGCCCCAACATTGAATAGTAGCATTTGTGACCTCTGTAGGGGGTGGACTGTATTGGATGATTTGCCTCGTTGCCTCTTCCTTAGAGTCTCCTTTTCAAGTTGTGATCTTGTCATTTTGCTTGCAACTTTAAACACGTGTGAGAAAATTGACACATAATTTCTAAAGTTATGCTTTTACTCACACTTAAATTCGATTATGCTCACTAAATTATTAACTGTAAAAATAAACTAACTATGAAAAATTAAACAACATATATAATTAATAAAGTAACACATATAAATAAATAAATAATTAAACAAAATCAATTAAAAACCAATGAATAAACTAATTAATCTCCAAATTAAAATTAGAAATCTTATAATTAACAAATTAAACTATCGCAATCATCAATTTACCATTTTAACCCTAAAATTGAGATTTAAACCCTAAATTACCAATTACACAAAATTGATGAAATTAACATTAAATTCATGTAATTAAACAGAAGCCCAATATTAATTAACATCGAAAACAACTAATTAAACTAATCAAATGCAAAAATATCACAATTAAACACTTAGTGAGCAAAAATTGTAAGTTATGAAATTTAAGTTAAAATTTTACCCAAAACTTCAAGCAATTAGTCAAATTAAGTCATAAAATCAACTGGTTATAAAAAATAATCAACTATCAAACTATAATTAGAAAATAAATTACAAAAATTTGCATAAATCTCCAATTTCTATATTCAAATGTTTTTAAGCATAATCAAGCTAAATAATGCAAAACATTCAATTAAACATGCATAAACAGTTGAAATGGCTAAGAGTACTTACTTGGGCATCATTGAATTGGTTAAAAAACGTAAGAAATTGGAAGAAGAAAATGAGGGGTAGCGACGGTTTGAGAGAGGAAATAAGAAAGAATGAAAAATATAAGAGAACTAGGTTTTTGAAGTTGTATCGTGAGAGTATATAGTTTGATACACAGTTGTGTATTAAATCGTGTATGTCATTGAATTATAGCTTTTCGCGAGGTTACATAGGTTGGTACACAAATGTGTACCAAAATGTGTAACACTACACCAGCTTGCCCAAAAAGTGTGTAAATTTCTATAAACGTGTGCAACTTTAAAATTTGATGTTCAAACATGAAAATTTTGCACTTTAGTATTATAAATCATAAACACACATCCCCTAATGTCACAATCATGCACAATTCTTCCTAATATGCTTAATTTTTTTAATCCTAAAACACTTTAAACAAAATTTAATTAATTAAAACCTATACTATCATTAAAGCAAAAACAAGATAATATCAAAATTGAAATAAAACTAAAATTAACTCATAGGTTGCCTCCCATGTAACGCTTCTTTACATCAAGGTGACTTATATAAATTGTGTTGCTGTAGCCCTACAGTATGTTCGATAACCTGCAGGTGTGATGGACCCTAATTTTTTAAATTATTTATTACTTTTTTAATTATTTAATTATGATTTATTTGTTTATTTGTTTATTTTTAGAATCGAGTCCATTAATTAGTGAATGTAAGTTGAAATTAGAAATTAGAATGGAAATATTAGGATTAAATTGGAGTATGGTATGATGTTTAAGAAGATTAAAAGAGTTAGTAGATAAAGACAAAAGAAGGGGCAAATGGGCATTTCATTAATTGATGAGGAGTAAAATTGTAAAAGCACCAAAATGTTGTCTTGAATTAACGGAAGAAGAGAAGAATATCGTGGAAGAAGAGAAAGAAGAGAAGAAAAACGTGAGAGAAGAAAGAAAAAGAGAAGAAAATCGTGGAAGCTAGGGAAGGAAGAAAAAGAAAATCGTGGGAAGAAGATTTGTTCAAGGTAAGCTTCATTTTTCTTCTTGCCTAGTTAGAAAAAAACAAAAGGAGTTAGGAAGAGAATGGGTTTGTGAAGGAAGAAGGAAGAGAAACCTTGGATGGGTATTGTGGGTTTTGAACTAGGTTTTGAGTTTACTAACCTAGATGAACTATGGGAAGGTTGAGTTTAAGTTTAATTTTTGCCTTTGATTATTAAAGCTTTATATATTTTTCATTGGAATATTAGTTTGAATAGAGAATTTGGTTTGTTTGAAGGAAATAAAGAGAACTCAATCCAAGAGCAAGAGGAAAGGCAATCTTGAATTGGGATTGGCAAGTCATTAGGTGGGTAATGTGTTTAAGGTTATTGTGTAAATGGGCAGTTTGCTTATATGTGTGTGTGTATATGCTTAATTAATTGAATTTAAATTATTGAGAATGTGGAAAATAATGTGTGTTTTATGTCATGCTTTGAAAAATGTATGACATTTTGATATAATCGAAAGAAGAAAGAGTATAAGAATTATGAGAATATGAATATATGATTGATTGAATTAAACATAGAATTGCTTGTGTTTGGGCAAGAGAGAAACCATTTTGTTAGTCAAGTGCACGTTGACCTAAAGCCTTCTCCCGGCTGCCCGCTTGTGGCATATGAGCTCCAAAGAATTGGACTCAGTTTGTTCATGTTGTAAACTTCGGTTTCTCCATTTCATTCCACAGAACTCTCGAGCCATTTGTTTGTGCATTTACATTTTAATTTGTCAAGTTATGTTGCAAGATTGAGTGTCATGCTTTGATGATTATGATATGCTCTATGTGATGATATTTTGAACTATGATTTGTGAATTAAAATTATGAATGATGGATTTGCTAGCCAAAATGAGATTGTGTGGCTTGTTGCTAATGGCTATAAATATATTAGACACTAAGCTTTGTAACTCATCCCACTATTTCCTCCTCACGTGCAGAATAAGAATATCGTTGATCCTTGCAAGAAGTTTGGCAACTCCAAGATTAGAGACTTTTGTAATTAAGTTAGTGACTACATTTTGGGTAGCTTTATAGGCATATCAATATGAGCATTCATTGAGGGTTGTATTTTTCATTTTGTACCAAGCCAATGATGTGGCTTTTGATATGTAACTAAAGCTATTGTACTACCTCTTTGATTTAGTAATGAAATTTGGATTTGAAAAAGATCTTTATGTATGTTCACTTATATCCTTTGGTTGAGTTGTTGAAATTGTGTTGAAAGTAGGATTGTATGCTGTTAGAATTGGAATAGGGTATGGTTAGTTGTGATTGGAATTGTATGTGTAAATTTTGTGTTGATGGATTGTTGGGATCTGGGTTTTGTACGAGAGATTCGCCCCGACGAACCTTTCTAAAAGGTGATTTTATGTTGAATTTTGTATCTTCGCCGCGACGTCATTTTCCCGAGGGGTTTTTCTTGCTAGATCTTAATGAGTTTGCCTCGGTGTATTTATTTAGAGAGTGCATGGCTTAAATCTGGGGACTTCGCCACAGCGAAGCGAGAAGTTCGCCACTTCTCCCCAAGGGTCCATGGAGATAACTCTATGGTTTTGCATGACGAACTTCTCCCTAAGGGTCCATGGAGATAACTCTATGGCTTTGCCGCAAGGAAACAATTTCATTCCCGCGGCAAACCCGCCTCTACTGACACGCTGAAATTTCTCGCAAACTGAATGTTCTCAATCCTCCTTTCGCACCATCCTCACCCAACTGGCCTAAATCGAACCTTAGGATTGGGATTAAGACCCGAGCCTAACATTTTTTGGTATCAAAGTGATAGTTGGACTTCAAAAATGGGGCCCAACATCTTTTAGTATTAAAGCGATAGTTGGACTCCAGAAACGGGGCCTAACAAGGTGGGTAACCTTCTGATGCTTTCTACCATGTTTCTCCTTCCGTTTATTCCCTTAAATTTGTAATAATTCTGGTGGATCTTTATATGTAAAGTCCTACAAAAATTCTTGACAAGACTCGTTAGTTGAATAGCATCTAAAAATTCAAGAGAATTGTTTTGGACATTGGAGACTATAAAGATCACCTCTTCATCCCCTACACTTAAAGTTAACTTGCCTTTGTTAACATCTATAATTGACTGGGTAATTGCTAGGAATGGACATTTGAGGACTAAAGGTATTTTCAAATCCTCCATTATGTCAAGAATTATAAAGTCAGTTGGGAATGTGAACTTATTAACCTTAATAAGTACATCTTTTATTATTCCCCTAGCACATTTTAATGTTCTATCAGCTTTCTGAACACATATCCTAATTGATTCGAGTTCTCCTATTCCCATTTTTTAAATAAAGCACAAGGCATCATATTTATGATGGCCTCTAAGTTAGCTAAAGTGTTATCAACTTTTAAACTACCAATAGTACAAAGGATATAGAAATTTCCTAGGTCAATTTGTTTCTCCGATTGTTTGATCTGATTGTTGGAGCTCTCTTTGTTCAACACTACAGTCTCCATCTTCTTTAATTCCTTCTTGTTGAATGATGGATCTTTTAATGATTCTATGCTCCTTGATCTCTACAAAAGAGATTCAATAGAAGGAAACTCATTCTTCATTTGTTCTAAGAGAACAAAGACTTTAACAAACTCTGCCTCCAATGACTGTCTCTTTGCTTTAATATGATATAGAATTGCAGGTCGATACTCCTTGATTCTTTTCAGGTGCAGTCTACCTTCAACTTTTGAGTGACTTTTAGTAGTCACTTCCTCCTCTTCCTTTTAGAGTTTCTTATCAATAGTATTAGTGATTGCCATTATTCTTTTCTTAAGATTTGTTCAGTTGGGCTCGAGAAACTTCCCTTTTATCTTTCCTCTACTGACTTTGCTAGTTGTTAATTTGAACCTACAAAATTAGCATGGATGCGTTTATTTACTAATGTTTTATCCTTAATTATTGAATGAATTCCGTAATTAGCTCATCCATACCAAGTTTCTTTGGCCTTGATGCTTATTGTTTATGTAGCGCCCCCTTACCATAGGGTACATACCGGAGCACTCTTAGGACATTCCAGTACATATCCTATGATAATGGTGCGCTACATTCAATCACTATATTCACATACCATGACATCATCTACTTTATTCACTTATAAGCCTCATAAGAAAGTCACAATATTTTAAAATCTAAAAAGTCCTCATTTCATTTTATAAAACCCAAAGGTCTATAATATGTCTTTCAACATTTCTTACAAGTACATCATCAAATACTACTACAAAAGTGCTACATGAAAGAGGAAATATGCAAAGTCTACCTAATCTGTCCCAAAACTAGCTGACCGACCTTTAAGCCATAACTTTACTTCCCAAATCACCAGTCTACACTACTAGTAGAGTCTCTCAGTCCTAAAAAGTCAATGTTGCAATTTTGGGAGTTTTGCGAACTCAATGAGGTAACCATCATCAATAGTTGACTTAATTAATGCAACACATCATTTCACATAACATATATTCACATTTTCTCATAATTACATCTCACATTTTCACTTAAACATAGACAATTTTGCATTTCAATCAATCACACAAATACTTAACAAAATGCATATGAAATGCTCATGTGACTCTTTTCCAATTATTACGTTGTTATAACCGAGTGCAGAAACTGTCTCGTATCTATTGTGGTTATCGGGCTCATTAATAATTGTCCCGTATCCATTGGGGATACTGGGCTCATTTTATATAGTGATCCTTTGGCTTTTAATCACTTTCTGAGCTTTAGGCTCTTTTTCACATTATGAGCTTTAAGCTCTTTTTCGGTGGTGACTCTGGTCACAACTCTCATTATCTGATCATGCATTCATGTATTGAATGCATCTCACATTTTCAATCAATCATATCATGAAACATTTAGTTTGTCACATTCATATACAAGTAGCACTTCAATATTTTATTCACATATCTCAATCATCGGACCTTTTGTCCAATAATTAACCCAATTCAATTCACATTCATGAAGCAATTCAAAACATAATCTAACACAACAAATAATGGAGTAGAACCATCTAGGTTACTCACAAGTTGCTCCCGAAGCTAATGCCTAGAAGTTCCGACAATATTTGGAGGTTGATGTTCCAATTTCTCCTTTATATCAAATAGCATACACATATATCACAATTTGCACAAGTATAAGCGTTTAATAATGCACATAAATGTAATAAAATATGTATAATACATGTTCATGACAATCCTGAGTATTTATCCATTAGTGTCATCACAAAATCATTCCCATATCAAGACTCATGTTTATACCTCACTAAAAACATTAAAACCACAATTCATATCTCATAGGCTTACTTTTAGAATTTTTTTCCAACACACTCTTTCGGGTCTACTATTCACGTTCAATCAAAAAGTAGAAATGATGTAATTTGGTCATACTCTCTCATAAAAAATTGCTCTCCCATCTCTTAAGTTTCTAATGACACCAAAATCGTTCAATTTGGTTTAGAATTCTAAAAGTTAGGGCCCAAACATATTCAAACTAATATTAAACTGAAATAGTACACTATACCTAACTTCCATCCAGAAATTGTAAGTCTTAGGGACTGAATTGAAATTATATTCCTTCATATCATTGGTGTATCTATGTCTTTAGTTTATGTTGAAATAAGAATCATCTCATTTGGAGCTCTACAGATCAAGATATCATCAAAATATCGAAGTATATTCAGTAAAATATCCAATTCATACTCTTCCATCCGATACCCTTAATTTGATTCAATAAATCTTTTTCAATTCAGTATAAAAAGCTATAAAATTTTATGTAGAAGTAGTAAAATGTGTTAGGAATCTATTGGTCTAAGAATCACTTCATTTGAAGGTCGGATAACAAAGTTATGGCTAAAAGAATCAAACAAGGTTTTGTCCTCAATCATATTGAACCTGTTTAAGGACAATTTATATAACTTTCTCTATAGATGTTGAATTAAGGTCATTCTTAGACGGTTTGAAAGAGGACTTATAGATATACAACTTGTATGAAGAAATAAAAGTGAGATTTTGTCATCTAGAGGATCAAATTGGATCAGACAATGTAAGATGAACAGTAGATAGAAGATGTTTAGTCTATAGTGCATAGAAGATGTTCAATCTACAGTGCATAGAAGAAGTTTTGGCACCAGAAGATATGAACTAGAAGATAGGCACCAGAAGATACAGAAGGTCAACATAAGAAAATATAGAAGGTCAACCCTAGAAGATAAAGAAGGTCAACCCTAGAAGATGCAGAAGGTCAACCTAGAAGATACAAAAGGTCAATCTTAGAAGATAATTCAGTCTATAGTGCATAAGAAGATAGGTTTCTGCAGGGTCTTCCTCACTTCACCAAAAGTTCTGAATCACTAACTACACTCATTCTAACACTATTATATGGACCATCCAACTTCCAAAACATCTCTATAACAAATCATGGGTCATTAATGATCATTCACAATAACAAAAACAAGACATTTACGTAGATTTTTCACCATCCACGTCACACACATTCAACTCACAAAATCAAGTCATCAATCCAACATTTCTCATCATTCTAGTTTCATTTAACAATACCTATAACCTTTAAAGCATAACTTACTTGGTTTCATTTCAGATTCTTCAAAAACAACAATAGCCCTAACTCCCAAGCATCACACGTCCATCATCTTCTAAAGGTGGTATAGATAGGTTTTTAGTGACAATGAGGAAGCAGATAGCAAAAATGCTAGTAGCAAATGGAGGAAAGTGTGATCTTCAGAGTTAATGTGGTAGTGATTGAAGAAAACGAAAATGATGAAGAAGAAGAGAAGAGAGCCACGAAGAGGAAGATGGGGAGAGCAAGAACAACACCTAATGGGCTTTTAAATAAAAAGCATCGTGGGAGAGCAACAAAAATGGTTTAAATGCTTAGTGGACTTAAGACATTGTTTGGCAAGTGACTTTTGTCACTTGCCATATGTCCAATTCTTATTACATAAATCCAATTTCTATTCTAATTGTCTCCCAATTTTCAATGACACTTGTCAATAAATCCTAAAGTCATTTATCAAAATTTTCATTGCCATTTGACAATAATTTTTACTACCATTTATTATTTGTTTTGCCACTTGGCATTTTTCCTAGTTAAAAAATTACCCCAATTTTTTTCAAAAATTTTCTTAAAATTATCCAAAAATTCTAAATCAACAATTACACACTCCAAATTAATTTTCAACATATAAAACCACGTTTCTCAATATACTCACATTTGTAAACAATTATACTTGAAATGTCAATGAATGCATGTACAGTCATTTTCATGTGCAAAGATTCAATATTCATACGCATGAGCATATCACATAATACATGAGCATCAAGCACATTTCTAATCTCTCAGTGAATTTTCCACATTTACAATTTTAGCTTTAACATGGGTATCGGGATGTTACAGTTTGAATCTAAGTAAACGATTCTTTCTTGGTTGTCCCTGATTTTCCCATGAAAATTTGGGCTGGTTCCTCCATCCAGAATTATAAGTATTGTTATAAGGATTATTTTGGGGTTTAGATCATTTCCTAAGTAATCCACATGCTCGGGCTAAAGTGATTGACATTCTTAGCCTTGATGATCTAACCTGCACGCTTCACACTACATCACTGTTCCTTGTGGAGCCATAGTCAATATATCTATCTTCTTACTCAAGGCCTCCACTTAGTTCGCTAACTGCACCGTTGCATCTACTTTATAACCTCTTATAGACCTATTAGATCGTGTTCTAGTTGAGCACCACTGGTAGTTGTTCATGGCATGTCTTCTATCAACTCTTGGGCCATTCAAGTGTTTTATTATTTAACATAACCCTAATTGCTACATTTATGGACTACTGTGTTGTAACACCCCACTCCCGCTTGACCCGAACTCGATATCGATGGTGCTATCTGAGTCCGTGCCCCGCAAGGGTGGTGTGCTACATCATTAAACAATCAAAGGTCGGTATAAATCTTTTTTTCTTACGAACACGCGCAAATCAATAATCACAAATTTGGGCCCACTTTTATTCAGAAACATTTCGTTTACAAGAGTTGCCAAATTTTTTTTAATACTAAAATTTCGATTAGCTTAATTCGAAAATGAAACATATTACACTTTAATCAATTTCTTTTGCAAAACCCTTTTTTTTCAATCGGAAAGTTATACCCAAATAAAATA
>JANSVA010000007.1:16066958-16107113 GCA_025504915.1 Erythroxylum reticulatum | reverse complement strand
TGTGAATCAATTAATTTAGATTCTAATAATATACATGTTTCCCATACATCTTTATGTATATGTATATTACTTACAAAGGAATCTCGATACCTTTTGACTGGACGTACAATGCTCATAAAAACCAAACTCTTTTGTGTTATTAAAAATAAATATTTTCATTACAAAACTGTAACTAAAGAAGATTAAGTTACATGTAAATACACTTGCTTTCTAGGGCACTATATTTACATAACTCCAACACTAACATTTATAACCAACCTACACATATGCACACCCCCACACTTATACTCTTGCGCATCCATGATCATCAATAATCAAAAAATGGCCCACTAGCTTTAAGGCTTGAGTAGAAATTTTGGTTTTAAGGTATGTAATATCGTCAACATAAAAATAAAAGAAAAATAAAACTTAAAATGGCTTATTAAAAGGAAAGATCATATTAATAGGTAGGCTATTTAGCTAATGTAGCTTATGAAACAAAGAATCCCTATATCATTTTCATGTTAACACATATGATAAAAATGTGTTTTTGAATAGAAAATCGAAGAAAAGTTAGGATGCACATGTCATGAAGGTCTCACATAAACAAAAGATAATGAAATTGATATGGATTTGTCAATCTATAAAGGCTCAAAATCTCACTAGTTTGTATCTACTCACTAGTCAATACTTTTCTAAAGATAATGTACATTGAACAATCACAAAAGTAAAATTACACGCTTAAGTTGCCATAAAAATTTCAATTTAATTATACTTTCTAAGTATGACTATATAGTCTTAAAAGCAATAGAAAAAGAAAAAATATTTTTTGTTTAATTTGATTATCTCTTTTTTAATACCTAAAAACATGTAAGAAACAAACAAATTTAAAAACATACATGTATGTAAGAATCAAACAACTTAAAAAAACCTATGATAATCCCCACCCCTACACGTAAAACTTACATTGTCTCTAATATAACCTTAAATTTAAGAAATAGAGTATTAAAAAAAACTACAAATGTGATAATTGAAAAGAAACAATTTTCCCTTGGGTTGCCTCCTAAGCAGTGGCTTTGTTTATAGTTGCTGCTCGATCCATGCTTTCCTGCTCACGTGACAAAATTATGGTCTTCAGGTGTCTGCAATTCTGTCTTTTTCGTTTAAGGTTCTTCAGGATAAGGCCTTAGTTGATGACCACTCGCATTCAGTGTCTTCCCTATCTTTAAATTGTTAATCTCTACTGAGTCCCTACACTCTTCAAATGTTTCCAATATCTCTTCACCCTTTTTCTCTTTTAATTTCTCCAATCTGCTGGGAAAAGGTAAAGGATTACTCTTAATGATAATTAGGGACTTAGTATTCACCTTTTAGCTAAACGATATATCCTTTTCTCCTTCAAGCTTTCAATTTCTTCTTCACTAGCAATCTCTTGAGTAGTCCTCCCAAGATTGTCAAGCTCCTCTTCGATCCTTAAGGTTACCGTACTAATGTTCTTTGGATTCACCTTAGGTCGAAATGGTTACTTCTTTCCGCTTTATGATTCTAAGTGGTTTATAGCTACCGTCATTTGACCCATCTAGCTTACTAAGTTTTGGATTCTAAACCTTGAATCTCACTGGAGTTATTTCACATGTTACTAAAATTGTAGAGTATTGTAGTAAAAGACTTAACTAAGTTTTCAGAGATGTACCCAAGTTGGAATAAGGGGTTTTTGGTTTATTTGGGAACTATTGTGCATCCTGCAATCAATCTAGGAAGTAGTTAGCTATCCCCTCCATAAATAAGTTTAAGGTGATCTCTTTTACCTGATTCATAAGATTAGAAATATGGTTTATGGGCAAAATTTTCACCAATAGCATTGACATACTCCAACAGTTACATATTCCCTTTGCATTTCCCTTTCTATTCAAAAACATTAACAAACATGAAAAGATCAAGAAATAAATGTAAAAGCTAATTATAAACAAAATATATACAAAATACCAATTAAAACCAAAACAAAAAATTGAAGCACCACACTCCCCAGCAACGACGCCAAAATTCTTCATGCGTATGAATACATCAGAAAATAAAACTTACCTCTGCAAAACTAAATTTATAATATAAGTGAGTAGGGATCGTGACAATAGGGAATGTACATGTAGCTTTTGTAATGAAAAGAATTAATGTTTAGGACATTGGGGGGTTGGTTGAATGCAAATGACAAAATAAAATAAATTTGAACTAAGGAAAGCAAATCAAATTCAAAAGCATAAAAGTGAGAAAATTGATGAATGATTTTGGAATTTTACTATTGGTTCTATATCAGCCTACACACAAATAAACATACTTCTTGTCTTATTGTTTTCCCACCTTTCTTAGAAACTATTAGTCGTAGATTAAAAATAAGCTATGTTATCCCCAATTTTCCCTCAGGTCATGTTCAATCAAAATAAACTCTTTAACTAAACCTAAATATCAAATAACTTACAACACGCTCTCTAGATTTATTAAAATAGTCACATTATGAATAAGGAAAACATATTGATCTAGGTGATAACCATACAAGCTCGGGTCATTTAATCTATGATACGTTATCCTTAATGATTCAACGCCATTTGTTGCTAAAACACAACTATTACATATTGTATTTGAGATTATAACAATGAGTTCATATAAAAACAATCTAATATAAACATTCAAATCATCCTTACACAAATACCCAAATTAAAAAGAAAAGAATAATATAAACAATCCATAGAGAGAGAGATTCAATAATACACAATGAAGAGATGCTCAAATGAGATCCTCAAATTTAATTTCACCTTCAAACTAGAAGAAGAGATATTAACTCTTCATAAATTCCAAAGGAGTAAGGTTCCTTCCCCTTCTCTTGTACCAAAAACAATTCACGCCTCCTTTGGTCGTTGATTTGTCCATTATATGAAAAATTAGGATTCTATGAAGATTAACCAAAACAATGCATTTTTTTAATTGTGCATGACCGTAGATATGCATGATGAATTCTTTGCATCGAATTGTGTATCACCAAAACAATGCATTTGTTTAATTATGCACGGTCATGCAAATGCATGATGAATTCTTAATTTTCCTACATTTTCTTGTCTTATCTTCACTCTAATCCATCTCCTTCTTGTTCTATAAAGAAAAATGAGTTTGAACATCAAGAGGCTGGCTCAAGAAATGTGCTTTAAATGCATTTTAGCTTTTATGCTTCCAACTTGTAGGATGACTCAAGAAATGTGCTTTTAACTCATTTTAGCTTTTATGCTTCCAACTTGTACCTAAAACCAAATGTGAACTAAAATGAGTATCTTAAACATTTCATAATATTAATCGCTAAGTATTAAGGAGTGAATATATAAACAATTAAGAACGTATCTAACATGGATATTAGAAGTTGTGAGAATAATGAAGTAAGGGGTTGCAAGAGTTGTCGAGAATGAGGAGTCTTTGGTAGTGGACAGTGAAATAAAGTGTCATCCATTTGTTTGCGAGACTTTCTCATAAATATTGTTTGTAAATTGAACCCCTTTACGAGTTCATCTACTCAATCACACTCCTCAAATATGCCATATCTTATAGAACATTATGTGAAATGTAATAATTTTTCTATACGACATTGAAAACTTTTGGCAGTTATTACTGTAAGAATAAAAACTCAAAACTTTTCTTAGGCTGTGAAAGATAGAAGGTGGAGGAATGCAATGCAAGAAGAAATATAGGCATTGGAAAATATTGGCACATGGACCATGGAAACACTTTTTCGAAGGAAAAAGGCATTGGGTTACAAGTGGGTTTATAAATTTAAGTATAATTTTAACGGATCAACTGAGAGGTTTGAAGTAAGGCTTGCGATTTTGGGAAACAATTAAGTTGAAGGGATTAATTATAATAAAACATTTGAAACCATAACCAAAATGGTAACTGTTTGCACTTTCCTTGCAGTTGTTACAGCTAAAAATTGGTAACTTCATCAAATGGACATCTACAATGCATTTTTACATAGTGACCTTGAGGAAGAAGTCTGTATGAAGTTACCTCCTGAATTTCTTTCTAAGGCACATAGTAAAGTTTGTAAACTCTGGAAATCGCTGTATGGTTTGAACAAGCTCATAGATATTGGTTTGCTAAGCTAGCTGATGCTTTGAAATGATATGGTTTTCATTAATCATATTTAGACTACTCTCTTTTTACATTACAAAGTGACAATTTACATCTCAATGTGTTAGTCTATATTGACCACCTTATTATTATGAGAAATGATGGTATTGTGATTTAAACTTTCAAAGCCTATCTAAGTAGATGTTTTTATATGAAAGATCTAGGTGTTCTGAAATATTGTTTAGGGATTAAGGTGGCTCAAAATCACACTGATATTTTTTTGTGCTAACGGAGATATACATTAAACATTATTTCTGAAGTGGATTTGTTGGGAGCAAAACTTGTTGGTTTTCCTTTAGATCAAAACCATCATCTTCCCTTAGCCAATAGAAAGCCTCTTCTAGATCTAGAGTGTTATCATATATGAGTTGGTTGATTAACTTATTTTTTATTATGAGACCAAAATTTTCTTATAATATGCATATGTTTGCACAATTTATGTAGAGGCTAGTATAAGAGCACTAGGATACAACATTTTGTGTGGTGCGTTATTTGAAAGGTAATTCAGTCAAGGGATTTTGTTACTTGCTGACTGTGACCTGCAGTTGTATATCTGGTGTGATTTATATTAAGCAGGATGCCTTTTAACTTGATAATCTCTTATTGGATGGTATATTATACTAGGTGATTCCCCCATTTCTTGGAAGACTAAGAAACAATATACTATGTCTCATTTTTCAACAGAGGCAAAATATAGATCCATGTCCACAACTACTTATGAGCTAAAATGGATAAAAGAATTATTATTATGCCTTAGTGTTACACATCCTCGACCCATGAAGCTTTATTATTATCATGCCTTGGTGTTACACATCCTCGACCTATGAAGCTTTATGGTGATAGTCAAGCTAATTTACATACTACAACTAACCAAGTTTTTTAAGAACGTACGGAGCATATTTATGATGATTTTCATTTTTTGTGTGATGAAGATGTTAAGGGAGTCATTATTATAAGATATGTACATGTTGAGCAAGTTTTACAACTTATAAAACCCTCAATAATTTGCAAGCACACAGGTCATACTTTGTAGTATTGAAGGTTCGATCCCATAAAAAGGGTACTATCCTAATCCTAAGTCGTCTAAGGCTTAGAGAAAAGAATAAAAAGAAATAAAAACTACACAAGTGAACATGGAAAGTAAATACGAGAATTTGATTCAAGGATTGTAAAGAAGAAATTTTAATAAAATTAAATTAAATTGAGCAGTCACATAAGTCCCAATGGAAATATGTCAAAAGAGTTAATCAACTTATGAGAGAGAGGATTTGACCAATCATTAACACTAATCTAGCCATTTATATGTTTATAGGGTGTCAATTCTAAACAATTGTAGGGTTGATTACTCTCGGTCAAGTTATAACCATTAAACCTTAAATTGTAAACCCTAATCGAATTATGAAATTTGCCATCTCTCAATTTGCAAATTACCCACAATTCTAATTGCTTCTAAAGGTCTCTAATTACTGACTCACCTTCTCTATTTATTACCGAAACATGCAAATACACTAATCAATCACAACACCTAAAGTAATAAACATAAAAATAACTAAACCAACATTAACTCAAAGTAAAATCCCAAAGGAGAGTTTAGAATATTATCAACAACCCAAAATTGATTTCCATAAAATCCATCTCAACTTTATACATTTAAGTAAAAAAGGAAATGAAAAAAATGGAACTTAGGTTGGACAAACTGGAAGGTAGCAGTGTCGGGATGGCACCTGATCCGAGGAGTAGTGGCATTAGGATCCACTTTTTCTTCCTCCTTCTTCCTCTTTTTCTTCTTCTCTCTCTCTCTTCTCTCTCTCTCTTTTTAGGGTTTCCAATAGAGGCTGATTGTAAACAGTCTTTTATGCTTTGGGTAACCTAGGGTCTTTCTGGAGTCCAAAAAGTCCAAAAAGTCCCTCAAGACGTGAAGTTCATAAACGACTGTGCATCTGCCTGACACAGGCCACAATCGTGGCCCACATCTAAGTCTTTTGTTATGATCGTGACCTACCATTGTTTCGGCCTGAATATCTTCCAAAACTCCTTCATTCTTCGATATTGACCCTGAAATACTAGCAAATTCATCAAGGTACCTCAAAAACATAATATTTAAACTCAAAAGCTTGTACTAACCTATAAAACACTTAAAACAAAAATAATTAATAGTCTAACACAATTGTAATATAAACACATACTAAATGGTCAAATTAACGGCTAATCACATATCAAACTATGCCCTAAAACATGATGCAATTTACACGTATCAACATCCCCACATTTAAACATTTGCTTTTCCTCAAACAACACAAAAAACATAAAGCACATAATGTAATAATGAGGCAATGGCTTCAACTTCGTGGAAATAATTTAACCTAAAACACAATCAATCAAGTTGTTCCAAATTATTATCATGTAAAATCTGTGTTTAGGAACTCTAGACTAAATATACATATTAATCAAAACTTAAATGTCAAGTTTATTCACCTCTTTCAATTGTACACATATATTAATAATTATTTGTTCCATCAAACTTTTAACTAAACCTAAGTACATTTTCATGAAAAGTTAAGCTACTTACAAGTTCAGTAGGTTTTTATTAAAAAACATTATTTTTGTTAATTTTTGTGGACATTTATCTAGTCTTTTTATACGAAGGCAAACATTAGTGATGAATGAGATCCGGTTACTCGATTAAGTCATGTTTTTGGTAAGTTGCTTAGTTGGAACCTCATTATAGCCTTTTGATGCGAAGGCACACATTTGTGATGCATGTCAATCTGGTTACTTAGCTACATCACGTTCTCAACTAGCTACTAGCTCTATTCATAACCCAAAGGTCAGCGGAATAGTTATTTATTTAAAATTTACAAACACCGTTTCTTCTTCTTTTTATTTTTTATTAATTCCTAACTTGTTGCTTTAGCTACTCATTTTCATGAAAAAAATACTAGCAAAGTTAGTTGAAAGACCTAAAATTATGAATGAATGTGACAACATATGGAGTGATAAACTAACACTGAATCCTAATTAACTTACATATTTTAGCCAAAGAACCTAGATCACTAATTTCGCGAGCTAATAAATCTCCACAACCTAATAGATTATGTTCAAAATTAAATCGATTTCATTCTATCTCATTCACACAATTCACATTATTTAACCTAGAAACACTAACATAACAATATGCAAAATTCACACTTAAAGAAAAACACACAACCCTCCCTACACCTGAATAACACATTTTCTCAATGTTATAAGGAGACAAACAAACACACATGGAAGGAAATTACATAAAATAACATAAAAAAATATAAATACTAAATTTAAAATAAAAGGGTTAGAAACAAAACCTTTAAGTGATGGAGGTGATGATGGTAAGGTGTTGAGACCAAATCCACTTGACGCTCGACATTGTCATCTTGTCTTGGAATTGCTTAAAGAGAGTAAGAGAATTAGTAATCCTAGAAAATTTTAAATCATTAAAATTTTATTTAAAATTCAAAACAAATCTAACTAAACACAACAATTTAAATCTAACTATTGAATGTGCTAATTTATGGTTATTAGCTTAACCTTGTATCATTAGAAACTCAACCGGGATCAATTATGAGCTGTTTGCTTCCACCCTTTTCATTCAACATCAGTTTTCTAGCCTACAAGTAAGCTACAAACTATAAAATTATTAGAAGGAAAATATTGATTAATTTATAAAAACCAATTAAGCTCAATAATGTCCTTTTTTCGAGCAAACTGTTAATAAAACAAGAAATAACAAAACTTCCTAAATCTTTCACAGAATCTAGCAGTTTGCCCAGTAAGAGGGTGAGTTGTTCTCTTCTTGGTTTTTCCTCATTCTCCCTCATCTCCTCTTCTTCTGTAGCTTCTTGAACAAAGACTTCCATAGCTTCTTCAAACTTGATGTTCATTGTTAACTATTCTTCATCCTCTCCTTTCTTCAAAGATTTGAGCACATCAATTTTTCTGAATGAGTCGCCCTCCATCGAATTCCTTAATACATCATTCATGTTGAATGTCACTTGGTCATCACTAATCTGAATGATGAGGTTCTCTTCATGGACATATACCTAAGTTCTTTTATGTTCAAGAATGGTATACCAAGATCTAGGGAATAATAAGGAGGGCTTTCATTCTTTTCTTCATCTCTTGGTCTCCTATAAGATGGGGTTCAACTTCATTTCCCACTAGTTTTTCTTTCTCTTCCCATTTCTAAGTATGATAACCTCATATTGCTCTCATTCATATAATTTCATTACTCAAAGAGTCTTCCACACTTCTCTTACAAAATTCACGGGAAAGCTGTCTCACTTGAATCTCCAAATTATGAATAGAAGAGGCATGATTTTCCATTACTTGATTAAATTGCTCTTCTAGTCTCTTCTGGGTCTCTTATATATTTGTTAGCTTATCCATGATTTTGTCTAATTTGGAATCCTATGAACTAGAATCATCTTGTTGAAATCCTAATAGGCCTAGATGTCCCATATGAGTACTCACATTATTAGATCAATAGAAATACTGGTGGTTCTGTCACCTTGAAGTGTATGTGTTCATATGAGGATGATGATTTCTCCAACTAAATTAGGGCTCATTTAAATCTGTAAGAGTCCTTTTATCCACGTAATATACATCCTCTATAATCATTCTTTTCATCTCTTCTTGATATTTAATTTTCTGGATTCTTCATCGTTGACTCGTGATGTCCAAATCAATGTGTTTTCAACTTTTTTCCTAAACATCCTACTTTTTTTCCCTTTTTTGATTGGGTACACAATCATAAAAGACAGTGAAATGCCTTAGACTACAAGAATTAAACTAATTCTACACCATAATGACATCGACGCCAAAAACTTGTTGAGCAAGTTTTATAATTTCTAAAACCTTTAATAATCCATAAGTTCACGCGCCATACTTTGTAGTATTGAAGGGTTGATCCTAAGACGAGGGCATTAGCCTAATCCTAAGTCATCTAAGTCTCATAGAAAAGAATAAAAAGAAATAAAAACTAAACAAGTGAACATTTAAAGTAAATATGAGAAATTGATTCAAGAATTGTAAAGTGGAAATTTCAACAAAATATAATTAAACTGAGAAGTCACACATGACATAATGGAAATATGTCAAGAGAGTTAATCAAGTTATGAGAGAGGGGATTTTACCTATCATTAATGTTAATCTAGCCATTTATGTGTTAACGGGGCATCAGTTTTAGGTGGTGATTACTCTCTATTGAGTTATAACCATTAAACCCTAAATTGTAAACCCTAATTGAATTATAGAAATTGCCATCTCTCAATTTGAAAATTACATATAATTCTAATTAGTTATAAAGGTCTCTAATAAACAATCAGGTCATGCATACGATCTCTCTCTATAAAATTAACGACTAGATTGATTAAGTGGTCAATTAGATTGCCTAACTCTTATTAATCCGATCTAATCATTTTTATCTGGCTCACCCTCCTAGTTTGTTACCGAAACATGCAAATACACTAATCAATCACAACACCCAAACCAATAAACACAAAAATAAATAAATCAACATTAACTCGAAGTGAAATCCCAAAGGAGAGTTTAGAATATTATCAACAATCGATTTCCATATAATCCATCTCAACTTGATATGAATATTTCCTACAAAATATACACCAAAACATATAACATTAGGACCAGATGGAATCCTTATTATAAATTTTGATCTTTTTCTTATCGTATTCCCTCAAACTATTTCCAAAACGATCCATCTTAATGCCATATCTACACAAGTGTTCGCCCTCTAACGGTATCCATAAAATAAGTTGAGAGAACTTTAAAACTCTTATAAAAAGGGTTAAGTAAAAAATGCTAGCTCTATTAGAGCTTAAGCCTATTTATAATAAGTTTTAGACATTTTAGTAATTTAATTGAAATTAAATTTTAATTTCAATTAAACTTTAATTATAATTACATCTAATTCTAATGAAATACCAATTATTCCTAAATAAGATCCAATATCTCATACTGATCCTTATTTATTAAATATCTCAATTTTAATCATAAAGTTTCTTAATGAATGTAAAAGTGGGTTTGACTAAACTTTTAATGCATAACTTTTCCATATAATTCATTCCTTTCATCATACAATGTTTTGATTAAACATAGAGCATGAAATTAATGTCTACTTTATTTTGAGTCCAACCATATTAGTTCTTTGCTATTAGTTATTGATTCAATTAATGAAATTTGTAAACTATTTTAAAAAGGTCTTTCTACTTTGGCTAACAATTTCTTGAATCAATCTTAATTGAGAACAACAAAACAATCTTAATCGAGAACAACAAAACATCCTCCCTACTTACTTTAGGATGATCAATCTTATCTTGATCACTCAACTACCTCCATATAGTTCATGCTACATTTAATGAATACCTACTAAATGAACTATGATTAGAATAGGTCATAACTAGCATCAAAATATAATAATTCCTATACAAGATAACTTTGGAGAACTTAAGTCAAAGGATCACTTATATAATCAAAATAGTGAGAATTTCCATAGACATACAAGTAATGTTCCAAATATGAAGTCAATTCACTGAACTTGTTCTCTAATGATCACCAACACATTTGTTTAAGTATCTTCATACTTTAGCCTACAAGATCGACTACTTCCTTCATAAGAAAAAACATAATGTACAGACTTAATAAAACAATGATTAGGAACAATTTAGGGATAATAAAAATGCAATATGAATTTTATACTTATAATCTTATTATTATTCCATTTGAAATGTCTAATTATCCCATGGAATTTATCTTATACATTTAAATATATACAAGATAAAGAATGTCTTTAAATATCTGGCACTTAACTACAATCAAACCGATTAGCTATAGGACATAAACAAACAATCTGCCACATGCACTAAGCCAATCATTTAAGTATCATATACCATATAACCATATGACAATCATACTACTGTTAGGATATTGGCTTAATAAGAGAATTCTACAAAATTCTCTATAGTGAGCACTTGCTTAAATATTCCAACTTTCATCCTAATTATCATCATAATTAAGAAAATTTGCCTAAGTACATACTTGGATCTTTAATAAGAGCTTAGCTCTTTTTATCTACCCAATGACTCTAATGTTACACAATTCATTAGTATCTTAAACAATGCAAGGAACTATATCAAGGTCACTATATAAATTATTGATCTAATTAATTACTTATGCTAAATGAAAATTGTATTTTGGCTTAATTAGCAACCATTGGTACATTTGGAACCTTTCAAATCTTGTGTGACAATGGTCTTAAGTAAAATATACCTTAATTATCATTTACTTCTAAAGTAACATCCTTATCATCTTGAAATCAAATGTCAACTCATACTTAGAATAATGGATATCTTTAATACTTCATAAATATAGGAAATCTCAAATACTAAAATTAAGATTGTACCTTTTAATATCCAACAATATTTTTCGTTGGATAATTATGTTTTTAACAGTTGAAAATTAGAATTATTTTTATCCGTAAGCAATATATCTCCACATATTCCTAATAAAAAGGACTATTATACTCCTACTATCTTTCTTATAGACATGATAAATTCATAATCATCTCAAAAACAAATTAGTTGATTTTTTCAAGAAGGTGAATCTTTTAATGTTTCATAGCCTTTCAACTATACATCAAATGTATCAACAAAGGCATTAGTTCCCAATGGATGTACTGTCATAAGATTTAAACTTTTCAAATTTTATCTTACTCCTACTTGTCTTGAGAATCTTTCTCCTATAAGTGTACATTGAAACAAATTATTTGCTTAACAGGTCTATAAGGTTATATCAAACGTATTGGATATCTCATAACCTTTTATTACCCAATTTAGTTCTAAAATTAATGGATAATACATGCTTCAATCAAGCATCACAATCTTAAATCATTAACTTTGACTCTTTCAAAAACTTAGCATTTCATATCTAATATGAATTATTGCTAATCAATTTAATTGAAACTATAGAAGGTAAGTCTTGTACATACAATATCTCATATTATATTTTCCTCCTTATATAAATCTATACTATTATTAATTTATTTATGAAGGTATTCACCAGAAAATCTCATTTCCTATAAATACTCAAAAATTTAAAATTTACCATAACGATCTCATCAAAGTGCTACAACATTCTCCATGTTTAATTTCTATAGTATCTTATGAAAAGTTTATGAAACTGATCCATCTCGACTACTATAACCGTCCAAGTGTCTAGCTTCTAATGGTATCCATATATTAGATTGAGAGAATTTTGCAACTTTTATAGAGATGGTTAAACAAAAAGTGCTATCTCCATAGAGTTTAAACCTTTTTATAACAGGTTTTGTATGATTTAGTAATTTAGTTAAAATTAAATTTTAATTTCAATTAAACTTTGATTAGAATTACAAATAATTTTAATTAAATACCAATTATGCCCAAATAGGATCCAATATCTCATATGATGCTTATTTATTAAAAATCCCATATTTAATTATAAAGTTTCTTAAACTTTACAATTAAGTCCAACGTGATAAAATATTTTTACTCTATTTACCCCATTCTTTATGTAAGACCCATCAGGTTTCCAAATATGATGGAAATGATTATAACTTCTAATTAGAATTAGATAAATTAAAACTCAATTTAATTTGTCTTTAATTCTCTAATTAAACAATTTATAATCATATATCAAGATTGATGTCTTGCAACGCATCATAACTGTCCAAATATTTAAGGATGTTAAGGTGGTTTTGACTAACCTTTCAATACATGATTTTTTCGTATAAGTCCATCCTTTCATTATACGTTGTCTTAATTAGATATAAAGCATGAAATTAATCTCAACTCTATTTTGAGTCCAATCATATTAGTTCTCTCATATTAACCACTGATTCAATTAATGACATTTATAAACTACTTACAAAACATCATTCTATCTTGGCCAAAGATTTCACGAATCAATACTAATCGAGAACAACATAACATTCTTCCTAATTACGTTAGGGTGATGAATCATATCTTGATCACTCAACTACCTCCATATAGTTCATGTTACATTCAATGACTACCGAATGAACAACCTATAATTAGAATAGTACATAAGTAGTATCAAAGCATAACAATCCTTATTTAAGATAGCTTTTGAGGTTTCAAGTCAAAAGATCACTTATACAATCATCACAATGAGAATTTCTATAGACATACAAATAATGTTCCAAATAGATTTCTCATATTAGGTCAGTTTAGTGAACTTGTTCTTTAATAAACACCCACATATTTGTTTAAGTGTATCCATAGTTTAGCATATGATATTGGCTACTTCCTTCATAAGGAACAACATAATATGTGTTAGTCTTTTTTCGTTTTATTAATGTCCAATCTTAATAGGACAATGATTAGGAAGAATTTAAGTATAATACATCAATTCAATATAAATATCATAATTATAATTTCATTTGCAATGTATGGTTATCCCATGGACTTTATCATGTACATCTAGTTTAGTTCCTATCGAAGAAAGATTAGACATTGCAATTAGTCTTTATAATTTACATAATCAAAATTTAATCCATAAATATATCCAACTTATAGAACATCAAAGAATCTCTCGTCAATCTAACAGAATTTAACATGACTAAAATAATTCAAGAATCTCACACTAACAATAGCAATAATAATAATAATAATAATAATAATAATAATAATAATTTACATTTAGATACTTTAGAATTAACTAAATCTACTGGTGTTTTGCATGTTAATACACTATAATAATGTCATCAATATAGGCTAATGTAAATTCTTCTAATCCTTCTAAATTGTTATCCATAAATCTTTGATAAATACCAAGGGCTTGTTTTAATCCAAAAGGTAATACATTCCATTGATAATGTTTTTGTGGTGGACATGTAAAGGCTATTAATGGTTTGATATTTTCATGTAGTCTTAATGACCAGTAGCCTAATTTTGCATTGAGTGTAGTGAACCTATGATGTCCCTTTAATCTACTTATAATATAGTCTCTTCTAGGTAATTTATATGCAACACTATAGTAGCTTTATTTAATTCTTTATAGTTAATTACCATTCTTCTTTTTTCACATTTTTGTTTAGAATGATTATTTACATAGAAGGCTAAGGCTGAATGTTTATTAGTGCTTGGTGCTATTGATTGTTTTTGTAATAATTCGAAACATTCATTAATAAATTCTTGTACATCTTGTTGTATATATGGAATATTATTCTTAATAATAATTTCCTATGTGGGATTTTTTAGTTTTATTTCAACAAGTTGACTATTAGTATTCTTTTTAGGATCTAGTGGATTTTCACTATAAACTTGTTTTATTAAGGTTTCTATTTCAGTTTGTAAGGTAAGGTTATTAAGAAGATAAAATTGTAATTGATTTAATTTTTCTATTATATTCTTTAAAATTTTTATAATAAGTGGTATGGTATATAGGAATTTTGAGAATTGTGGATTTTTTATTTAAGGATTTTATTATTGGTGTTCGTAAAGTTATATAATGCAAATATTGACAAAAAGGATTATATAATTTAAGAAAATTATTTCCTAAAATTAATGGTAATCCTAATTCTTACTAATAAATTGAAGGTATAATAAAAGAGTAATTTTCATAATGATATTATTATAATAACTGACATACCAAATATATTTAATACTTCCATCTGTTATTCTTATTTATAAAGATTTTTTAGTTTTTTCTAGTTTTGTAATAGTGTTTTAGATGCAATACAAATAATAGCACTTGTATCTACATAAGCATTAACTTTTTTATTTTGAAAAATCACTTGAATAAATGTTATATTTGAATTTAGTTGTTGATTCAGAAGTTTGAATTTCATAACGATATAATGAAGAAATTATTGAATCTATTTCATATTCTGACTCAATAGGTTCTAAATTATATTTAAATGTTGAATTTAAAACATTAAATTTTCTTTCTATTCATTTCAATTTCTTTTTGGGCATTCGTTTGCATAATGACCTTCTTCTTTACATAACCAACGTTTACATGTTTTCTTATTCTGAAGATATTATTTTTTCTTTGCGTTAGTTTCTTTATAAGCCTTCTGTCTAAAAATTTTATTGTAAGGTTTAAATGGGAATTTCTTATACTTGTTTATGGGATATTTTCGTCATTTATATTTTTTATATTTATGTTTTTTTGTTTTTGATAGATAAAAGTGTCACATCATATTGTTAAGGTACTTCCAAATATTTAGAACAACATAGTTGAATATCTTTATGTCTTAGTGATTTATGTAATTTTGCTTCTAAGCATTTTTGTGATAATACTTTTTTTATGATTGAATATAGGACCTCCTAGATTATAAGCTACTAGATTATCATGTCGTTTCATTAAGAATAATTCTTTTACCATTTTATTTATTGGATAAGGTAATTTTTGAATAAATATGTAACGCCAGACTCTCTGAGCCCTTTTGTATTAGTATGTACTTGGAGATACTAATATATATTAATATATACATGTTTGTATATGAGTTCAAAGATGTATTTAAATCCTTTTGGATATATATGTTAGTGATTTATAATGTTATATGCCCTTACATAAACTTAAAGTTCATCCATATACGAAATCTTGGAGATTTCTGACATATAAGCTTCTAAGTGTGTAAAACTGAGTCCATTAGATGGATATGACCCTGGTGGCTGAGTTAAATGTGTTCTAATGCCTTACAGGTGTTTATACATGATTTATATACTTATTGGACACTTAGAAAGCTTAATTGGAAACGTTGATGTACAGAAGGGCTTATTTGCCAATTGCTAAAAGTTAATGTAATTTTCAATTCTTGAAGGATCAATAAGTAATTTTATAAAGTTAAGGGGATTATTTATTATTTTCAAAATTCTAGGGACCAAAGTAAAAATAAAAGTTTTGGTCATTCACAAATTTTGGGCTTAACTGCAAATTTAAGAAAACTTTGGAGGGTATAATTTTAATTTCACATAAGCTAAGGGCAAAAAGGTAGTTTCACCATACTTGTTCAAAGAAAAGTCAATATTCTAGACCCTTCTTCCTTGTATGGTTGTGCACGCCACCATTAAAGACTAGAAACATTTTGTTTTAATTGAAAGAAAGGAGAAGAAAGGAGAAGAGAGGAGGAGAAGAACCCATTCGGCTATCACTAAAATTCTACCATTGTTTTTAATTCTCTAACCCAAATCAAGATGTTCTAAGTTAATTTGGGATTAAAGAACTCAAATCTATCATTAGATTTGAGAAATTCTCAAAGGATTTAAAGATATCACCAAAGGAATTTGGTGTTAAGATATGTTGTTCTCCACGCTTAAATATGCATGAAACATAGTTTTGATGAATGAAATGAGTCATGGAGAAGTCCCCTTAAGCCTAAACCAAAATTTTATCTTTTTAGTGAAAGTTTGTGAATTTTTGTAATATCTTTTGAAATTGATGGTTTAAATGAATTCTATGGTGTTAATTGTATATGCATAATGTGAATTGATGATGAGAAACGAAGAAGATGTATATTGGATAAGGCTTGGTCGAAATGATGGGAGAAGAAATGGACTAATGTAATGAGTTGTATAATTATGATGAATATAGCTTAAATGAAGGGAATTGGATTGAATAGAGTGGTGAAATGTCTTGTTGTTTGGAAATGTTTATTATATAACAAGATAGGAGTATGAATTACTATGATAAAGTCTTGAAAATATGACTTGAAAGTCATGCACATTAGGTGTTTGATAAAATGCCTAAGTGAACTTGGCTTAGGATTTAAGGATTCGCAATGGTAGCCATTAGAAAATGGCTTTCATGTTTACTTAGAGTAAACTTAAATTTTTAGCTAGATTGATGAGTAATGGGCTAATGGGCTTGGATAAAAATGTGCTTAATTATGTTTTGAAATAAGTAAGTATTGGATTAAAGACATTAAATGTCTTGGAAAATGAAAAAGAAAAGCTAATATGAATAGTAAGGGAAGCAACCATGTGAAAAGCTTAATGGCGGAATCCTATAGCTTAAAGATAGTGATATTATGTTTTATACACTTATGTGATGGGGTATAAATATGAGATACATGTTTAAGTAGTTAATACATTGTATATTTTTATGTATAAAGGATCGGGAGCTGTGAATCAAGGAGCTCGTATTGAAGATTGTTGAGGTCAAGGGAGTATATACCTTCGTTTAAGGTGAGTTGGGGAAACCATATCTCTCAAACGAGATTAAAACATCATAAGACATGCATGACAACTTGTATGTGAATTTTTGAACCTAGGTAATGCATAGTAGAATTGAATCTCAAATGGATGCTAATATGCTTATGTATTTAAGAAATGACATTGTTTTGAATAACATTTTACACTTGAAGTGCAAAATATGACTTTTATTGCATGAAATAATGTTTTGGAATCTACATATGCATAATCAAGTTATGTATGCTGCGTGTTTGTGTTCTCTTTTAGCTTAGAGTCATGGCAAGGCTCCAGTTTATCAGTTAGACCGCTAAATAAAGGTATAGTGCCTTACTTGATTTTTGTACTTAATATTTTTATATGATTTTTGCGATTGGTGAGGTAATGATTGACCAATCGTGTGCTAGGTATAACAGATTAAGCGACTCTCTATGGGACTTGCGAGTGATTCCACACTTAGAGGTCTAGTCACTGACGAGGTAATCACCTAGGGTCATGATGCTCTTATCGACTGTAGTCCAGACTTACCACGAATGAAAGTCAAGCCAACACTGGGAATCGGTGGGTGTGCACACTAGTTTCGCCGACTAGTGGCAACATATATGATTTTTTGGCTTACTCTGAGATTTGTTTTCTGACAAGATTTGTTTTATACATGTGATGCTTTTCTACATTTGTATACTAGAACTGGAACTTATGTTCACCAAATGAGTGATTAATAGGCTAAGCCTATATGGTTCCTAGCCAGTATATATTGAATCATAGGCTAGGCCTATGTATTTCCATGTCATGTATGTTCACTTTATAGGTGGTTATATGAATGCTAGATATGTGAAAACCCGTCCTTAGGTTATCCAGACTGTCTTGGTATATATCGAGTTCTATTTGCAATATATGTTTTTCCTGCTCACTGCGTACATAATGTACTCACCCCCTTCATTTCCTTTTTCCTGCTCACTAAGTACATAGTGTACTCATTCCCTCCACTTCCCAGCTATGCATGTTAATTTAGTGAGCTTAAAGCCCTAAGTGGATTATACAGTCTTTTAACATTTTTGGGGTATTATCGCATATGGGTAGTCTCTGTTTTGTATTTTCGTTGGATAGTGGCTCATGAACTATTTTTATTAGGTTGGTTATGTTGATATGCTTTATGATTTTATAAATTATCTCTTGACTGTCTTGTTGTTTGTAAAAGACCTTATGTATGAACCTTTGGTATTCTCGTTAAGATTGCTTTTGAGTGGACTTAAAAGTCCAAAAGTTGTGGTAGAATTTTAATATGAATATAGAAGTGCGTTTAAAACTGATTTGCAGGTGTTTTCATCGAGTTTTGGAAATTTTAAAATGTAGCTGTTGTGCTGTCCAAATGCTTTTAGAAGATATTTAATTGGACTTGCATAGTTGAATTAAGGGTACTGTGAGTGTCTTTAGCTCTGATATGTAGCGATTGCGTATAACCAATATGGTACCAGGTCGTGACTATTTAATTGATATCAGAGCTTATTTTTATGTTTTCAAAAGTGTTATTTCCATTTTCAAAAAGTTTCATAAGCCTTAAGAGTCGAGTATAGGTGTCGAAAGTCTATAGTTGAGAAGTTGAGTCTTAAATCATTAAGCTGACATCTTTAGTGGTCCAATAAATTCGACCTCAGTGAGAGTACTTGTTGACATTGCTTGGGATGTTTAGGATATCAGATAAGCTCAACTTAGTTCAATCTATTTTATTAAACAATGTCTTTTTCTCTGATGTTATAGTGATAGTATGGTTAGAGGAGGAAGAGGAAGTCGTCGCAAGGTTAGACCTTTGTGACCCGAGCTAGAGGAACATAGCATGGACGCAGTCATATAACCATTGGTTGCTAGCTCTTCGGCTTATAGGCAACCTCACACTATAACATTACCGATGGTAGTGTAGTGGGATTTACCACCAGTGTTAAGGAAGGCTTTACAGCAGATGATGACATGGTGGGCATAGTACACTGCGCAACAGTAGCTTGGGGTTGGAGCTTTACAGATGCCACCGCAGATATTGCCACCACAGCAACCAATAGTGGTATGTAATCTTGCACCAAGGAAACATTCGATGCTTGAAATCTTGGGGTATATTATGGAGGCAAGGAATCTCAGGTGTCGTACCTTTGATGGGCATAGTGATGTTACCGAGGACAGAACTTGGATGAGACAGACCGCAAAGATATTTCACGATATGGGGCTATCTGATGAGATGAAGCTAAAGGTAGTTGTTTGATTATTGGAGGGTGATGCTAAAGTTTGGTGGGAAAATGTCCTAGGATGTTACCGTAATTAGATTACCTAGATGGATTTTATCAATGAATTCAATGAACAATATTATACTAGATTTAATACAGATCGAAAGAAGACTACATTTTTTATACTGACAAAAGGGAATACCTATATCCCTAAATATGTGGCAGATGAAGAGAATTTGTGTGTTTGTTTTGAGACCCAATTACATTTGGCAATCTAAGAGAGGATGACGATTACCCCCCACTACCACATTCAAGGAGATGGTACAGTCAGCTAAGAGAGTCAAAAGGTTAGTGAAAGAGGCAATTGACTTCTACGACAATGCTCACTTTAACTACCCAGGGGGTTGGGTATGAGGTGTATAGTGATGCTAGTCACCAGAGACTTTGCTGTGTACTTATGCAGGCTAGGTAAGTGATCGCATATGCTTCTAGATGACTGAAGAATCACAAGCTAAATTATCCTACACATTATTTGGAGCTCACGGCAGTAGTGTTTTCACTCAAGGTTTAGAGACATTATCTTTATAGGGAGACTTGTTGTATATACGCGAATCACAAGAGTTTGAAGTACCTAATGACACAGAAGGAGCTAAACTTTAGTCAAAGGAGATGGTAAGAATTGATTAAAGATTATGACTTAATGATTGACTATCACTTGAGAAAAACAAATATGATAGCGTATGCAATGAGTTGTAAGTTCTATTCGATACTAACTGTTAGGCAAAATCCTTATATGACATATTTGATGATTGTGTGGAGCCTTGGGGTTGGACTCTCAGTGACAGAGGATGATGGAACATTGCAAGCACAATTTGAAATTTGACTGACATTATTTGATGAGGTCAAGAAATCATAGCTCAAGAGTCATTTGGGAGAAATTGCCATCTGAAAAGAGTGAGAGGTTCCAAATGAGAGAACACGAGTTGTTAGTCTTCAAAGACAGAGTCTGTGTGCCGAATGACTAGGGTCTTAAGCAAGCTATCTTAGAAGAAACTCACAGTTCGACCTATACTATGCATCCTAGTAGCCCCAAGATGTATCAAACTCTCAGAGAGAGTTATTAGTAGCCAGGATAAAGAGAGAAATTACGAAATTTGTGGCCAGATGCCTTCCCTGTCAATAGATTAACATAGAGCAATCAGAAACTAGCAGGCATGTTACAGTCTTTGCCTATTCTGGAATAGAAGTGGGGTCGTGTGACAATAGATTTTGTAGTTGGACTACCTAGTACTTCGAAGAGTCATAATGCTATTTAGGTTATAGTGGATAGATTGACGAAGTCTACTCATTTTCTGCCTATCCATACAACCTACTCATTGGAGAGGTTGGCAAAGTCATATATCGATGAGATTGTGAAGCTGCACGGGGTGCCAGTTTTTATAATATTAGATAGGGATATGAGATTCACCTTGGCCAAAATTCCAAGAATCTTTTGGGACTAAACTAAATATAGTATTGCCTTCCATCCATAGACCGATGGTCAGTCAGAGAGGACCATTCAGACACTGGAGGACATGCTGAGAGCATATGTGACAGAATTCCAAGGGAGTTGGGACCGACATTTGCCTTTGATAGAGTTTGCTTATAACAATAGTTATCTGACAAGTATCGGTATGCCACCATATGAAGCACTTTATGGGAGAACGTGCAAGACATCTTTATTTTGGGATGAGGATTGTAACATTTCATTTCCATATTAAGGGTTAGGACCTTAGATTTCTTTAATTCACAATACTGGAATTCTGCACACATTTCAATTATTTTACATGCACTCATTTGACATTTTTCTGGGTATAAATGATTGTTTTAATGTAATTATTATGTGAATTATGGCTTATGTGTCCTAAAAATTGAGTTGGTGTGAATAAGTAGTGATTTAAATTTTTTAGTGAAATTTGAGAATTTTCTAAAATTAAAGGTATTATGCCAAGTGGCAAGACAATTAATAAATGCCAGTAGAAATAAATGTCAAATTGCAGTAGAAATTATTGATAAATGACACTAACATTTAATGATAAATGTCATAGAAAATTGGGTGACGATTGGATTAGAAATTAGAGACAAATGAAACGGTTGAGAAAGAATACCAGTGGAAACCATAAGATGGTGACATGTGGCAAGTGACAAGTGTCACTTTCCATGCCATACACCCATCCACGATATTTCCTTCATTTGAAAGGCTATTCTTTGTCTTTCATTTTCAATTGGTGCTTTCTTCTTCTCTCTTCATTTTCGATCTTTATCTTCTATATTTCTTCTTCTTCATTTCCACGATACTTTTAGCTCTCACCATCGTGAACCTTTCCATCATTTTTCATGTGTTTCTTCAAGATCATGTGTCTTCTTCTTGAACAAGAATCTAACCTACTCCACCTTCAATGTAGATGATCAAATGATACTGTAAAAGCTAGGGTTAAGTTTTATTTAAAGATTTTAGAGTAAACAAGTAAGTCTAAAGCATTACTCTTCTTTATTTGTTAAATGAAACATGTTTTGTTGATAGTTAAGAGTTAAATGATCATAAAATGAGGATGGGTATATGCAGAATCATGAATGGAAAACCTGTATCTGTTCGTCTCTTGCTTTTACATAAATGATGATGATCAATATTTCATAAGTTGTTGTTGAGATGATTTGAGTTAGAATAATCATTAAAGATAGTGTAGGAAATAGTGCATAAAAATTTGATAGATAATGGATGGGGTTTTATGTTCTGTTTTCTTGGTGTATCAGCGTGGATCTTTTTGAGTGCTATAGAGATGAGTTAAAATGAGTTTACTGCTAATGAAAAAGGGAGTAATGTGGTGCCTTGAAATGAAAAGAATTAAGGTGATAGTTAAAAGTGAAATGAAAGTGGAAATGAAGATGAAAATGTGCAGAAAGACAGGAAGTGCACAATCATGCACAAGCACATTCGTAACAAAAAGGAATCGATAGGAAGTGCATAATCATGCACAAGCACGATCTTGACAGTGAAGGTGCAATGCCTTTTGACAGTTTTAAACACCTTTCATTCTTTTGACCATAACTTCTTTGGACCTCAAATTCACTTGAAATTTGAACTATAAGCTCCTCACACATTGCCCCTTCTCTCCACCAAATTTTACTGTCGTCTGAATTAAGTAGGAAAGGATTGGTAAATGGTTGATTGATGAGTTTTGGATGAAAATGATGAAGTGTGTTGGAATATGTTCAATGGAATGTTTTCACTAAACATGCATCTGTATTTTGGCCATATCTTGATCTGTAGATATCAAAATGGGATGATTTTTGTTATTATTAACCTAGAGACATATGGCTATATTTTTCATGAAGGAATTGAATTGTAATTCTGTCTTTAAAGGTTTCAAAATTTGGCTTGAATTTGAGTACAATGTGTTGTTGGAGATTGGGAAGAGTTTGTAGTATTTTAGGTATAACTTGCAGAATAATGAACCAACCTGCATAAAATTGGTGTCATTAGACACTTAAAACATTAAAAAAAACATTTATTTAGAAGAATGTATTGCCTAAATACCTAATTTTCTTTGTCAAACTTTCCATGCAATATTGACCCGAAAATCTGTTATGAGAAAAGATTGAATGATGCCTAGATTAAGTGCCTAAATGTGTAATATGTATGAGGTGATAATTAAGGTTATAACTTAGTGAATGAATTGTTGATATCAAAGTACCAAAGGCATGAGTATAATGGGAATGAAGATGATCATATGATTGTATTTGTGATTCAAAGGAGTTGAGTAATATGTGCTAAGTAAAGATGAATTAGAATTCGATATTATGAGAGCAAATCATACTAGAAAAGAAATGATGAGTAATTGAATTAAGATATTAACTAAGCGTTCTTGAGGTGTAAACCTAAGAATAAACTAGACACATACATGTGATAAAGTTTGAATGATCAAGAGACGTGATTAAGGAAACATACCCGTAACAATCAAATTGAGCATTGCATTAGACATTACACCTGTACAAATGTGTACAATTGAATGTTTATGTGATTATGCAATTAATAATGTGTGTGCAATATGTGTACTGCATAATGTTAGTATATAGGATAAAACGTCCACATCCAGATGTTTCTAGATTAAGGAAGCAAATGCTAATCTGGAGCGTACTGTGAGTTTAACTAGATGGTCTCATTTTCATTATTTGTGCTTTTTAAAAAATTTTCATTGATTTACTACTAATATGATTTATATGAATGTGTTGATTTCTGACAATAAATATCCAAGGCATTTGATGCATGTAAAAATCATTGGAAGTCTCCTTGAATGCGAACGTAAATGAAATAAGTGATTCTCAACATAATTGTTGCCAGACATTGATCCAATGAAAAATGTGAATGTGAATGTGAAATTAAACATAAGCGATTGAATGAATATATGTGAATGTGATGCATTTCATTACATGAATGCATGATAACATAAAGGTAGTTGTGACCGGAGTGAGCAGCCTGAAAGAGCTTAAAGCTTAAAATATGCATAAGAGCCACTGGCTCAGTTGTTAACATGCCCAGTATCCATAAGAGATATGGGACAATATTTGAAACAAGCCTGGTATCCACTTAGGATATGGGCAAGTAAAAAAGGCATTCAGTCATGACAATAACAATTAGAAGTGAGTCCTATGTGCAATGCATATAAAATTGCTATGTATGTTTTAAATGATCAAAATGAATTGTTTGACTGCTCTAAATGTGAATTGTGGAATAAGTGATCAAAGTGTTATGTGATGCTATATGATTATTAGTGAAATGATGTGTATTATATGGTGACATGAAGTGTATGTGAAATTGAAGTATGAACAATTGTGTTATGTGATATGAGTGAGCCATCGAGGATGGTCAACTCATTGAGTTTGCAAAACTCAACCCAAAATTTGCAACATTTTGTAGGCTTAAAGAAGATTTGCCTTTAAGTAAGAGATAGAGGCCAAGATCATTTCGCGTCTGCATTTATTATTTTTCATCAAATTATGTATTCACAAGTTTTGTACAATGTGTATGTGAATGATTTTATAATGTAATGATATTACGACTACAAGTGTTTTGCATATGTAATAGGCCCAAGTGGCTATTGAAATTTCGATAATATATATAATGGTTGTAACACTGAAACTAAAAATGTTGATGAATAAAATGGGCTGAAAGTTCAATTATTAATTTTCTGTATATGCGTGTGATATTTTTCTAAAATATTGAATTAAGTATGATCGACTGACTATCCTAGCATGCTACCCTTATGGGGTACATAATTGGATATCCTTCAGAATGTCAGGTATGTGTCCTGTGAGAGTGGAGTGCTATAAAGTTAGTATTAGAGATTAAATTTAGTGTCTTACATGGGTGTCTTTTGAAATATGTGTTAAGTTACATGCATTGTAGACATGTCTTAGCATATAGCATCAGTTGATCCCTAGTCTGAGTCGCATTTATATGAGTCACACATTTGAGCATTCTTTAAGAGTTTAAGCTATTATAAGTAATGAGAAGGATGACGATCTGTTAGTACGTGAGAAAATGAAATTTTATGGATATTTAGAAATGAAAAAAGGTATATGGTTAGATATGACAAATAAGGATTAAACGCATTGATATTTTTAGGTGTATCATTGAATATGACATCAATATTGTACTGTGATGGTATATCCTTAAATTTGAAATAGATGTGAATACATTGTCGTGGTTTGATTGAGGAAAATAGAGATATAGTAGAAATGACAAGATTTAAAGTGTATAAACAAAGGTGGATGAAAACAAAGTTTGCTATGAGATTGAGAGGCTGAAATTGGGCTTGGAATGGTTGTTCGATTATCGTGATAAGAGTTTATGATTCAGTGTAAGAATATGTCCGTGGAATTGAGATTAGAATTTCATAATGGTTTTGCCTCTCTAATTTTGAATTGATTGAAAATATACATATGTAAGATGAAATAAATGATGATTGGAAGAGGAGATAAATGAGAACTAGATATAAATGAGAACGAGATAAGTAAAAGCCCTCGTGGTTAAGTTGATTTGTTATTGTGAGCGCCTATTTGAAAATGTGATTATTTTGACAAGTGATGTTATTACCACATATATGTTATATGTTTGGAGATGATATAGGAAGTGATCTATGACTTATTAAATGCACATCAGTCTTAGCCCCTATAGTTAAACTTATGATGTAGCACCCTATTTTCTGGAACATGCTTAGGGTTTAACCCTAGATTAAGTATTGCATATACATGCATGACATTAGCATGCATATACGAATTTATATTTGAACACATTACAAAGATAACATGCACTCAATTGACTTAGTTCGGGGTATGAAAAATGCTAAGAGATCATGATGTGAATTGTGATTTGGTATTTCTTGAATTTTTGTATCTTTGGATTTCAATTAGTAAATTGGGATTAAACATTATGGATTAGGATATTGATGGATTAAAATGTACATTTGGATAAGGACAAATGCCAAATGGTAGGATAAATTAATACATGAAAAATTTGGACGATTTAGGCTATAATTGAGTGACATTTGGCATAGTTAAAATAGTGACAAATGGACCAATTATTGTGTGACATGTGGACTAATTATAATGAGACATGTGGACTAATTAATTGGTGACATATGGCAGCATCTTGATGAGACAAATGGAATACATGCTTAAAGACATAGGTCATTTTAAGGTAGTGACACCTAGCATATGACGTAGCAAGTTTCTGTAGCTGAGTTTCTGCTTGCTTTCTTGTTTCCTTCATCAAAATTGATCCTGCTTTTCTCTAAAATTTTCTTGAACCCTAGCCAATTTGTTACATAAAACCACATATATCCTTCACCAAATTGCCAGAAACTAGTTGAATGTGATTATAAGTTTGCATTGATTTTTGCTTGCTTGGGAGGACTAGTATAATATGGAGTTTTTAGCTGAATTGGAAGCCTAATAGGTAACTTACAATCTAAGTTTTATGGCACATCAAATAATATAAGAATAATGTTTGAATTGGACTGAAATGCATGTGATATTGATGAAGAAGAATTGATGGAATATGTTAGCTATAGTGTTTTCACTTAACATAAATTGGCATTTAAATATAAATTGATTTGTAGACATCCAAATGGGATGATTTTAGGTTTAGATTAAACTAGAGACATATGGCTTTATTTTTCATGCATGAATCAAATTTGAATTCTGTTTCTAGGAGTTTCAAAATTGTCTTGAAATTAAGTTTTTAGATTTTGTCATAGTTTGGGAATAGTCTATAGTATTTTAGGTATAACTTGCAAAATGCTAAACCAAATTGCATGAAATTCATGTCATTAGAAACTTCGGACATAAAGGAATAATTTTTTTAAAAATATTTTACCTAAATTATTCATTTTTCTTATTAAAATGTCCATGAAAATTGACCCAAAGGTTTGCTTTGAGAAGAGCTGGAATGAAGCCTGAATAAGAGGTAGTGCACAATCATGCACAAGCATGATCGTGTTAGAAAGGGGTCATTAAGGAGATGCATGATCATGCACAAGCACGATTTTGATACAAGAGGATCAATTGGAAGTGCACAAGACAATGAAGGTGTGATGTTGTTTGACAACTTTGAACACCCTTCACTCCTTTGACCATAACTTCTTCTCCTAACCTCCGATTGACTTGAAATTTAAGCCACAAGCTCCTCACACATTGCCCTTACTCTCCATAAATTTCATTTTCATATGATTCCATTAAAAATGGATTGTTGTGTACCAAGTGTTTAAGTCTAAAAATTTGGAGATGTTTTAAGAATCAAGTGTATTGAGCTATGAACCTTAGTCCATGATTGAGTGATGAACTTAGAATAAATTTTTTTATTAAGGTGTAAACCTAAGTTCAAAACTAGACAAATATGAGTTTTAAAAGTGTGAATTATATGAGTTTTGAAGCATGAATGATCATGAGATATGAATAGAGGAAACATACCTAGAATAGTCATTGAGCATGCATTGAATATGACATATGTATATATGTGAACAGAATGAATAAGTATTTAATTAATCGACTTTGTAATATGAATTATGTGTGACTTGTATGATTTTAGATGCTCAAGTCATACGTCAATTAGACATTGCTAGACCATACAGGCAATAGCATAAATTGGAGCGTACTATGAGTCAATCTAGATGATCTTCCTAGGATTGATTTATTCTGTTTAACATCCAATTATTAAACAATTTATGATTTATTTATAAATTCTGGAATTTAATGGTTATAGGAGTTTGATATTTTGGAATGTATTAGAAATGTTCTATTTGAATATGAATTCTGAATGATATTTATATACTTAATAAAAATTGAATGCCTGACTTAGTTCCAATGAATATGAGATTCTGTCTGTGCATTATAAGTGAATGCTATACATGGCATATTCTTTTATTTGATGCATTTCATAAAATATATGTTCAGATAAAGGCCTTGTGATCAGAGTAGCTAGTCTAAAAGAGCTTTAAGCTTAGAATTCTACACGTAAAGTTTTGCTTCGTGATTTATGTATCTGACTAAGCTCAATGGGCTAGTATCTATATCTGTATTTTAAAGGTGCTCGATCAAAACAAATAATAACGAATCTAAAGTCTCATATCCATCGAAATTGTATATTTATGATTATGAGATATATGATTATGAAATCTTTTCTAAAATTTTGATGATAAAGTGATATGTCATGATAATGTGATTGATTGGGTTATACATGTTTTAAAAGAATGTTTATGAAAATGGTTAGTTGCGTGATATTTTTGTATTTAAACTAAGTGAGATCATCAATGATTGTTCACTCAATGAGTTCGCAAAACTCATAAAAAATTACAATGTGGCTTTTTAGATACGAGACAAGAGACCTAGTTCCTATCATTTGCTAAAGGAACATTTTGGATTGAGATATAACTTAAAAGTCTATCATCTGACATCAGAGGAGTTATAGTTTGTATTTTGTAGTCTCTTGTCATATAGAACTTTTTTCTAAATGATTGTAAATATTTGTTTCAATGACTAAAATGTAAACTTTTGTCAATGAATGAAATGAAATGTTGATGTTTTAAGTATTGTATATTTTTTATGATGCCATTTAAGAGATTATGTTTGCTCTAACATACTATTGTCATAAGATATGCACTTGAATATCCTCTGGATGTTCAAGTATAAACTATATAGTAGTGGGATGTTGAATATGAGATGACTCAAAGTAGCACATGAAAGCATTCATAATGATCAATTGGGGATAGATTGAGAGTGTAAATTGTTGGCTCTCAAATTTTTTTCTTTAGTTAAGCATGATTTAAATGAATTGTGAGGTTTTGATAGATTTATTTTTGGAGTTTAATTGTTATGTCTATGTTAGTAGGATTTATTTCATTATATTGTTGAATTAAAAGAGGTAAGAATACATGAGGGCAAATTTGGCATAAAACTTAAGGTTAAAAGTCATAAAGCATGAAAGGAAGGGAAAAGTGGACTTTGCACACTCATTAAGGGTGTTATAGGAAGAGAAAAATGTTTTGTTTCTTTTAAGAAGAAGAAAATCGTGAATTGATGATATAAAGATGAGAAGAAATGAAAATAAGAGAGAAAGAAGAGAGGTTCTTGGGTTTCATCATTCTCAGTTTTCAAGAGGGAATTTGAAGTTGTTCAAGAAGAGAAAAAGAAAGAGGAAGATAAGAGCTTTCATTTGAGCTAAACGTCTCTTCATTTGGAGAAGAGTCAAGGCAAGGCCATTTTTTAATCTTTTGGATTTTTGGAAGGGTTTTGGTTCATGAAACTTAGGAAATGCATGGGTTTAAGTATTCTAGGATCAATTTTTATGAATGTGTATTCTTTAGGTTTTCAATTTGAATTTCTATTCAAAATGGTACTTTTTCCATTGTTGAAGGAATTCAAGAAAGGCAAGAGAAGCAAGAGGAGAGGCTTTCTTAATCAAATTTTAAGCAAGGAATTCAAGGTGGGTTTCATGTTTACAATTGAGTAAACAAGCCATTAATGTTTCTTTCAAATAAATGAAATTGAATGTTTTCAACTACTTTAGAAATGTGAATTTATTGCTTCTTTGAATGATTGAGAAATTGGTACATGTATGGAATGTGAATTGCGTTGATGGTTTATGGTATGAATGTGAAAATGGTTTTAGAAAAGATGTTATTTTATGAAATTATGTTTAACAAATGTGTCATTTTGGGCAGCATGTTTACAAGATGTGAAATGCATGATTATGTGGGTTTGTGGTGGTCCGTTCTATTATGTCAAGCTCACTTTGACTTATTAAAGGCTTCTCCCGCTTGCCCACTAGTAGTATGTAGCTCCTTATTGGACTTCCCATGTTTATGACTACATAAAATCATTATATGGAATTGTGATAGTACGTTCTAATTACGATTACACAAAACCATTATGTGAAATTGTGATAGTACATTCTGTTTACGACTACACAAGACCATTATGTGTGAATGTGCTAGTACGTTATTTTTACAGACCTACCGAAACCATTTCTGATGTGATTATGTGTTTAGAATGTGTTGACAAGTTTGATGAATGCATGATTTATGAATTCATAAATTGCTTGATAATGTGAGAATTTGGGAAATATGTGTTTTATGGATTTGATGCAAAATTATTATGACATTGAGCATGTTCAATGGTTTTGCTTGTTTCCAATTATAAACTTGTTACCCAAGACCTTTTAAGCTCACCCTTATTCTCCTTCAAATATTCAAGTAACGAGCAAGAGATCGAGTGAAAGAGAGTGAAGGCATCACTCTGATTAGGCATATTCTTGTATTTTAAGCTAAACTTTGTAAACACGAGGCTTTAGTTGCAATTCAAGTATTATTTGTTCAAGTATCTTTTGTATTTTAGGATTTTGAAAAATGTTGTATTATGGATTGGAATGCCCATTGAAGCTTTGTAAAACTCTTATCTTTTGATGTTAATGAGATATGATTATGTTTTGCCCATGACCTTCCAAGTTGTACATTGCATTTTCAAGTCTTTCATAGGGGTGAAAATTTTTGTTCTAAATTTAGGGGAACAATTGTATTGATCTACGTTTAATTAGACAAAGTTGTCTTCTTGCAAGTTATATTTTATCTTTCTAGCTTTCCAATGATATAAAGTATGAAATTTTTAGATAACAGAGTTGAGAGATATGATGATTATAAGTTAGAGATGCTGCATATGATGTCTGAAAACCTTGTTCTTGATCGCGAGGAAGCAGGGTGCGATCCTGCACCCTAGGAATAGCCTTGGGTGTGATCATAACATGGAAAGGTGCAACCGTACCCTGGGAGTAGCCTCGGGTGTGATGGTGACAAGGAAAGGTGCGATCGCACCTCGTAACTTCACCAATGTTTCACCACCTGAAGGGTTTTCTAGCTCTAAACATGTTTAATTCTTTTGTCCATAACTTCTTCATCCGACTTCCAAATGAAGTGATTCTTAAACCAATAGATTCCTAACACATTATTCTATCTCTTCATAAAATTTATAGCCTTTTGTGTTGATTCAAGAAAGATTCATGGAAAGAAGTGAGGGAATCGATTGGAAGGGCATGAATTGGTTATGAACATACTTCGGTAGTTTGATCATATCTTGACCTATAGAGATCTGAATGAGATGGTTCTTATTTCGAAATAAACTAAATACATAGAGATACAATTTTTCTGAAAAAGTCTAAGTTGTGATTCGGGCATCTGATTGGTGTGGGCTTCCCCTTTTGTAGGAGGCGTGTCTAGATGTCACCTAGGATGTTGGGTGCGTGTCTCACAAGGGCGAGGTGTCTAATATAAATGATGTTACTTTGTGTGATAAATTCGAGTGAAAGGAAGGAAAAAGAAGCATGACACAATCGTGGCATAGTCCCCACAATTGTGGCTTAGATTGTTTGGATCTGTCACAATCTTGAAAAGGTCCTCCACAATCATGGCAGGCACAGAAATAAAAATGTTGTTTACAATCAATTGGAATCCATGTATCATTAGCGAATGATATAAATTGATGATTTGTCGGAAATATATCTATAGATAGAATGTGATGACTTTGATGATACATACCTAAATATATGCCACAATAATCATGTCTACTACTTCATCGCGTTTTGGTAAATAGAACATTATGACCTTGTAAGAAAAAATAGAAATTGATCTTCTTGAGGTACTAAGAATGGATGATAAGCAATGATGAAAACAATTGATTGATAAGGATTACATGAACAGTATAGATGATAGTAGCGAGAAATCTTCTTTTGAAGAAGAATTTCACTGAATTAGGTTAGGTAGACCAGATGGTTTACTTTAAGAATGAACGATGATGGAACAAATTATAAGTGAATATTGGAGTCCCATTTCTGAATGAGACTCAAGCATAAAAGGTAGAATATGCTATTGAGAATGTATGCATTTTTGTTTAATATAAGGTGTCCGACGATGTGATTGGATTCTTGAATTTGAGGCGACACTATTGCTAATCTGAGGAGAACTTAGGTTCATATTATATTCTATACAAATATGTTTAGGAGATACAAATTAATTTTGATGAATGTGTTACCATCATAGGAAGTTAAGATTGTAAATAAATTGAAATATGTTGAGAAACTAGTATGAATGAATAGACATTAGAACAAGCCAATAAGAAATCATAAGAAAAGAAGTCATTTAGGAAAACAAAAATAACATGAGATAATATTACCTCATTTGAGGAATTAGTTACTTAAGAAATTACAAGAACTAATTATAGGCGCATTGAGTTTTGGCAATATCTGCTTGAGTTAACAAATTCCCCCGATAGTATTATGGTATTGAAGAATAAAGTGTCCCAATTTTGCTTGGATCAATCGGCACCTATGATCATAGATGATATATTGAATGTATTCGAAATGTTGAGAAGAATATTTTGAATACTTGAGGTAAATTTTACATATCATGAAGGAGAAATAATTATATGGCAAATTCAATAAGAGTGAATCTTAGCTTGATCAAATAATATGTAATATAGTATCTGAACATGGTATATTGGGAGACCCAAAGAAAATAGAGATAATGATGAAGTGAGAAACTCCAAGGAATATATAAGAGATCCAGAATGTTCTAGATCTAGCTGTATATTTGGATACTACCAGAGACTGTTAAGGAGTTTTTACTAATCTTAACCTTTTGACAAAATGTCTAAAGAAAATTTGTAAATCATACGACTGATGAATGTAAAAAGAATTTTGAGGAATTATAACACCGATGTTAATTATATCGTTTGGATTTGGAGATTATGTAGTATATAATGAGGTTTCATATCAAAAATTAGGATGAAGTCTATTACAGAATAATAAAGTGATTTCATATGCATAGAGATAATTAAAGTCCCATGAGTTGATTATTTGATACATGATTTAGAATTTGTTGTAATAGTGATTTCTTTGAAAGCTTGGAGACATTATATGTACAAGGAAACATTTTGGATATATATATACATATCGTTAAAGTTTAAGGTAATTATTGAGTTTGAAAGAATTGAATACGAGACTAAGACAATGGATAGAGTTATTTGAAGATTATAATGTACAAATAAGTACTATCCTAATAAAGCTAGTGTGTATCTGATGCATTGAACATAAAACTCTATAATGGAATAGCACAAATTAAGATATTGATGCTACCAAACTTATTGCAATAAAGAGCATAGAATGTTGAGTTAAACTTGGTGCAAAATGAAATATTATTAATTATATTGAATTTAAGACTAGCTTTGTATGAAAGGATTAGAAAAGTCTAAGGTGAGGATCCATAATTTGTTAATCCTATTAAGAAATCAAAAATGAATCCAAATTTTGAGTTTGAATTGGAAAATGATACTTTATGATTGAAATAAGGAGTATGTGTATCCGATAAGGATAATTAAGCAAAGAGATTATAGATAAAGCACAAATAACAACCTATGCTATATATCCTAGTAGGAATACGCTGAAATAGCATTTAATGACTAAGGATGTAGAAGCAAGTGACTATATGTATAAGTTGCCAACAGTCTTAACTGTTGGAAATATGCTTAAAGCTTATATTTTAGAGTTCATAGGAACATGAGGTCAATGTATAGTTTTAATTAACTTTAAGCATAACAACCATTATCACAGTGATACCATTAGAATACTGTCTAAGGTGTTATACGATAGAAAGAGTCGTCCACCTTTATATTAGGATGAATAAGGCCCAAAATAGATGAAGGCCAAAATTGATTGGAGATGTTGTTGATAAGTGAAATTGATCTGTATTAGAAATTAACTCAAGAAAGATGAATGAATCAGGTGGAACGCCACCGAAGGTATGGAATATAGTGAGATAGACATAAGAGCTAGAGGTATTAATACTGAAGAGATGATAATTATCAAGCGAAAGATGAAATGTTTCTGAGAGTATCACCTTGGCAAGGTGTGCTCAGGTTAGGAAAAAGGATAAACTAAGCTCAAATTGTATTGGCCCATATGAAGTTATTGAGAGCATAGGACCATTAACTTAAGTTAATCTTACCAACAAAGATATATTGGATTCACACTGTGTTACATGGGAGTATGTAAAGAAATATCAATATGATCTGACATAGATGTATTGTCGATACAGGAAGTGAAACTTGCCAATAATCTGATATATATAGAGTGAGGAACAAGTTAAGGTAGTGGGGTACTTGAATAAGTAATTGAAAGATCGATTGATTCAATTGACTATAGTCAATTGGAATAAATTATTCAAGTGATAAAGTTAAATGGGAAATAGAGGAGCATATGAGGAAACAATACCCCTGCCCTTTTTATTATAAAGATAAGAGTTTCGAGGACAAAATTTATTAAAGGGGGAGGATTGTAACATCCTATTTTCATATTAAGGATTAGAAACCTATATTTATGTAATTCAAAAATACCAATGAGGGATTAGAAAAGTTCACTTTATGCTTATGCATAATGTTAGCATACACACACATGAACTAAAATTTTGCACACATTTCAATGATTGTACATACACTCATTTGACATTTTTCAAGTATAAATGATTGTTTTAATGTGATTATTATATGAATTATGGATTATGTGTTTTAAAAATTGAGTTGTTGTATATAAGTAGTGATTTAGAATATTTTGTGAAATTTGAGAATTTTTTGGAATTAAGGATATTCTTTTAGACTAGAAAAAATGCCAAGTGGCAAAACAATTGATAAATGGTAGTAGAAATTATTAATAAGTGACATTAAGATTTAATGACAAGTGTCATTAAAATTAAGAGACACGATACTTTTAACAATCACCATCGTGAACCTTACCATCATTTTTCACGTGTTTTTTCAAGATCATTTGTCTTCTTCTTGAAGAAGAATCTAACCTACTCCACATTCAATGTAGATGGTCGAATGTTATTGAAAAAGCTAGGTTTAAGTGGTATTTGAAGATCTTGGAGTAAATAAGTAAGTATAAAGCATTACTCTTCTTTATTTGGTAAATGAAACATGTTTTAATGATAGTTAAGAGTTAAATGATCATAAAATGAGAATGGATATATTTGGAAACGTGAATGAGAAAACCTGTGTATGTTCATCTCTTGCTTTTACATATATGATGATGATCAATATTTCATAAGTTATTGTTGAGATGATTTGAGTTAGAATTATCATTAAAGATGGTGTAAGAAATAATCAACAAGAAGTGCACGATCGTGCTTGACACTGAAGGTGCAATGCCTTTTGACAGTTTTAAATACCCTTCACTCTTTTGATCATAAATTCTTCTCCGGACCTCACATTGACTTGAAATTTAAACCAAAAGCTCCTCACACATTGCTATTCCTCTCCACCAAATTTCATTGTCACATGAAATCACTATGAAATGATTGGTAAATAGTTGATTAATGAATTTTAGATGAAAATGATGAAGTGTGATAGAATATGTTAAGTGGAGTGTTTTCACTGAACAAGCATCTGTATTTTGGCCATATCTTGATTTTTAGTTATCTAAATGGGATGATTTTTTATTAAGATTAAACTAGAGATATATGGATATATTGCTCATGATGGAATTGAATTGTAATTATTTCTTTAAGGGTTTCAAAGTTTGGCTTGAAGTTGAGTACAATGTGTTGTCGTGGTTTGGGAAGAGTCTATAGTATTTTATGTAGAACTTATAGAATACTAAACCAAACTGCATGAAATTGGTGTCATTAGAAACTTAACACATAAAAATACATTTACTTAGAAGAATGTATTGCTTAAATACCTCGTTTTCTTTGCGAAAAATTCCAATGAAAATTGACCTAAAAATTTGTTATGAGAAAAGCTAAAATGATGCTTGGATTAAGTGCCTAAATGTGTGATATGTATAAGGTGATAATTAAGGTTATAACTTAGTAAATGAAGTTTTGATATCAAAGTAACAAAGGAATGAGTATAATGGGAATGAAGATGTTCGTACGATTGTGGTTGTGATTTAAAGGAGTCGAGTAATATGTCTTAAGTAAAGGTGAATGAGAATTCGATATTATGAGAGAAAATAATGCTAGAAAAGAAATGACAAGAAATTGATTTATGATATTAGAATAACCAAGTGTTCTTAACATTTAAACCTAAGAATAAGCTAGACACATACAAATGATAAGGTTTGAATGATCAAGAGATGTGATTAAGGAAACATACCAGGAATTGTCAAATTGAGCATTGCATTATACATTACACCCATACATATGTGTACAATTAAATGTTTATGTGATTGTGCAATTAATAATGTGTGTGCAATATGTGTATTGCATAATGTTGATATACAAGATAGAATGTCCACGCCTAGATGTTTCCAGATCAAGGAAGCAAATGCTAATCTGGAACGTACTATAAGTTGACCTAGATGGTCTCATTTTAATTGTTTGTTCTGTTTTAAATTTCTACATTGAATTACTACTGATATGATTGATGTGAATGTGTCAATTTCATATAATAAATATCTGAGGCATTTGGTACATGTTAAAATCATTGAAAGTGCTCCTTGAACATGAATGTGAATGAAATAAGTGATTCTTAGCATAATTATTGAATGTCAAACATTGATCTGATGAAAAATGTGAAATTGAACACAAGTGGTTGATTGAATATATATGAATATGATGCATTTCGTTACATGAATGCAGGATAACATAAAGATAGTTGTGATCGAAGTGAGCAGTCTAAAAGAGCTTAAAGCTTAAAATATTCACAAAATCCACTGGCTCAGTTGTTAACATGCCCGGTATCCACAAGAGATATGGGACAATATTTGAAACAAGCTCGGTATCCACTTGGGATATGGGCCAGTAAAAAAGGCATTCAGTCATCACAATAACAATTAGAAGTAAGTCCTATATGCAATGCATATAAAATTGTTATGTATGTTTTAAATGATCGAAATGAATTGTTTGACTGCTCTAAATGTGAATTGAGTAATAAGTGATAAAAGCATTAGATAATGCTATATGATTGTTGGTGAAATGATGTGTATTATATGATGACATGAAGTGTATGTGAAATTGAAGTGTGAAATGTTGTATTATATGATACGAGTGAGCCATCGAGGATGGTCCACTCACTAAGCTCGCAAAACTCAACCCAAAATTTGTAACATTTTTCAGGCTTAGAGAAGATCTCCAGTTAGACAAATTGGAGTCTAGCCACCACATTGTATCAAAATGTGTGTTGACAAGTATTGTACAATGTGTATGTGAATGATTTTATAATGTAATGACATTATAAATACAAGTGTTTTGATTTGTAATGGGCCCAAGTGGCTACTAAAATTACAATGATATGTATAATGGTTGTAACATTGCAATTGAAAATGTTTATGAATAAAATGGGCCAAAAGTTCAATTATTAATTTTTCGCATATACGTTTGACATTTTTCTAAAATATTAAATTAAGTATGATTGACTAACCGCCCCAGCATACCACTCTTGTGGGGTATCCTTCAGAATGTCAAGTATGTGTCCTACGAGAATGGTGTTAGTACAACTAAAGTCGAAGGAGTTGAATTGATAAAAGTTACCACTCAAAAAGTAAAAGTCATTCAAGAGAAGATGAAAGTTGACCAAGATCATCAAAAGAGTTATGCAGATAAGAGGTGACAACCATTAGAGTTTGCAGCTGGTGTTATGGTTTTCCTTCAGATATCACCATAGAAAGGTATTATCTGATTTTAAAGCTGAGAGAAGCTAGACCCTCGATATATCGGATCTTTATGTATCCTAAAGTGTGTCAAGACTGTGCAATATATATTGGAATTGCCACCAAACTTACGTAGGATCCATAATGTGTTCGATTTCTTGATGCTTAAAAAGTATTTATCGAATCCGTCTCATGTTATGGAGACACTATTGGATCAAAAAAGCATGCACAATTTGATTAAAACGGAAGATTTTAAAACTGTTTTAGAAATCAAATTTCAGTGGAAGCAAGATAACCAAATCAACATGCCAAGACATACATGATACACTATAAGGAAAATAATTTACATAAAAACAAGATGGAAATTATACTCACTCCTTCACTACAGCTTTATCGCCTCTCTGTTCTATCTTATCCTTGACAATGTATCCACTCCAAGGTAATATATCCTCTTCTTGTTATTGTATCCTTGACCAATCTGACCTACCACTTGTTCTACTTGGACAACTTGGTTAACAAGATCCTTTGGTGGGAAAAGGGAAGAAAACTTGAAGAAATTTTTTCTTAGAAGAAAGGAGCCAAAGATGAGACACCTCCCATGCAATTTTTGGCTAACACATACGAGATAGCAGAGAAAGAGATAAAAATTCAACAACCAACTGTATTCTTTTTCTCAATTTCGGTTAAGCCTCAAAGAAAGAAGTGAAGTGCATCGAATGCATCACATCATTACTTAATCAATCATAAAGAAGTCAATGAATGAGACTCTTCTCATTTGTTTTAAGATGGCTATATGAAAAGACAAACAACCTAAATGGTACCAAGATGTATAACACATTAAAGAGGCATTTCTGGTGTCCAAAAATGAAGAAACAAGTGGCCGAGAATGTATCTAGATGCATGACATGCTAGCAGGTGAAAGCTGAGCACCAGGCTTCGGTAAGGAAGCTCCATTTGTTAACCATTCTGAAGTGGAAATGGGAACGAATCACTATAAACTTCGTCATGGGATTGCCTAAAACTCCGAGGCAGCATAATGCGATTTAGGTCATAGTAGACCAGTTAACTAAGTTGGCCCACTTCTTACCAGTGAGAGAAAATAACTCACTTGATCAGTTGGCTCGGATGTACATGGATGAGGTGGTGAGACTACATGGGGTTCCAGTGTCCATAGTTCGTACATGGATCCTAGATTTACTTCGAGGTTTTGGTGAAGCTTGTAGTTTGCTATAGGGACTAAGTTGAACTTCAGTACAACATTTCATCCTCAGACAGATGGACAGAGTGAAAGAACAATTAAGCCTATTGAGGATATGTTTAGAGCTTGTGTATTGGAGTTTAGAGGAGCTTGGGATCAGTATATGGCATTAATAGAGTTTGCCTATAATAATCATTATCACAGTAGTATCAGAATAGCACCGTATAAGGCACTGTATAGTAGGAAATGTCGGTCGCCATTGTATTGGGATGAAGAGGGAGTGAGAATGGTTTGAACGCTCGGAGTTGATATAGGACACAGTGGATAAGGTGAAGTTGATCCAAAGCCGAATCAAAGCAACTCAGGATAGACAAAAGAGTTATGTGGATCAACATCAACATGATATGCAGTACAGTGTGGGAGACATAGTATTCTTGAGAGTGTCACCCTAGAGGGGAGTTTTGAGATTCAGTAAAAACGGCAAGTTGAGCCATATGTACATTGGTCCTTATGAGATCATTGAGAGAATTGGATCTTTGGCCTATAAGTTGGTTTTACTGAACGAGATGTCTCAATTGCATAATGTGTTTCATGTGAGCATGCTCCAAAGATATTGATCAGATCTGACATTTGTGATAACGGCTCAGGAAATCGAGGTTATTAGTAACTTAAGTTATATTGAGGAGCCGATCAAGATTGTGGGATCGCAGATTAAGTAGTTGAGGAACAAAGTCATTCCATTAGTGAAAGTCCTATGGAGGAACCACTTAACTAAGGAAGCAATATGGGAGACAGAGGAGCATATGAGGAGCCAATATCCCCACCTGTTTGAGCAAACATGCAAGAATTTTGAGGACTAAATTTCTTTTAAGGAGGGGAGAGTTGTAACATCCCGTTACCTATGAGAAGGTTAGAATAGTAAATGTGAGTGACCAATGAGAGTTTAGAAATGTATTTTTCATACTCATGCATAATATGTCATATACATACACATGAATAGTGAAATTTGTTGAACATGAAAAATTGTATATGCACTTATGAATAATTCTGGGTATAATTGAACAGAGTTATGATTGTTGGGAAAATTGTGAATTTGGAATTTAATTAGTTTGGAAATTTTATTGA
>JANSVA010000007.1:16048401-16066858 GCA_025504915.1 Erythroxylum reticulatum | reverse complement strand
ATTTCATAACTTCATTGACCACTTCAGATTTTTCCTCTAATACACATTCGGGTCAACTTTCCATACTAAATCTGATATGGTAAATGACCAAATTAGGTAAAACTTACTTCTGTAAAGTTGCTTTAAAATGTCTCAAATTTCTATTGACAGAAAAATCATTTAATTTGGTTCAGTATACGAAAAGATATACTCAAAATATGTTAGACTATTCTTAAGCTTCAGCTGAATTCTTACCTCAAATTCAAACCAAACTTTAAAAATCTTTCAAACAGAATTAAAACTCCATTTCTTCATAAAGTTTGTAGCCTTATGTCTCTAATTATCTCCAAATAAAAAATTATCCCATTTAGATAACTAAATAGAAAGTTATGGTCAAAATACTAAAGTATGTTCGAATTGTAAAGGATGAGACCAGAAATCAAATTTTCTTGGGAATTTTGCAAAGATCGCCACGACGAACTAAAAAGAGTTGTCCATGTTGAACCAAAGTTGTCCACACCGAACTAAAAATAGTTGGCCGCGACGAACTTTCACAGAAAACTCGTCTTCCCCACCTTCCAGATTTTAAACCCAGATTTTAGTTCCTCACACTATTATAATTTCTAATTTCTCTCCATTCTTCACGTTCCTCATGTCTGTTATGCATTTTCTATACCCAAAACAATCTCTAAACAAATCAAAATCAACATTACCATAAGAATACCAAAAATCCGATCTCCATATGTTCTTCCTCTCTCTACCATAAATTTTTCCCAAGTAAATTCTCACACCAATCAACTCAAATATTTACTCATAACATTTCTTCTAGCTCATTTTTAGCTCATCAACACACACACAATTCAAAAATGCAAGACTCACGCTTAACCATCTAACTTCATTTCTACTGATAAACAACAGACACAATGTAAGCACGTACCATTTTGATTTTCTCATAACCGAGATAGAGTATATACATATTTTCCAATCTAGAGTCCATTTAACACAGTATTAAACAATTCCTAATTCTTAAATCAATCTTCTAATTTATTCAACACCGAAACCTCAACTAACCCATGCATGCATGTATATTCTTACACCATAAACTATCATCAAGTTACTTACTTGTTTCAGCTTTTATTTCCAGCAATGAATCCAATGTACAGAGAACATAACAGTTTGTTAATTGGTGAAGAAGAACAGTGAAGAACATAAGTTACAGAGACAAATCCTAACACATAACATCAGACTATGTGTATAACATGCATGTCATTCACGTGTCTTTACACTTTCAAGCCATTTGTCACAACTAATTCACTATTTGTCATCTGCCTATTAGTGCCTTATGTCACTCTATCATTGGTCCATAATATCCCGAATTTTTCAAAGATTTCTAGAATTCACCAAAATTCCGAAATAATAATATGACTCTCCAAATAATTTTTTTCACTCAAAAATAATTCACCAAATTTCCAAAATATCCAAAATATAAAAAATTGCCAAATCACATTTAATACACTCCAATAAATCCACGATCTCCACTTATAAATCAAATTTACCCGGAAATGCCAATGAATGCATGTACAATCATATGAATGTGCAAAATAAATGTGTATATCACTATTAATTTGTGCATGATGTGCATTTTCCTAATTTCTCAGAAATTTCTTAAAATTCACAATTCTAGCTCTAACATGGGTAACGAGATGTTACATTTACTCAAATATAAACATATATCCACCTTAAAAATCCTTGCTTAAACCTTGGACAAAGGTGCCTCTCCTCTTGATCCTCTTGCCTTCCTTGATTCCTTTTATCAATGAAAAAAATTCCCATTCAGTAGGAACACAATTTGAGGGCTGATATATGGCATATCACTAAGATAAATTGTAAATACTCAAACTCTTCTAAAAGTCCAAACCTTTGGGTCAATTTTACATGATCATTCAAATCAAGTAAATGACCAAATTTGTTAACACTTCCTTATAAAAAAATGTTCCTCATTGTCTTAATTTTCTAATGACACTAAAATCATTCAAGTTGACTCAGTACTCTAAGGTTATACCCCAAACATTTTCGGGTATTTCTTATACTAAAACAGAATTATGTGTTCCACTTCCATTCAAAAATTGAAATCCTTAGAGACTAAATTAGAGTTCCATTTCATTATACAATTTGTATTCCTATGTATCTAATTTACTAAAAATAAAAAATCATATCATTTTTATAACTGTACAAAATGTTATGCCTAAAAGACTGAAGTATGTTTAAGTTGTGCAGAGAAAACTTCGCCACAACAAACCTCAGAGTTGGCTGTGACGAACCATAGGGACTTCGTCGCGGCGAACTTTGACAAAAACTCGACTCATCTTCCCAAAATTTTCTATATTCCTCACCCATAACATCTGACATCTAATACATCTTATAAAAAAATTATCCTTTCAACTTTATTTCAACTTAATATTATTCACAAACCAATTCATGATCTATCTTTGATCATTAACCCAAAAAGAGAACATTTGCATATACAATCATCAACAACTTTCTACACATATTCAACTCCATTTTCACCTCTAATTATCACTAAATATGTTTCATTTAACAAATCAAGAAGGGTTAATGTTTATACTTACTTGTTTAGCTTCATGATCATCAAACTCTTTAAGATCTCTAAAAACCCTAGCTTTTCTCTTCTTTTCCTCTCCTTCCATGACACTCTCCTTCTTTCTCTCTTCTAAATACAAGACAACAAATCTTCTTCCACTTATACCCTAATGATGTCCAAAGTCCACTTTGCCCTTCCACTAAGCCTTATAGCCTTATATGCTTAAGTGACTTGCCAAAAATACCCTTATACAACCTTACTACCTTAACACTTTAATTCAATCAAGTCATGTCATATAATCTTACTAACATTAACATAAAAAAAAATTTAACTCCATAAAAATAATTCCCTAAAGACTTATAATTAATTCAAATCATGCTTAACTAGAGAAAAAAAACTGGAGGCCAATATAGTGGAATCTCATATGCAGTGTATATAACTCAACCTATCTAATATATATAATGTCCACGGCAAGTTCACCTATTTTTCAATAGTATAGGGCTTAAAGTATTAAGTGTCAATCCTACAGAGACTATGAGTACTACTAATGAGTCTTTTCCTATTATTTAACTAGATAATCAAAATAATGGTGATAATTATCATTTAAAGTATAAGGAAATAAAATAAAGATAAGTCAACATAATTAAAAGGCTAGAGTAGTAAAAGAGTGAGTATTCAACCTATTAAAAATATTACCTGGAATTTGAATCCCCATAAGACTTCCCACACAATAATGATTTCATTAATTAATTTCTTCTTAAGTTCATTAAACCGTGGAAATTCCTAAATTATACTAATATCTTTCTCGAGACTATTTACACTTAATCTTAGGTTGATTAATTGAAATCTCTTTCTAATTAAAATCCCTAAAATTGTGTTAATTGATTTATAAATTTCATTATTAGGTTTGACCCTAATCTAGAGAATTTATATTGATGTATCTATATGCTTGTTTGTAACTCCTTTCAGTTATACTAGATCTATGCATAAATAGGATTTATCAATCTCAATTGCAAAAAATCATACATGAATTAATATGCTAACAATATTAACTCAAGAATAAACATGAACACAAAATTGGATCTCAATGAAATCAAGGAATAAGATAAATTAAAACAAAGTCATTACAAGATCCATCAAATGGTTTGCGTAATCCAGATGCCAAAAGATACTTAACTTATGACAATAGAAAAAGAAACTAAAACTAAAGAAAAATATGGAAATACTAGAAAACATGACTGCAATCCTTAAAATCTCCAAAAACTTCACTCTGGATTGATGAAAATATGCTCTAGAAAGGTTTATTTGGTTTTTATCCTTCCTTCAATGGTTATAGTGTTCCTCCCTTTATTTTTTCTACTTCCTCCCCTTAACTTTAGCTCAATCTTACATTTTAAATTTTAAAAATGGGATATAGTGAGTTACACAAGCATCCAGATAGGTTTGTTAAGGATGATGTTGTTCAAATTAACAATGTAATATTATTCATAGCTACCAATATGGCCTTCTTACAAATCATCAAAAACATGTTGTTAATTAATATAGTGTGTTTTGTAGGAAATATTTAACATGCCTCTAAATTCTACTATATCGTCATACACACTTTCGTGCACTTGATTAAAATATCTCTAAATTACTCCAAACTTGTCCAAATTTATTCCTTTATTTTTTGAGAGAATTAGACCTAAAATAAAATATTTAAAAAATTATGTACCAAAATCAATAAAAATTATCAAATAAACAAGCAGAAATGCACTAGATATGAGACTAAAAATGTAATTAAATCACTACTTAGTAAGGGTAAGGATGTAACTAAGAAATAGAAATTTGTATTATCAAAAGATTTTTTATGATCATCTCTAGTATGAAATGAGTAAATTATCAACTTTAATTTAGTATCTTATTAAACAAAAATAATGATATTTTTCCTCCAATTATTTAAAAGTTTTGAATTTTATAAATATCATGATCATTAAGTAAGAAGGCTTTAAATTTTACAAATAAACATTTTAAAGATCAATTAGTTCTAACAACTTATTTTAGAGTGGATCATCAAAATATTTCAATTCATTGATATGAATCATAGAGCTTTGAATGTCATAGAGCTTTGAATGTCATAGATGTAAAATTAAGATTAAAAAATATTGTAAGTTTGACAAAAAAAGAAGTATCTTAAAAAAAGAAGTTGGACAAAAAGAAAGGAAGTGATTGAGCGAACTCTTTTTTTCTAGACCCTACTATGTTTTTGAAGATTATCAAATTGCCACTTACCTTTTAAAATCTATTAATAATCTCCCAATGGTCTTATTTGTGTAACTCTTAGCCCCCCTACTGTCCACATTTGATAAAACCCTCAATTAAAACACAAAAATGGAATCATATTTGTAATGACTATGCCACTTAACCAATAACCTACATGATATCTAGCTTTAAGTGGTATTATAGAGAAATCAATCGATGATTAGTGGTATAAGGGTAAAAATATCAAAGGAAAAGCTAAAGTTTATTAATTAAATTACTGGAAAAATAACATATATTATACAAGTAATTAAATCACTAGAGAAATCACATATATTAGAGAGGAGATATCAATTGAACAATTAGATGAGAAATTGCATACACTAGAGAGGAAAAAAGCATCGTAGAGGAAACAAAAAAAGCTAGGGTTTGTCATTATCTCAATAATCCTCTCTTACTGGTCATCATTTTTGTTGCCCCTTAATTATTTTGTGCGTTTATTATTAATTAGGCTTTCTTTTGGATCATAATGCACTTATTAATGGAATGTACTTAAAAGAACCTATAATTGTTTAGTTTTAAAGTCCTCTTCTTATGGAATGGATCAATCTAAACTACGAATAGGCGCATAAGTTAATTTTATTTATATAACTTATAAACTTGAATGTATGAGTTATTTTTTTATATAATTGATAAATGTGTCAACAAGATAGGAAGTACTCTCTTTACCAATTGAACTTCTTTGATGCTATACATTTCTATTTTGTCCTAAACTATGTATATATACTTTTCATAAGGATGTATGTGCAATTCAAGAAAAAATCAATTATAGTTTCTTTTCTATTTTAAACTAGTTTAAGTTACTATTTAGTCTTTTCACTTTATATGATGGTTTCAAACGAGTTTAAGTTATTGGTTGGTTTTTACTACTAGTTTCTAATATGTTATAAATTAATTCAATAAGCTTATGTGATTTGTAAACATTAAAGATGTCATCTTCTTCATACTTTTAGCTTATGGATTTTGAGATAAATTATTAGGATTTTCTTTCTAAAAATATGAATTGAATTAAACTAAGTAAGGCATCAGCAAGATGGTTACAAAACATATATAATCTCATCAAGAAACAAAGGTACAACTCTTAATTTTGTAAAGCTACCTACTAGCCCCACATAATGATATAATTAGAGTTTCAATACATTTTGTCACTAAAACAATTGATGTGCAATTTTATGGTAGTGAACATATCTGTTGAAAAAAACCCTAAACTTCTTTCTTTATTATTGAAAATCCTTATATTTCTTTCACCCCATATCGCCTAAACTAGATAGGATAGAACAATATAGAGACATCATCTCTTGCCTTTGTTGATATGAGATAAATTTGAACACCACACAACTATATGTTGCCAATTAATGTAAACAATAGCAAGAATATATTTATATAAGATCACCCTCCAAGAGGCCTTTATAAAGCTATATCTGAAAGGTAAATGAGTTGCACTATCCACTTGACATTTACACAATATACACCAATCGATCATAAATGAAAACTTGCTCAACCTCTCTATATTAGGTAACTTGTTCTTAATTTCTCTCTATAAAGTTGTTATAGCTTTAAAAAGCATAAACTTTTACCAAACCATGTCATACTATGGCATACAACTAATATTCTCTTAAAAAAGTCACCCGAATGATAAATTATTATAATTTCCTTTAGTGGAAGGTAGCCATCAGTTTTTATCCTCCATGTTATCATGTAAAACTAGATTATTAACCTAGGTTGAGATCAAAAGTTTTGGATGGTATAGCATCTTTATATGCAATACTTGTAGCAACATTTTGATTATTATGAAAAATATTTCTCAATGGATTAAGCTTAATAACATTTTCTAAAGGACCTCTAGCTAGCCATTTATCATACTAAAAGAATATTCTAACTTCATTTCCAATTTTATTAACAAAGTGTGGTATAACTCTTTTTTTTTATTTTAATGATGGCTTTTAAAGTAGCAAAGAAATTTTTCTACAAGTCTAGATTTCATAATTTGTACCATTTTATGTAATATTCATGTACCCATTTAGACTAGAGAGATTGTTTATCCTTAAATAGTCTCCATAGCCTTTTAGTGAGTATACATAAGTTCAGTATTCTCAAAGGAATTACATTCAAACCTCTATATATCTTAGAAGTACAAACCTTTAACCATTTCATAGGGGCTTTGCACTCCTTAATTTAGATTCCAAACAATAGGAATCTCTTAAACATTTTGTTAATTTTTTGAATCACAATCATAGGTTTAACCAAGTGAATTACCCAATACATATTGATAAAAGTTAGGACAGCTAAAATTAGTTAAGCTTTGCTAGCTAAAGACAATGCTTTTATACTACAACTAGGACAGCTAAAATTAGTTAAGCTATGCTAGCTAAAGACAATGCTTTTATACTACAACAAAAAATTCTGGCCTATATTTTGTTAACAAGGGGTTTAAATTAACCATAATTTAATCTACTAGTAGATATTGTAATCCTAATATATGTGAAAGGAAACCGAAGTCTTTTAAAACCAATACTACTTTTAATTATATATTTTTGGTCACCAACATTCTTAAAAATACGGAAAGAGCTCTTATTAAAGGTCACTTAAAGTCTAAACAACTTTACAAGCATTTTAATTGCTTTCATCAAGGCAATGATTGAAGTTTTGTTAGCTCTGGATAAGAGGATCAAATCATCAATGAAGACAAGATTTGTTTTACATAGCCTTTTACATTTTGAAAAGAACTTGAGGTTTTTGGTTTTCTCCATTATTATCTTTAAAAGTCTTCTAACAACTTGCATGATAAGGGAAAAGAAATATGGTGAAGTTGCATCTCCTTTTCTAATGCCTTAACTACTTTTAAAAGCTTTTATAAGCTACTCATTTATAATGTTCAAGTAAGCAGTTGTGATATAGAGTTGCATCCATTCTATGAACACATTTGGGAATTATATTGCATTCATGATGTTTATTAGAAAGGACCAATCCATACCATCATTAGCTTTCTTTAAGTCCACTTTCAGAACACAATTTTCCCTTTTCCTACTAGAATATCCTCTCATAAATGCACATTTCGATTGTGTATTATCACCCATCACTTTTCCCAAAATGTGAGCACATTCTGCTATGTCAACATGCTCGCTGGAAACCTTCTTAAGCCTATTTGTCAAAATCTTGTAAGTGATTTTTTAGATGGAGTTGTAATATATAATGGGCCTAGAATCATTGAAATACTTATTCTCACCACCTTTAGGAATCATTTTAATAAAATTCCTAGCGATCTTTTTCTGCAATTTATTCTTTATGAAGAATTCTAAGATAGTTCCATAACCCATTCTTATGGTGATTAGCTGAGTCTTGATGAAGAATAGCATGTTGAAACAATCAGGTCCTAGTGATTTATGAGAATTTAAAGCTTTGATAACATCATCAATTTTATGTATTGTCACTAGCTTCAATAGAATTTCAACCTCTTTTTTAAAAATGCACCCTCGCATAATGTTCCTTATTAGATCAACTAAGAGTGATCATTAATAGAAGTGTTCACAATAACTATAAAGTAGTTAAAGGCTTCTTTAAGAAGAAGATTATGTTCAGAGATTGTGTGGTTACATAACTTAATAATAGAAATTTTGTTAATATAACTCCTTATTAACATTGATTATTGAAGAACAAAAGGCTCACATCTTCCCCTTTTAACAATGTTATACTGGATGTTTGCTTTGCTTCATTAAGCAGTGATCATAAGATAAGGCCTTTGAGAGATTTGGAATATCTTATTTTTCTCTTTTAATAAGCTCTCTAAATGTGGGATTCTTGTATTGTTCTAGTTGAATTGCACATAATGTTGATTTAGTATTAAGTAGAAGATGATGCATATTAACATTTTCTTTATGTAACTACTTAACGAGATTTCTAAAGATCTTCATCCTTATGACATATATGTATTTCTTAGATCCATGAATCTCAAATATGACAACATTTCATATAGCTTCCTCAAATTATGGTACACTAACAATAAAGTTGTTAATATAAAAGGTATTCTAAAAATTACAAAATTCATGTGGGTGATAACTAGTGAATGATCAGATAAGTTTGAAGAGAGAATTATTGAAAATCTATTTATACAATGTTAAAACAATTCTAGTTTGGCTAAATTGAGTTTTAACTTCTTCTTAATGAATACATCATCTTTTTGCTTATTATTTTAGGTGAAAAAATTTCCCGATATGGAATATAAAAAAAGTTAAATATTAGTGAAGCACTTCCTTATCCCTTAAAAAGGAAATTTTGATTCATTAAGGCCTTTAACCTCTTTTGATGAAATAATGGTGCTAAAATCACCAGATAATAATATTTTCTTTATATGTTACAAGCTAATCTTCTAATATGGTTCCCTAATTAAGATCTTTGATAAACATTGTCATGTGTATATATAAAGGAGACTAGATATGAAGTCTTATTTACTTTACACATTACCTCAACATGTGTCAATTGATTAGTGATTCTAATAATGGACAGTTCCATAGATGAGTTATTATAGTTGATCAAGATTCTACCACTAAGATGTTGAGTATGAATTGTAATCACTCTGCACTACGTTTAAAGCATCTTCAAAAAGTCACATTTTCCTATTTTGATTCTAGATTCCAAAATAGCTATAATGTTAAGTTTATTTTCCACAAAGATGTATTTTATCAAAAAAATTTAAAGGAGAATTAACCCCTCTAATATTCCACAGAATGACCCTCATGCTTTGTTAATTAGAGGACATTTTTTTCTTCCAGCTAGATCTTATTTTCACCACTGCTTCAAATTTTCTATCAATATTATAATAGCTACTACCTTTTTGATTTTCTTCTATTGTTTTTCTTTGTTCACATGCTTATCAGATTTGTTAATCATTGGTGGGTCATAATTCTCATCAATTTCATTCAATTCACCTATAGGCATATCCTACTTGTCTAAACAGTGACTTACCATCATGTTGTTTTCATTCTCCTCCACTACAATAAGTGGAATATTTTGAGTCTCAATAATTTCAATTTTTGCTTTATTATTTAACTTGAGATCATTAAATAATCTTGTCTTAAAATTCCTACTAGTAGGTATCCATTCCATTTGGAAATTTGTTGCTTTGGCTTCTAAGTATATGTTACTTTCAAATTGTCCTTTATAGTGTCAAATTTTTCATTCAAATTGTGTAGCACCCGACTCTCATAAGGCATATTCCCAAACAATCCATCGATATTCGAGAACATACTTTACAAGGTGGCATACTAGGGCAGTCAGTCGATCCTACTCAATTCAAAATTTTAGAAAATATCACATGCATATGCAGAAAATTAATAATTGAATTTTTTCGGCCCATTTTATTCAAAAATAATTTTGGTCACAAATGTTACAAACAATTAACACTTCATCATATATTCAAGTAATCATTTGGGCCTAATACAAAACATTTCCAATCATACAGTCAATACACTTTTCAATTCACATAAATGCTGTAGAATAATTGTATAATACAATTTTTTTAAATACAAACAAAGACTGTAGATATCTGCAATTACAACTGATCCTAACCTCTAACTCTTATCTATATATAGTGGTTAGACTCCAGTTGGTCTAACAGGGTAACTCCTCTAAGCCTGAAAAATAATGTTGCAATTTTGGGGTAAGTTTTACGAACTCAATGAGTGGACCATCCTCGAGCACTCACTTAATCATATAACCCATCAATTTATATACTCACAAAATCCAGATCACTTTATTAATTCAACATGTTAAGTCACTTACATTTCATATTCATTTAAATCATATTTCACATTCAGAAATCATTCAAACTATTTATTTCAACCATTTAAATCATACATATCAAATGCATATGTAATGCTTATGAGACCTACTTTCAATTGTTATTCTTGTGACCAAGTGCCTATAACTGTCCCGTATTTATTTTGGATATCAGGCTCATTAATAACTGTCCTTTATCTGTTAGGGATATAGGGCTCATATTACATAGTGAGCCAAAGGCTTTTACCACATTCTAAACTTTAAGCTTATTTTTGGTGGCTACTCTGGTCACAACAACCTTTATGATATCATGCATTCACATAATGAAATGTGTCACATTCATATATATTTAATCGGTCATTTAATTTTAGTTTCACATTCACATTCACATTTATCATCGAACTTTAGTCCGACATTCTACAATAATGTTGAGTATCACTTATTCATTCAAATTCACATTCAAAGAGGACTTCCAATGACTTTTACATGCATTAAATTCCTCAAACATTTATTGTCTGGAATCAACACATCCGTTTCAATTATATCAGTAGTAATTCAATACAAAAATTTAAAACAAAACAAACAATGAAAATGAGAACATCTAGGTCGACTAACAGTATGCTCTAGTTTAGCATTTGCTTCCAAGATCTAGAAACGTCTAGATGCTAATGTTCTATCTTTTGTAACCATATCATGCAATACACACATTGCACACACATTACTAATTGTACAATCACATAAACAATCAATAGTACATATATATATATGTGTGTGTGTTATGTATAATACAAGCTCAATTTAACTATTCCAAGTATGTTTCCTTTATTCACATCTCATGATCAGTCATACTTCAAAACTCATATATTTCTAATTTGAACTTAGGTTTACAACTCAATGATACAAATTTATTATAAGTTCATCACTTAATCATGCACTAAGGTTCATAGCTCAATACACTTGTTTAGTATAACATCATCAATCAATCCTTTACCAATCCCTTCATAGTGATTTTGATGATGGTAGAGAGAAAGTAAAATGTGTGAGGACCTTTTTGTTCAAATTTCAAGTCAATCGGAGGCCCGGAGAAGGAGTTATGTTCAAAAGAGTGAAGAGTGTTGAAAGTTGTCAAACAGAAATGCACCTTCTCTATCATGATCATGCTTGTGCATGATCACACAACTTCCTGAAGTTTCCTCTCTATCATAATCATATTTGTGTATGATTTTGCAACTACCTAATGTTTCCTATCTATCATGATCGTGCTTGTGCATGATCGTGTACTACTTGATGATACTTTATTCAAACATCATTCCAGCTTTTCTCAAAATAAATTTTCGAGTCAATTTTGCATGGCCATTTTGACAAGGAAAATGAAGTATTTAGGTAATACATTCTTCTAAAAAAATGTTTCCATATGTAGTAAGTTTCTGACGACAACAATTTCACACAGTTTGGTTTAGTATTCTGCAAGTTATACATAAAATACTTCAAAATGTACTCACACCATGACAATACACAATACTCAACTTTAATCCTAAATTTTAAACTCTTAGCGGTAGAATTAAAATTCGATTCCTCACAAAAAATATAACCATATGTATCTAGTTTAATAAAAAATTAAAATCATCCCATTTAAATGTCTACAAATCATGATATGGCTAAACATACAGATGCATGTCTAGTGGAAACGATACAGCTAACATATTCCAGAAATTCTTCTTTCACTTTTCTAGATTTTTAACTCCTACATGATGCATTCAAATCATATTATGCATAAATTATCTTTTCTACTTCATTTCCTCTTCATTCTCAGCTCAATATCATTCATAAACAACTTATAAACTATGGTTGATCATAAACACCAAAAACAGAACCTCAACGTATATATATGTTCATTAAATTTATGCACATATTCTACTACATTATCATGATCATTTCATCTTCAAAATACCATCATATATGTTTATATTTACACAACCCATGAAGATTGATGTAGAACTTACTTGATAAAAGTCACTTACTTGATAAAACTCCAAACTCTTCAAAATCACCATGAAACCCTAGCCTCCAAGCTTATACAATCATCAACTCTTCTAGAAGGAATAAGTTAGGTTTTTAGTTGCAAAATGAAGAGATAACAAAGACCTTAAAGAAACAAAGTGAATGGTAGTAAAAACTCAACGTGTTGAGGGTGAGAATGAGATGGTTGTGAAGGAAGAAAGAGAAAATGATGAAGAAAAAGAAAGCATATGGCCTACATGAGAGACAAAGATAAAGATGATCTTACAAGATGTAAATGACGTGGGGGTGTGTTTAAAAATCAAAGTATGTCATGACAGCCACTGCATAAAAATCAAAATAACAAGTCCTCTTCTTAAGCTAACATATAAAAATCAAAATAACAAGTCCTCTTCTTAAGCTAACATATGACTCTTCGTAATCAGTCAATTTGTCTCTTAATTTCTAATCCAATTGTCAGCAAATTTTTAATGACACTTGTCATTAAATCTTATTGTCACTTATCAATAATTTCTACTACTATTTGAAATTTATTCCTAATACCATTTATCAATTGTCTTGCCACTTAACAATTTTTTTCTAATCCAAAAATATCCATAATTTCATAATTTTTCCAAATTTTCACCAAAATTTCTAAATCAACAATATAATTCACCAAATCAATTTTCAAGACAAAATATTCACTATTCACATCATAATCACTTAAAATGTATTTATATCTAAAAGATATCAAATGAGTGCATAAACAGTCATTGCAATGTGTATAAAAATCTATTCATATGTATATGTATGTTACTGTTATGCATAAGTATGAAATTCATTTTTTTCTCTTGTTGTCATTTCTCATTTATAAAAATCTAGGGTTCTAGCCCTTTGTATAGGAACGGGATGTTACAATTCCCCCCCTCCTTAAAAAATTTGTCTTAAAATTCTTATCTAATTTAACAAATTGATAGGGGTATTGTTTTCTTATATTCTCCTCCGTCTATCCCACATAACTTATTCACTCGAAAGATTTCTTTCAAAAGACTATAGTCAGTAGGATCTCTCGATTTTTCTTAGTTACTTGCAATTTCACTTCCTATGTAAGTAACACATTTTTGGTTCATACCGATATCTCCTAAACATACTCATATATAACACATTGTGAATCTAAGACATCTTTCTTAGCAATACTAACTCATACGTCAATTTCAATGATTGTATTCTCTCAGTAATTTCATATCTCTTCGGTGTTGATCCACCTAACTCGGTTGTCTTTCTTGAGTCACTTAAATTATACTTCAGATTGATTTATCTTACTAACAGTATCTTTAATCAATTTTGGGCATTTAACAACCTTTAGGCCCTTTTCATCCCAATATAAAGGCAGACAACTCTTTATGTCGTATTACACATTATACACTGACATACCAATACCACTGTGATAACGATTGTCATAATCAAATTCAATCATAATTGTATATTGATCCTATACTCCTAGGAACTCCAAAACATAAGCTCTAAGCATATCCCCAACAGTTAAGACTGTTGGCAAATCAAACATTCAGTAACACATTCAACTACTTGCATTCTTTATTCTTGGCCACTAAATATTGTTTTGGAATATTACTACCAGGATGTATAGCATAGGCTACTATGTGTGCTTCATCCAAAATCTCTTTTATCAATCATCTTTATCAGGTACATATACTCTTTACTTCAATCACAAGGTATCATTTTCTAATTCAAACTCATAATTTATATTCACTTTTAATTTCTCAATAAGATTCTCAAATTTTGGATCCTCACCTTGGGCTTTTCTAATCCTTTCGTGCAAAGCTAGTCTTAAATTCAATATAACTAATAATACTTCCTTTTACCCCAAATTCAACTCAACATTCAATCCTCTTAATTGAACTAGATTGGGTAACCTCGATATCTGAATTTATGCTACCCTCCTATTAGAATTTTTGCTCAATGCATTAGATACAACGCTAGCTTTATCGGATAATTTTCAATTGTAAAATCATAATCTTCATGTAACTCTATACATTATCTTTGTCTTATATTCAATTCTTTCTAACTCAATAATTTTCCTTAAACTTTTATGATCCAGATAATTCCAAAATGTTTCACACTACATATTATGTCTCAAAAATTTCAAAGAAATTACTATTACAACAAGTTTCAAATCATGTAACAAATCATTAACTCATGAGACCATAACTATCTCGATGTATATGTAATCACTTTTCTATGCTGAATATGAATACATCCTAATTTCTTGGTGTGAAACATCACTATATACTACATAACTTCCAAATCCAGATGAAATATCCAACATCGGTGTTGTAATTATTCAATGTTTTAATCCCTTAAAATTCTTTTTGCATTTATCAGTCCATCTGAATGACACATTCTTCCTCAAAAGTTTTGTCAAAGGGTTAAGATCAGTAAAAACCCCTCAACAACTTCTGGTAGTATCTAATGTCCAGCTAATTTTAGAAAACTCTAGATCTTATATATATATATTCCTTGGAGTTTCTCACTCTTTCATTACCTCTATTTTCTTTGGGTTTCCCAATATGCCAAGTTCAAATACTATATGACTCAACCTATTACTTGATCAAGCCAAACTTCACACTTAATGAACTTAGCATATAATTGTTTATCACTCATGATATGTAAGACTAACATCAAGTGTTCAAAATGCTCTCTTTATTTTTCGAATATACTCAAAATATCATTTATGATCATAGTCACTAATTGATCTAAGCAAAGTTGGGACACTTTATTCTTCAGTATATAATACTGTCGAGGGAATTTATTGACTTAATAGATATTGCCAAAACTCAATGTACCCATAATTAGTTCTCATAATTCCTTAAGTAACTAATTCCTCAAATAAGGTAATATTATCTCATATTATTTTTAGTCTCCTAATTAACTTCTTTTGTCAAATGATTCTCTCCATTCATTTCATTTCCTCTAATTTATTATTGACTTATTCCAATTTCAAACAATTCTTACTAGTTTCTCCACACATTTAATTTATTCACAAGTCTCAAATTTAAAAACCCAATAACGTAGTTGGGCTGCCTTACATCAAACAAAACTCATATACTCGTTATAGCATATTCAACTTCTTATGCTTGAGTTTTAATTTAAAAAAAATGGGACTCCAATGTTTACTTCTGATTTATTCTATAGCCATTCATTCCTAAAAATGGAACATTCAACTTACATGATATAATTCAATGAAAGTTTCCATCAAAAGAAGGTTTCTCTTCCCAATTATTTGTACTCTTTACATACTCCTTATTAATTAACTAAATTTGTCATTGCTTTTCAACCACAGTTAACTAAATTTGTCATTGCTTTTCAACCATTCTTAATACCTCAATAAGATCAATTTTCAACTATTCATAATATCTTAATGGATAAATTTCTATCATATCTTACATGATCAAAATACTATTTATAATAAAGTTCAGTGAAGCAGTCGGCAGATTCCTTTACTCTAATATTTTAGCATTTCTATCTAGATCATTACTTCTTATCTAAAGATATATTTTCGACAAGTCACCAATTAATATCTTACGCCAAAGATACCTTAATCTTAATTGATTCTAAAAACATTTCTCCTTTTGTGCCTACCCACGATTATGAGGACTCTACCACGATCGAGATAGAACCAATTAATCTTGGCCACAATCGTGGGGACTATGCCACAATCTTGCCCTGCTTCTATTTCCTTGAACTCATCATACATAGTAACACCATTTACACATGTTAACAATAATGGTGGGTGTCATGACACATTTCATGACAGTTACCACATAAAAAAAGAAAATAATAAGTCCTCTTCTTAAGCTAACATATGACTCTTAATAATCAGTCTATTTCTCTCTTGATTTCTAATCCAATTGTCCCCCAATATTTAATGACACTTGTCATTAAATCTTAATGTCACTTATCAATAATTTCTACTGTCATTTATCAATTGTCTTGTCACGTGGCAATTTTTTCCTAGTCCAAAAATACCTATAATTTCATATTTTTCCCAAATTTTCACCAAAATTTCTAAATCTATAATATAATTCACCAAATCAATTTTCAAGACAAAATATTCACTATTCACATCATAATCACTTAAAAATCTTTTATACCCAGAAAATGTCAAATAAGTGCATAAATAGTCATTGCAATGTGTATAAAAATCTATTCACATGCATGTGTATGTTACTGTTATGCATGAGTATGAAATGCATTTTTCTTACCTCTCGTGGACATTTTTCTTTTACAAAAATCTAGGGTTCTAACCCTTTATATGGGAACAGGATGTTACAAATTGTATCAAGAATGTGTGTCGTAGTGTTTACCAACGTACAGAAACATGCAAAATTTATCCTTGAAGTCTCTATAATATCTTGATCCATACAAATTAGTCTATCAATATAGCTTGCAAGATAACTTAAGCCATTGGTATAAGTACTCTAATAGTACACCATAAATACAAATCCATATTGGTATGCTTTCCTACCTGATCCCTTCAATATGTCTAATCTCGGTGCTTGAAGTATTGGAGATTTATTTTCTACACATGTCAAGGTCTAGCCTTAAGAATTTTAGAGGCATGTTCATTTTAGGAAAACTTGATGTAAAAAGGATCATCGTTGTTCACTAGTATATCCTCTAGATTAGCTACCCACTACTTCATTACTAGGAAGGCTACCCTCTTATGATGAAAGTAATATATTAAAGTTGTGCACCAACTTTAAGCCTTAGTCTTTTAATACCCTAATAGTAGGAGAAACCAAAGGCTGCTTATCAATATTCTAATAGGAGGAGAAACTAACAGCTGCTCATCAGACTAGTTGTCTTTTGTGACATGTTCCCCTATTTTCTTTACATTTAAAAATTTTGAACCTCTTATAAGAACTAGATGGAGTGAGTCTTGAAGTGAAGGTTGAGGATCTATGGAAGGAATGGAAAAAGAGGCTATTTGAGGAGATTGAGACAAAGGTACGAAATCAATATTGAAGCTTGCCATTTATCTAGCAAACAAAGATAATAAACAGTAGTCACAAGGAAAGGAAAAGGAACAAAAGACCTCAAACTTCTGACAGTAAAGGGTTTAGACGAGATAAAATTGATGTGGAAATGAATTTATTCTCATCGATGTATGAACTTCATGCAAAGGCAGACAATGGATAAAAGGAAGTATAGGATACAAGAATGGAAGAAAGAGTTGAGTTAGAGAGAGTTGTAATAGTAGTCGGAGCCATAAGTGTGGTCAGAGCTACATGGTTGGAGATAACAATTAAGTTAAAAATTTCCTGAAGATTCTAGCCAAGCCATTATATTACATCCTCTTAAATGAGGAAAATATTAAAGCCTAAAAGCATTTGTTAGTTTGCATTCATCGAAAAGGTGACTTTACATATACTAGTATATATGTTTATGTCAAACACACTAAACTACATCCCACAATCCTCAAGTTTCCTTTAATGGCTACATTTGACGTTCATGAATAAAGTCTAAGGATATAATTTCTTTTAAGTAACATGTTATATGATTCATAAAATAGAAACATGTGATATAATTCCATTATGCATTATGCATTATTCATAATTCTATCGATTTAGTAGTATATTAAATTTGTGTATATTTAGTAATATAATTACATATTATGGTATATATTCTTATTGCATGTTTTATTTGAGAAATGGTTAGTACATCAAACCTAGTAATTAAGTTTTAGTGCTTCTAGATGGATTCTTTAAACTTAAACCAAAAATG
>JANSVA010000007.1:16023988-16048301 GCA_025504915.1 Erythroxylum reticulatum | reverse complement strand
TTCACTCAAATAAAGAGTTTATAATGATATCATCACTTCTAGATGTTTTATGGAGATTGGTGATTAAACTGGCGCTAGGAGTTTGAAAGACTAGCTACCATCAAGTCTTAACACCAAGATGAGATCTTGTGTGCTAATCACCATATAGAGTAAAACAGGAGATCTAGAAGAAAAAACCAATATAAGGGTAAAACAGTAATTTTATCTTTTATTGTGTGAATGGCTATAATAAGGTTCATAATAAGGTTTGCAATTAGACATCTTATTTGAATTATATGTTCTCATAATATTTAGTAATTTAAGAGTTCAACTTATTATCTTTAGTGGAATGACATTTAGTTAATAAGCTAGAATTATTTTTAATGAGATTAAATTAATTATGAGCTTATTGGAGCTTGAACTATCTAAGTCCAATAAGATTCCCCACTTGGCTTCAAGGAAGGTTATCAAAAAAATTAAGAAATATAAATGGAGGTTTTAAAGCCCATGATTGAATGTTGGGCTTGCACTAATTAATGCTTAATTAGAGGCCCAAATGAAAATTTAGAAATAGGCTAGACTTTGGTCTAATTTGATTAATTAGATTAATTAAATTAAAACAAAATTATTAAAGAATTGAAAGGTGCAATTTCGGTTTTATTAAGGCTGAATGTGTAGCTACACATTTAGCATTGAATTGCTAAATAAAGATGGTATTTATCGTGCTTTATCATCATTAAATGGAGTAATGATCTTACTATTAAATGGTTTAATGGTTGTCTTTTAATGATGGCATGTAATGTAACCTTTTAGCATTTATTTGATTAAAGATGAAATAGGTGTATCTAATGGATGATCTTCCTTCTTTCATTACTAAAACCAAAATTGACATCTCATTTTAGGTTATTGGTTTTTTCATATAGCCATCTTAAAACAAATGAGAAGAGTCTCATTTAATGGCTTCTTTATGTTTGATTAAAGAATGAAGTAATGCATTGGATGCTCTTTCTCTTCTTTCTTTTCATGCATAACCAAAATTGACAAGGTGTAAGAGAGATGTTCTTGCGTTTTTTAGACTCTCTCTCCTTTCTTGCATGTGTTAGCTGAAATTTATATAAGAGGTGTCTCATCTTTGGCTTCTTTCTTCTAAGAAAAATCTCCTCTTAATTTTTCTTCTCCTTTCCCACCAAAGGATTTTTTTTATAACTAAGTTGTCCAAGAAGAACAAGTGGTAGATCAGATTGGTTGAGGATACAATATCTAGAAGAGGATACGTCACTTAGGAGAGGATATATTGTCAATGATAGGATAGTACAACGAGGAGTTAAAGCTGTAGCGAAGGAGTCGGTAATATAATCTCTGTCTTGTTCTTATGATAATTATTTTCCATATACCGTATCATATATGGCTTGGCATGTTAATTTGGTTATCTTGCTTCCGTTGTGTTTTGATTTCTAAAAAAGTTTTGAAATCTATCGTTTTAGCCAAATCTTATATGTTTTATTCTTTAATCCAACAATCTAGCCTTTAATGGTATTCATACAAACATATAGAGCCTTTAACGGTATTCATACAAACATATAGAGAGAACTTTACAAGTGGTGTAGAAAGAGTATATAAAGAGTGCTAGTTCTTTTAGAGCTTGAGTCTGTTTATAATAGGATTTGGACCTTTAGTAATTTAATTAAAATAAAGTCCTAATTTTTATTATGTTTAATTATAATTATAACTAATTCTAGTTAAATACTAATTGGGCCCAAATAAGATTCGATATCTTATATTGGTCCTTATTTGTTAAATATCTCATATTTAATCCTAAAGTTTCTGAAACTTTACAATCAAGTTCAACTTAATTAAATACCTTTTTCTCTCTCCAACCATTCTTTGTGTGTGAGCCATTAGGTTTTCAAATATACTATTAATAAATATAAATTATAATCCTAAATCATATCCAAGTTTGGATAAATTAAACTCCTTTAATTTATCTATAACTCTTCAATTAAATTATTTATGTCTAAAATGAAGATTTAGGTTTAGCAACACATCATGGGTACTTAAATCACTTAGAATGATGAATCCTATACTGATCACTTATCTAGGCCATAAGGTATGATATAGACCTTTCTAAGCCTTAAAGGTTTTATAAAAAGAAACGTCAAGGCAAGATATAACTTAATTTTACAAGTTTGCAAAAGTTACTGTAAGTTCTAAAATGAACTAAGACAAAAAAAAATGTTAATATATTAGTAGGAAATTTTCATAAAAAAATATATGGGTTAAAATTGATTGAACTTAACAAAATGGCAGCTATATCGAGTTTTACACAAGATAATTTTCTATATTTCTTTTATACAACCTTTATACAGGCCTCAAGTCTTACTATAGTAACATTGATTAAGTTATCATAGTTCTAATTCTCAAAATATTTAGACTTGTATAATGGTAGGTGATTTCAAATTTGAATTCATCACTTTCAAACTTCCTTTTTTGTGCTTCAGCCATCCCCTTCAAACCTTCAACCTTATTCTTTAAGCTTATGTTTTCCCTCTTTATCTTAAAACTCACTTCAAGAGTTGCTTATTAGTAATATTCTTCTCCTTGTAGAAGGCTTCAAGGTCTTTTAAGGCGTCCATGGTTACACTCATAACTTAGTTTTCTTTAATAACTCGATACACCTTCTCGTAGCACATGATTATGAAAAAGACATCCTGTAAAAATTGGATGTAAATGCTAAGTCTATAAAAGAGAGAAAAGGAGTCCAAATAAGTCAAATAAACTTAGCTTGGCTAGATGCCCTTAAAAGAATAAGGGGATGAAGTCCACATACATGTCTTCTAAGCGTTGCTTGTCCCTAAAAGTCATCATCCCACGAGCCATATCCGACCTTATACTAACCTTAATGAAAAAATGTCTTTTTTTTCTCTTTAGGTTAAAGCAAGGGAAGATGCAGACATACTCCTCTATAGACATAAGAGGCATATGGAGAGCAATGACATTCTTTATAGATGTAGGGGGTCGAGTTGAGGAATGCAAGGAGATAGGAGTGGAAATAACATGTTAAGTTGGTTCAATAACAATGATATCATCAATTTGGGTCACATTCTGCTTTTTCTTCTCCTTAAAGGAAGATCCCAACATTTTTTTCCTTTTGGTCATGTTGGTCCTCGTGAGCATCTTATTTATGTTCACTAATATAACAAGGTATTTAAAATATAATAGAAACCTACAAGGATAAGTCTCCTCTAGAAGACACTCTTAACTAGATTAAACTCAACTCATGAAAGGTGTCTCTTAAGATGAAAGGGGATAATTTGAATTTACTAATTTTTGAACTTCAGGATTGTATTGTTCCTATCCAAGTGAGAATACATCTCATCTAGCCCCTTTCAGATGATCCTAAATGTACATTTACTTATTCCATTTGTTATGATTGATTCATATTAATGGTTAACAATAAGAGATGTTTTATCCCCTTTTGGGCAGTGAAAACTTCTTTAAATAATGAGGGACAACTAAATTCCATATGAAATGATTATAAGAAATCTTTCAAATGATGATTCATGTCCAATTCTTAACTTGATAGATGTAAGCCTATAAGGATATTTATGGTGGATTTTCATATGATAGTTTCTATCTGATCCTCAATTTTGTCTCACATTAGACATATATTAAAAATGATTCATAATATTTAAAAGTTTATCTGATTGGCTTGAAAAGTTATTATGTAGATGATAATACTCTAATAGTCGATCGAAGTCTTGAAAAGGGATTAAAGAGAAACTGAGACACATCTAATTACTGTATGATATAGACTTGATTTATTCAACACCAGACATCTTCTTTCTTTAAGTTTTTTGGTTCAAGTCTGCATATGAGTCCCAATTATCCATGATAACATTAATCATAACATTGTTCATCTATAAGTGAAAATTGAGTCTTCACCAAAGATTATCAAGCTATGAATTTTGAATTTTGAATTTTGAAAACCAATTTATTTTTATGTAAGATTGTTTATAAAAAGGAAATACCTCGCAATAAACATAACATTCTTACTATGATAATTTACCTAAAAGCACTCTCTCCTTTTTGACACTCTTTACTGTCGTTTTCTTGAATGTTAGTATTTAGTTAGGAACAAACCTAGTCAATCCTAATCACCTCTAAACAATATGCCAAGTTAGTTAGTCACTAATACGACATTACTATTATTCTTAATGACTTTGAAAGTCAAATGCCTAACCTTCATATCTTTCACATAAACTTCTCTAATACCGTTGTTTTTTCTAGGGCATAGAGTAAATGATAGTTTTATATTCTTACTTGGCTTTTTAATAAGAACATTTTGGAAGACCCGATTTAGGTCTCAACAGACAGAAACTGCAAAGAACTTTGAAGATTTTCTAGACACATCATTAAAAACGACATTTGGAGTACATTCTAAACATTTTTCTATGATAGAACTCTTGGATATATTTTCTAAGAATAATTATAAAAAATTCAAACTTTATGCAATTTTATAAGTATAACTCAAAGTTTTAAAATTTTCAATAAAATATCTAAATTTTTATTTTTCACAAATATATAGTAAGTTACGTCTACTGTGTTATTATACAAATAGTATGTTATATATTGTGTCAAATAGACATTTGGTTTTAATAAAATAATATTAAAGGAATAAGATAACAAAGAAAACCTAACTTACCTTTCTCTTCTCCTCTGTCACTCTCAGAACACTCCCCTTTCTAGCACCGAACACCATCTCCTCTGCCACACTCATTGTGTTCTTCCTACCATCTGCCCCCATCTAATGATGTCATTATACTTGTCTTTTTTGTCTCTCTTATAGTTGGAGCAAGTAGAAATTTGGACTCTTATTGGAAAACTTTCCCATTATCATTCTACTATCCATGGTATGTTTTTCTTGAAGATTAAACTAATATGTATGTAAAGTTGTGTTGAATTGTAAACAATTGTGGCTCATCCCACAACTGCAAATCCCACATCGGGAAAATATAGATTTGTGGGAGGTTGCTTCACTTATAAAATAAACCCTCCTCCTTTAGTTTTAATTATCCCAAAATTGCGTATCTTTCTTTAAGGCAAAAATTCTCTCTCTTTCTAATATTTTACTTATTTTATTTCTTTGAAATGGTGAAATATCATTTATTAGTATCTGGTGTGATTTTTCAGTACAATAGTTCACACTCTATTCACCTACCTAATAGTGCTTGAGGTCAATTTGTTATTATTGGTGGAAATTAACCCGAGTTTTCAAAACAATTAGTATTAGAGCTAAGGTTTCTTCTTAGTATGCTCTGTGGTTGTACTGTAGTCTGATTTTTTACATCAAAAAAGATTTCCTTACGCTTTTGGCATCCTACATTGACAGCTATTAAATAGAAATTGTAGCAAAGATGACAGAAGACGAAAAAATTCCATGCCATCTATGTCAATTGCTTCTTCCTCATCCATTTTAGTGAGAACTACAGTGACGAATGTAAGATTTATGGTGGATATTTTTATGGTATGGTTCATTTCAACATGTGGCAAAGTGAGATCCAAGATGCTCTTTTTTAGCAAGGACTTGACATTGCCATTGAAGAAAAGAAACATATGATGTTAAGAAGAAAGATTGGAAGACATAAATCGTTTGACATGTGGTATAATTCGATCATATCTTTTCAGAGGGCAAAAATATGCTTTCTCAAAAGAAACTTCTGTATATAAATTGTGGAATACATTGGAGGCAAAATTCTTGAAGAAAAGTAGTTAGAATAAGCTCTATATGAAGAATAGACTATTTCGTATCTTTTATGTTTTGGGTAGCACTATAAATGATCACATCATTAGTTTTAATCAGTTAGTTACTAATTTAATGAATTTGGATGTCATATTTGAAGATAAAGATTTGATGTTGCTGGGATCCCTTCTTGAGGAGTTTGAGTTTTTTTTGAAACTATTCTACTTTATAGGAAGGATGTTGTGTCTTTTAGTGAAGTTACAACTGCTTTGTACAGTCATGAATTGAGAAGGAAGAAAAAGGAAGAACATACAAGTGGAGTAGTAGAAGCTTTGGTGGTCAGAGGTTGTTCACAGAGCTAGACTAAAAGAAAGAAAGGGAGATCGAAGTCGAGGCTCAAATTGAGCAAAGATGAATGTGCCTTTTGTCAAGACAAAGGGCATTAGAAGAAGTATTGCCCTAAAATCAAAAATAAAGGCCAACCTGATAAAGGTAAGGTTGTTTTAGATTCAAATATAGCTAAGTGTAATCATGAAGACTCAGATTTTGACTTGATTTTACATCATCAACTAGCTCTTTTAGTGCATGGCTAATTAATTTAGGATCCAATCATCATATATGTTCCAATTGGGATTGGTTCTATGATTTAGAGAACTAGAAAATGTAATTGTTTACACAACAAATGACTTCCCTCTTATAACATATAGGATTGGTTCCATTCATCTGAGGAATCAAGATGGATCAACCAGAATCTTGACAGATGTTTGTTATGTACTGAGTCTATTGAAGAATCTCATTTTTGTAGGGGCCCTAGAAGAAAAGGGTCTTAAGGTCGTAGCAGAATATGGAATGATGAAAATCATCTTTGGTGCACTTACAGTGTTAAAGGGAGTACAGAAGAATAATAGATTATACCATTATCTAGGTACTACTGTTATTAAGCAGCAACAACATCTTCTAGTGATGAGAAGGAGTTAGAAGCAACCAGTTTATGGTATATGTATTTAGGGCACGTGGGTGAAAAATCCTTTAATCTTTTAGTTAATAAAGGATTGTTGAAAGGGTGAAGACTTGCAAATTGGATTTTTGTGCGCATTGTGTCAAATGAAAGAAGATAAGGGTAAAATTTGGAATAGTAATCCATGATACTATGGGTATTTTGGACTATATTCACTTTGATGTATGGGGACCTTCCAAGATAGCTTTTTTAGGAGGAAAACACTATCATGTGACCTGTGTTTATAATTTTTCCCAAAGAGGATGGGTGTATACTATGAAAACTAAGTATGAAGTGTTAAGAGTTTTCCTCAAATGGAAGAAGATGGTGGAAATTCAAATAGGCAGAAGGATCAAGCGTCTCCGTACATATAATGGTGGGAAGTACAGGAGTAATCCATTTTTTAAAGTCTACGAAGATGAAGGCATTGTCAGACAGTTCATAATTAGGGATACACCACAAAAAATGGGATAACATAATGTATAAACTAGACATTGCTAGAGGAAGTTTGGTGTATATTGTCCAATGCTGGGTTAGGCAAAGAATTTTGGGTTGAAGATGTTGTATATGCTTGCCATCTCGTTAACCGCCTACCATTAATGCTATTATTGGTAAACGCCATTAGAGAAATGGTTTGGATAACCTACTATAGATTATGATTCCTTAAATGTATTTGGTTCAACTACATACTATTATGTTAAGGAGTCAAAGTGAGATCCACGTAACAAGAAAGCAATTTTCATGGGATCATCTCTGTTATGAAAGGATATCGTTTTTTATGCCCGCAGTTAAAAATAATAATTTTTAGCATAAATATTACCTTGAATGAATCTACCATGTTAAGAAAGGTCACAACTGAAAATATTGAGCAAATAAATGATACTCTAAAACAGGTGGAGTTTGAAAGAAGAATTATTACCCCAGTAGTCGTGTGTTATAATACTACCAAAATAATTAAATTAAAACTATAGCTAGCGGTAAGTCTAGTTCGATCCCACAAAGATTAATTCCAATTACTTTTCTAAATTATCTGTATAAGCAAAATATGAGGGTTTTTGGTCTGAAGAAAATTAGAAGACAGAGTAAAATTGAATATATAAAAACAAATCAAATTAAACAACAATAAAGTGATAACATTGATGAATGAGTTGAAATTGGGTTCTTTGGTTTAATCTCAGCCTAAGCACAATTTCGCAAATATCGTTGAATTATCGTCTTTACAGCTCTCTTAAGATTATTGATTGTGAACTAACAATAAGCTCTGTTAATTATGGTTTTTCCTTAGATTATAGTTAATTAAGAAGAGCTCATTAATTAATCCTAGCTATTAAGAAACCTAGAATAAGCTCTCTAATTTCATCCAAACAGGCGCATTACAAGTGAGAAAAATAGACAAATCTAAGTAACAATCACACCAGCTCTGATTATTTAACTTATATTATGTTATCTTTAATGATTTAATATTGTTAGTTGCCATATACGATCTTTAACACGACTATGTATCGCATTTAAGTTATAATTATAGGTTTTCATGAACAACGATTCAATAGAGCATTAAGATCATTCTCATACAATACCCAATCAATCCATACAAGATAACATAAACAATCCGAAAAGAGGTAAAGAAAACAATATACAATAACAATATGCTTAATGTGCTTAATGTGCTCCTCGACCTTGATTACACCTCCGAATCGGTGTTAGGAAAGTTAGCATTCCATCTCCATCGTCAAACTCTCACCATCGACCATCCTCTCCATCGCCACTATTGGTGTTAAAGAATGAAGAATAACTGAAGAGAAAATAGGGGAAGAGTGTTTTCGGCTAGGTTTGTTACTAAATGTCTTTTATGCCATCACTCCCTTTTCGTTATGTAGTAAAATTTAGGTTTAAACCGAGTGAAGCCTGGCCATTAAGGACACCTGAATTTCAATCCTCTTCTTCTTCTTCATGCTCCATGAATCAATAGAATATGAAAATTGAGAAGATGACTTCAATGACATGCTTTTACTTTACTTTAGCTTCTTTACTTTCGAAAAGTACCTAAGATAAAAATTGGGTATCCTAAGCATTTCTAAGGCAATAATCACTAAGTGTAGTATATCAAATGAATTAGCATTTAAACACATATCAAGTTCTCCCATAATTAGCTTTTGACCGTCCTCAGACAAATCGTGAAAATCAAAATCACAAATCAAAACTTTTACTTATTTTCTGTATTCCTAATAGTAGATAACCATAAGTAAAGATGAATGACTTTCAAAACCTATAGCAATCACTCAACATTCAAAGCTTCTACTTATGATGAATCAACATTCATCACCCTTAGAAATTGAGTAATCTAGAGGTGTACTTGGACAAAAGATGTTTAAACAGTTCTAAGGTACACTCAAACACCATTCATAATCACAACAATCCACAACTTTACATATCATTTCCTTTCTCCACCATTAAAAGTCACATGAATAATCATGAATCAAAGGACTTTTCTAGGGTTGTAATATGGATAAGGGTAAGGTGAGATGTATTTTTGGTAATGTAGCATAAAAGCCCTCAAGCTAGTGAAGCAAAAGTAACGTTGAATGAGGTATCAAGCCCACAAGTTAATATTCATTCAAAACTGGGTACAATCAGCTATGAAGAATGCAACAACTATGTTTCCCAACTCCATTCAGCTCTCATACATAAGCCAAATGAACATAACATAAAAAATGCTCTATGCAAAACAACATCCTCCCCATATGCAATATATTCAAACACCCAATCAATACAACTTAAGAAGGATAAACTATTAATTAACAACTTTTCATAATGAATGTATTTCCTCCTTGCAACTTTTATTGAAACTCACATTTTTATTTTACTTTCTATCTTTTTTTAATATAAAAGTGATAGAAGCTACATCAACATATGATTTTAACAATTATAACCAACCAACATGTATGCATACCCTCACATTTAGGCTTTTGTACAATCACATTCATCAAGAATTAACAATTGCTTTATTAGCCTTAAGGCTTAGGTAGGGCATTTGGTTAGGTGCAGGTAATGTGATTTATATAAAAGAAAAGGGTAATAAAGTTCAAAGGGGTTAGTAAAGGAAAATTCACATAAACGGGTAGGCTATTTGCTAATGTAGGTCGTAATCAACAAAGAGTGCCTAATCATTACCATAAAAATGCATGTGATAAAAATGTTCTCTTGAATAGAAAGTCAATACAAAGTAAGGATGTATATGTCATAAAAGTCACATAAAACAAAAATAGTGAGATTAATACGAATATGTTAGTCCAATATGGCACAAAACCTCACTGATTTTTTTCTACCACTAGTCACCGCTCGTCTAAAGAATAATGCAGATTAACCAATCATAAGAGCAAAAGTACATGTTAAAGTTACCATGTATTTTTCTTGTAAATTCACACTCTAATTATGACTAAATAATCTTTAAAGAAATAAAAAAACAATTTTTTATTTTGTTCATTTTATTTTAAAAATCACCTAAGAAGTCATATAAGCAACAATTAAGCTCAAAACATGCATAAAAGCTAATATAAAATTAAGATCCTCACCCCCACACTTAAAACTTACATTGTCCCTAATGTAACATCAAATGCAAGAAATGGGGCATTTAAGGAAAATAGCAATTGTGAAAATGTAAAGAGACAGAAATCAACTTCCTTTAGGTTGCCTCCCAGGCAGCGCCTTTATTTACTGTCGTTGGCTCGACCCCACACTGCTCAGTCTTTATAATAAGGGTTTTCTAACCCTATCACTTCCACATCCTCCACTTGGAATCCTTCATAAAAGGGTTTCAGTCAATGAACATTGACTTTGAATTTCTGGTTTGTCTGTAAGCTTTCAATTTCAATTGCACCATATGGAAACACATTAGTAATAACAAGAGGTCCAATCCAATAGGAACATAATTTACCTGGAAAAAGCTTAAGTCGTGAATGGTAGAGAAGAACTTTTTGTCCAACCATAAAATTCTTCCTAACAATCATCTTATCATGAAATTGTTTCGTCTTTTCCTTGTAAATATCTGCATTCTCATAAGATTCAAGTCTAAGCTCTTCTAATGATTGCAGTTGCAAGTTCCTCTGTTTACCCACCTCGTCTATCTTTATATTACATTGCTTACTGGCCCAAAAGGCTTTATGCTCAATTTTTACTGGAAGATGACGTGGCTTTCTATAGACCAGTCGGTATGTAGACATGTCAATCAATGTCTTATATGCAGTCATATATGTACAAAGAGCATCATCAAATCGTTGACTCCAATCTTTACGATTTGGGCTCACCAATTTCTTAAGAATGGACTTGATTTCTCTATTTGACACCTCTTCTCGCCTGTTCGTTTGTGGATGATAAGTCATAGACACCTTATGAGTGACATGGTATTTTTAAAAAGGTTTTTTACGAATCGGTTGCAAAAATGAGTACCCCTGTCACTAATCAATGCTCTCGGTGTTCCAAACCTAGCAAAAATGTTAAACTTGACAAATTTTGCAACAACGTTGGAATCGTCAGTCCTGGTGGTTTTAGCTTCCATCCATTTGGAAACATAATCCATAGCCAACAAATGTAAACAAAAACAAAAGAAGAAGGAAATGGTCTCATAAAATCAATGTCCCATATAGAAAAAAGGTTCACATGCAAGTATTGGAGATAAAGGCATTTGATCTTTATGTGATAAATTACCCTGGTTTTGGCATTATTCACATGCTTTATAGAACACATAGGAGTCTCAAAAAATATTTGGCCAATAAAAACCACATTCAATAATTTTTCTAGCAGTTTTATTAGGCTTATAATGACAACCACAAGCATACGAATGGCAAAATTTTAAAATTGATTCATATTCATATTCAGGAACACGTCTCCTAATCACTTGGTCAGAATAACAATTCAACAATTAAGGATCATCCCAAATATAATATTTCGACTCACTTTTTATCTTGTTCCGTTTATCCTTACGTAAATCATTACGTATCTTATGGTTCACTAGATAGTTCATAATATCAGTATACCATGGAACCTTACCTTGAAGTGTTAGTAATTGCTCATCTGGAAACAATTCTTGCATTGGTACTGAATCCTCCTCCTTCACTACTCGACTTAAGTGATCCGCACCTGAATTCTCTACACCTTTTTTGTAACACCCCTTATTAGGGGTTAGAATATTGAGGTAATATAGTGCATTATATATAACACCAGACTTTCGGAGCCCTTTTGAGTTGTACTATATTTGGAGATACTATTTTATATTGATATATACATATGGTTGTATATGATTTCAAAGATGTATTTAAGTCATTTGGGTGTATATGTTAATGATTTATAATGTTATATACCCTTACATAAACTTGGAATTTGTCGGTATGTGAAATCTTGGAGATTTCTAACATATAAGATTTTAAAGATATTCAGTTAGCCTTACATAGTTAGATTAAGGATATTGTGAGTGTCCTTAGCCCGGTTATGCGATGGTTGTCATGGGCCCGATGTGATACCAGGTTGTGACATTATATGCTTTGCATATTGAATATTCACTGAAATGTGCATATGTATTTTTGATACATACAAATAAATGTACATGCATGTATTGACATTTTTTCGGATAAAATAGATTTCTAAATGTGATTAAATTGTGAAAATTTTATTTTGAGATAATTAGTAATATTTCAAAATTTTTGAAAATTTTAGGAATTTCTAGAAATTGTGGGGCATTAAGAAAAATAGGCAAATGGCATCATAACATATAGCACTTCTATATGGTGATAAATGACTCACATGCAATGAAGCCATATGTCAAGGAATTAAAAAAACACGTAAGCATGTGGTTTTGAAAGGCAAGGTTCTGTAGCTTTATTGTTCTTTAATTTTTTCTTTGTTCTGTATTCATTATCGAAACCCTGCTCTTCACTGTCAAAGCTGGGATTTTTCTGAAGCAAGTAAGTTGAGTTATAGTTTTCTGGATATTTTGTAAATGAATTTGAAGTTGTTATAACACTGGAAATGAAAACATGCATGAGTTGTGTATGAAGCAAATTCGGTGAAGTGATAATGAGATTAATTGATAATATTGTGTAGTGGAAGAGTAATACCAATTACATGTAGCTTAAAGAGAAACTTAGTGAAGTAGAAAGGTTTCGGATGAGTTGAGTGGTTGTGATGAATGGGTTTTAATGGAAATAAACATAGCAGTAGAGAGAGAGCATAGACTACACATTCGATTTTGAAGTTTGATTTTGATTCTTGAGTTTTGAGTTGTTTTAGTGTTAGATAACTTGCAATGGGTGTGAAAATACAAAGAATATGAATTAGGAATGGATTAAGATGAATAAGAGAGGGAGAGAAATTCTACAAAAATGTATAAAATGGTGTGCACGGGTGTGACTAGAAGTTGCACACCCGTGATACTCCTGTAGCAAGAAGGAAAATTAAAAAAAGTTGGTAATTTGTATGAATGAGAATTGAATTTTGATGTTTTTATTGAATTTGGAAATTTGAATTTGTTATGTGTTATGAAGCTGAAATGGAAGTGGGGAAGATGGTTGGTGCAGTAATGTATTATTTATCATGTGTAAAAGTAAGAAAATCTGGAAAATGAATCAAAGAAGAAGAGAAGAAAAACTAGCGGTGAAGTAGAAGGATGTCGAGATCGTGCAGACTTGGCTGAAGAGGTTGGTGAATTGCGATCGTGAGGACCACCCGGAGTGTCGCGGTCGTGCATGTACACGATCGCGACTTCCCTGTTTATCTGAAGGAGGTTATTTTCTAAACATACTTTGATCTTTTTGTTATAACTTCTTCACCAGACATCCAAATGACTTGATTCTTGAACCAATGGACTCATAAGACATTGATTTTCATCCCCAAGAAAAATTACAATCATATAAGGTGTACTGAATGATGAATTTAAGATGAAAATGTGACTACGTTGAGGTATGACAACTAGGATGATTTTATTAAACATACTTCGGTAATTGGACTATATCTTGAACTGTAGATCTTAGAATGAGATGATTATTAATTTGAATTAAAATAGAGTCATAAGAATACAGATTATATAAAATATTGGATCCTAATTATGCCTCTAAGAATTTCAGAATCTGATTTGAAATTGAGATAAGAATTCTATTGAAGCTTAAGAACAGTCTGAAATATTTTGAGTATAACTTTCAGTATACTAAGACAAATGGAATGAACTTAGTATCATTAGAAACTTAAGACATGGGAGAACAACTTTATAGAAGGAATTGTTATCAAATTACCTCAATTTTTTGATATGACTAATTGACCAAAGTGTACCTGAAAGTTGGTTATTAGATCAATCTGGATTGATCAATTGAGTATGGTTTCACATGATTGATAATGTGACAAGATTAAGGATAAGAAACCAAGAATTTATGATGAACATGCATCATACATATTCAGAATACATGAATGTGTATAATTGAATTCATAATTGTGCACAATAGTGATATGTGTTTGTAGAGCGACCGATTCTAGATATTGTCAGGACTTCAAGGCAATAAGCAATAAGGGAGCTTTTGTAAGTAATTTAGATGGTCTCTTCTATAAGTAATTTAGATGAACTCATTTGTAAGTAAATGTTTGTAAGTAATCTTTGAGTATCTATAAGTAATGTAGTAAGTAAACTTGATAGTTTTACTATGACTATTTTGTTTGCTACTAATTTTGATCCATTGAATGATCTGCAAAGTTGTCAGATTGATATGTTTAAATATTTGGCATGAAACCAATGAATGATATATTTATTGAATTTTAGACATTTTTGTTTTTAAATCTGTTAAGTCTTAGTTGTGGGTAAATAGGTATGCCTAGAAGGGTCTGCAGCTGCTCCTATGGCATTTTGGTGTTGAGAATTTTGTCTCTCCTGTGGCACTTCGTTGTTAAGACTTTGGTCTCTCTTGTATAAGTCACGTTACCTGCTTCTGTAAATGGATTAACAGTCATATGATTTTGTATTTTGATTTCTGATAAATTTTGATACGAAACAAACCATATTTTGATCTAATGGGTTAACACCCTATTCTGAAATCAATTCTTTATTTTGTATGATCTATTCTGCTATAGAAGTGACTGAATTTATCATGTGAAGTATTTTCTTTAATAAATGATATTCTGTTCTAAAATTTATTATGTTGAGATGCTTATGCTATAATGTGATTCAGTATCTATCATGGTTAAACATAGTTTAGTTATTACTCACTAAGCTATATGCTTAGCACGGTAGATTTGCCCCGTGTAGGTTCAAAGCGAGGATTTATAAAGACTGAGATGAGTCAACTGCAATGGCCAATAGAGTCTAAGTCTTGTTCTGATAAAAAATATATTTTGAGTATATTTTGACTTGTATTTAAAGTTTATGACTCTAAATTGTTGTAAGTTTTTGTAATAACTACGTTTTAGGTTGGTTTCAGTTTTTGGAACAAATTTGTATTAAGTTCATGTGATATAATGTATGTATGTTTTGAACAAGTTTGGCATGATATGTAACGTATGTTTGCTTCAGTTTCTGAAAATAAATGTAATGAATGTATAGTATGTTTTGAAATGCTTTCGCATCGATCTGTTGTTTGTTTCTATTTGTAGTTCGGTGTGGCACTCCTGTATCCTCCCAGGGGGTATTGGGGCATCGCATTTTTTTATCTTTGACCTCCAAATCAAACTTTTAAAGTAAGATAATCCATCTAATTATCCTTGGTTTTGTTTCTTTCTTCAATAAAAGGTACCTTAATGCTACGTTATCAGAATACACATTCACTTTAGAACCAAGCAAATAAGGTCTAAATTTATCAAAAGCAAACACAATAGATAAAAGCTCCTTTTTAGTGGTGGAATAGTTGCATTGAGCTGGATTGCGTGTTCGGGAAGCGTAGTAAATAACATGAGTCATCTTTTCACATTTTTGACCAAAGACGACACTCATAGCAAAAATCCTCGCATCATACATAATCTCAAATGGTTAACTCCAGTTAAGTGGTTGAATGATCGATGCTAAAGTCAAAAGTTCTTTCAATTTGTCAAATGCTTCCTTACATCCCTCATCAAACTCAAAGGGTACATCCTTTTGTAACAAATGACAAGAGTTTTCTTGAAATCTTACTTAAGTCCTTAATAAACCTGCGATAAAAACTTGTATATCCAAGAAAAGAACGAACTTTCTGCTTATTTGTAGGTTAGGGTAAGTTTCACACAATTTGTATCTTAGCTTTATTGACTTCAATTCCTTTAGCTTAGATTACATGCCCCAAAACTATTCCCCATTCAACCATAAAATGACTTTTTTCAGAATTAAGAAGAAGATTAGTTTCGATGTAACATTCAAGTACACAATTTAGATTATCCAAGCTTGCATCAAATGAATCCCTATAGAGAGTAAAATTATCCATAAAGACCTAAATAATGTGTTCAACATACTTAGAGGAAATACTTACCATGCATCTTTGAAAGGTGGTTGGGGCATTTCAGAGTCCAAACAGCATCCTTCTGTAGGAAAATGTACTAAATGGGCATGTGAAAGTTATATTCTCTTGATCCTCCGGAGCTATCACAATTTGATTATATCCTAAATACCCATCCAAAAAAAATAGTGAGATCATCCCGCAAATCATTCAGGCATCTAATCGATGAATGAGAGTGGAAAGTGATCCTTGTGTGTAGTAGCATTCAACTTCCTGTAATCGATGCACACTCGCCATCCATTTTGAATTCTAGTAGGCACAAACTCATTATTCTCATTCTTCACTACAATAATCCCAATTTTTTTCAATACTACTTATATTAGACTCACCTATTTACTATCCAAACTTAGATAGATTATACCAACGTCAAGTAGCTTTAAAATCTTCATCTTACCTTGATGTCAGCTATGGTCCACCTTATAGATGTGATATGGTCCTTAAGCACTTGAATGAGCTATTCCTCTTGAAACTTGGTTAAGTTCCTGGATATGATTACCAAAAGTGTTTCTCCTTCTCTGAAAACATGTATTTCAAGTGCTCTGGTAATTGCTTCAATTCAATTATAGCTGCCTGTACAACCAAAGGTAAAGATTTGGTATTAAATATTGGCAATTCAATATTTTGAAATACATGCCTTTTTAGTATTGTTTGCAGTGATTACAGTGCTAACACAATTTCTTCCATTTCATCTGTAATGAGCAACTTAGAATTTTGCAACAGGTTTTTCATTAAACTCATGTAAAGAATGATTTTTAACTCTTCTTTACCATCCATATTAAAAATTTCTTAAGACAAAGAATCAATGACATCAATTGACAAAATAGAATGAACATCACTAGGGTACCTTATAGCTTCAAAAATATTAAAGTGAACAATTTCATCATCAAACTCCATAGTCAATGTTCCTACATCCATATTGATCTTCATCTTTGATGTCTTTAAAAGTGGTCGACCTAGAAGGATAGGTGCAAAATTAGATGAAGGCTCTCCCTTCATGTTCAACATATAAAAGTCATCTAGGAAAACAATTCGTCAACCTACACTAAAATATCCCTTCGAGATAAGCATTAGATCTATCAACCAATTAAATTATAAGACGTGTTTCTTTCAACAATCCCAAATTCAATCAAGTATAAATGGAATATGGCATAACATTAGTTGAATCTCCTAGATCTAACATTGCTTTTTCAAATCGAGTATCACCAATTTTGTAGGGAATTGTAAACGTACCTGGATCCTTACACTTTAGGGGAAGCTTTCTTTGAATGACTATAGACACGTTCTCCCCCACACTTTCTTTCTTGTCTCCCATTAATTTCCTCTTAGACGTGCATAACTCCTTGAGGAATTTGGTGTATCAAGGAACTTGTTTAATGGCATCAATTAGAGGTATGTTCACTTTTACCTTTTTGAACATCTATAAAATCTCCCTATCTTACTCTTCTTTCTTCAATTTAGCAAACCTGCTAAGAAAAGGAGGCAAAGCATTAGTAAAACTTTTAATTACAGGAGATTTAGAATTTACCTGAGTTCCCATTTTCACTTCTTTTGGAGGCATTTCAAGTTTTTTTTTAGCTTCTTCCTCATCACCAATAACAGGAGTCTTATGTGGTGCCTCTATTTCCTTACCACTTCTCAATATAATAACACTTACATTCTCTTTCAAGTCGACAATTGTTTGAGAAGGAAGCTTACCTAAATTTTGATTCTCCAATCACCTCACCGTAGTAGCTATATGACTCAGTTGATTCTCCAGATTCTGGATGCTAGCTCTTATTTGTTGTTAGAATTATATGGCATTATTTTGGAGCTGAGTTGCCTTGTGAGTTAACGTTTTCATCATTTCGTCCAATGTAGGTCTCGAACTTGATGGTTGAGCTTGTCTTTGATATGGTTGTTGATAAGAACCTTGTTTTTGTCCTTGCTGCCCATAAGTGTTGAATAGAGGATTCTTCCATCTTGAGTTCTTTGCATATGGGTTGCCAAGATTCCTTTGTACTTGACCCAGAACGCTTCCAAAAGCATTCACTTATTTTGTAGATGTATCTTGCAAAGTTGGACACATATCAGTGAGATATCCTACCATCGTGCAAATTCCACATACATTTACTTGTTGAACGCCACTTGCAACCATTTTCCTAATTGAAGATGTCAAACCAACCATTTGTTGCTCCAATGTAGTAATACTAGCTTCATTAACCTTCAATGGTCGGGTGTCCTCTCAAATATTGAATTATTGGGAGTTAGTAGCCATGTTGGAAATAAGATTTCTGGCTTTAATTGGTGTCTTGTCCACCAGTACTCCCCCACTTGCTACATCTACCATATTTCTTTTTTGTGGCATAAATCCCTCATTGAAATATTGTATCAAGAGTTTCTCACTAATTTGATAATACAGATAGCTAGATCACAACCGCTTAAAATGCTCCCAATACTTATATAATGTTTCCTTATGATGTTGTCGAATTACACATGCCTCCTTCCAAATATTTGTAGCTTGAGACTTAAGAAAGTATTTTTCCAGAAAAAGTCTCTGCATCTCATTCCAAGTGGTAATTGATCTGAAGGGCAAGTAATAAAGCCAATCCTTAGCAGTGTCTCAACTTAATATTCTCTTTTTGCACCCTAACTGGCTTCACGCTAGAACAGGCCACGTGGAACTCCTTAAGATGCTTGCGAGGATCTTCACCTAGCATACCACAAAAAGTAGGCAAAAGAAGAATTAAACCAGATTTAATATTAAAAGCAACATCAATAGTAGGAAAATCAATGCACAACGATTGATGATTAAAATCAGGAGTAGCCAATTGTTTAAGAGTATGATCATTATTTTGGACAGCTATGTTAGAAGCAGTATCAAAAATCACTAGAAGAATCAGAAAGTAAATATAAAGTTATTTGAGTTCCTAATGAAGAGTCAAGTTTTCTGTCAGATGATGATGGATCCTCGAAACTTTCTACAACTTGTCTTCTCGCTTTGTGTAATATTCTTTCAAGTTCTAGATCAAATTTCAATTCACTAGTGTGAGAAGATCATTTCATGCACCGAAACTAACTAAACAAGAAAAGAAATTATCCACAAATAAAAATAAAATAAAACAAATAAATTCAAAAAAGAAAATGATATTAATCCCCGGCAATGACGCCAAAATTAGTTGCATGTCGTAACACTAACAAAATAACTAGACTAAAACTATAATTAGCGATAATTCTAAATCGATCCCACAAAGATTAATTCCAATTACTTTCCTAAATTATCTATATAAGCAAAACAAGGGTTTGGTTTGAAGCAAATTAGAAGACAAAGTAAAATTGAATCTATAAAAACAAATCAATTTAAACAGCAACAAAGTGGTAAAGTTGATGAATGACTGGAAATCCGATTCTTTGGTTTAATCTCAGCCTAAGCACGATTTTGCAAATGTTGTTGAATTATCATCTTTACACCTCTCTTAAGCCTATTGATCGTAAACCAACAATAAGTTTTGTTAATTCCAGTTTGTCCTTAGATCATAGTTAATCAAGAAGAACTTATTAATTAACCCTAACTATTGGGAAACCTAGAACAAGCTCTCTAAGTTTATCCAAACAGCCGCATTACAAGTGAGAAAAACAAACCAACCTAAATAAAAATTGCATAAGGTCGGATTATTTAACTTATGTTAAGTTATCTCTAACGATTTAATACGATTAGTTGCCATATACGACCTTTAACACGACTATTACATATCGCATTCAAGTTCTAGCTGTGGGTTTTCATGAAAAACTATTCAATATAGCTTTAAAATCATTCTCATACAATACCCAATCATACAAGATAACATAAACAATCTTAAAAGAGGTAAAGAAAATGATACACAAAAACAATCTGCTTAATGTGCTCCTTGGCCTCGATTGCACCTCCGATTCAATGCGAGGAAAGTTAACCTTTCATTAAGCTCTCACCATCAACCATCCTCTTCATCACCACTATCGATGTTGAAGGATGAAGAATAACTGAAGAGAAAATCAGGGAAGAGTGTTTTTGGCTAAGTCTATTCCCAAATGTCCTTTCTGTTGTCACTCCCTTTTCCTTATGTAGTAAAATTTAGGTTTAAACTAAGTGTCAATTGTCGTGAGAGATTTCTCACACCCATGTAATCAAATGTTTAGTCGTGAGACTTCTTTTTTTTTGTTATTCATTTGACATTCTCTCTTGCCTCTTCTCCTTTCAATCCTCTTCTTCTTCATGCCCCATAAATCAATAGAAAATGGAAATTAAGAAGATGGCTTCAATGATATGCTTTCGGGTCACTTTTGCTTATTTACTTATGAAAACTACCAAAGATAAAATATAAGCTAAAATGAGTATCCTAAGCATTTATAAGGCATTAATCACTAAGTCTAATCAACATTTAAACACATATCATCCAGCAAATGATGAAGTAGATGCAGAAACTCCTATAGTAGAAGAGGAGGCAGATGAATAAAAGGTTCTAACCTAAAAACCTCCATAATAACAATTACTAATTGCATTGAGAAAACCAAAAAGGAACACTCAAGTACATGCTCAATATGTTAATATAGTGGCTTATGCATCTCTAATTGAAATTGATGCCATTCATACCACTTATAATGAAGCAGTTCGAGGTTCAGAAGAAAATATGCGGAGGATAGCAATGAATGAAGAAATGCAATTCCTTTATAAGAATCAGACGTGGAAGCTAGCTAGTCTCCCGAAGGGAAAGGAGGCAATTGATGCAAGTGATTATATGCAAAGAAATATGGATTTCCTGATAAGAATGATGTTCACTACAAAACAAGGCTGGTGGCTAAAGGTTATACTTAGATAGAGAGAATTGATTATAATGAAGTTTTTTCTCCAGTTATAAAACATTCCTCCAATCGAATTTTGTTGGCTTTGGTAGAACATTTTGATATGGAACTAGTTCAATTGGATGTAAAAACTGCATTTTTACATGGAGACTTAGAAGAGGAAATCTATATGCTAGAAAAGAGAATATGGTGTGCAAGCTTGAAAAATCGTTGTATAGATTGAAACAATCTTTAAGGTAATGGTACAATCGATTTGACAAGTTTATGATAAGCCAGAAATACACAAGAAACAAATACGATCACTGTGTGTATTTTTGCAAACTAAAAGATGGATCCTACATCTATCTTCTCCTATATATTGGTGATATGTTGATATATTCAAAAAATCTAAGAGAATTTGAGAGATTGAAGATTCAGGGATCTAGGTGAACCCAAGATGATTCTGAACATTGAGATAAGCAAAGATAGGGAATTAGGGAGACTTTGACTCAAAAATAGTATATGAGAAAGGTACTAAAATGTTTTAGTTTGAATGAAAAGTCAAAGCCTATTAGTACTCCGCTTGCTCCTTATTTTAAGCTCAGTGCATCTTTGTTTCCAAAGAATGATGTAGAACGGGAACATATGTCAAAAGTACCTACGCAAATATTGTTGGTAGCTTGATGTATGATATGGTGTGTACAAAGCCCAACATTTCATAGGCAATTAGGGTTGTAAGAAGATATAATGATCTTAGAAAGGAACATTGACAAACTATGAAATGGATTCTAGGGTACATTTTGAACACCATAGATGTTGGTTTGGCATTTCAGCGGGATAAGTAAGGTGGTCAATGAGTAGTTGGATATTGTGATTCTGAATAATGTCGATGATTTGGATAAGTGTTGATCAACTATTGGCTATGTGTTTATTCTTACAAAAGTACCAGTCAGTTTGAAGTCTACCTTACAATCAACAATTGCTTAGTGGATTACAGAATCAGAGTATATGATAGCTACAAAGGTTGTGAAGGAGGCAATTTGGCTTCAAGGATTGCTTGGTGCCTCAAAGGATTGCTTGGTGAATTAAGGGTTCGAGAGAAACACATCAAAGTGTTATGTCAAGAAGACTTCACTTCTATTAATTTTGATGACAATCAAATAATAATAATCTTATAAGTGTATGAACTGCTTTGATAAATTTGTTAAGTGTGCAGAAAAATGTAAGTAATACTTAGTCAAATTCAGAAGATACATGGTCAACACCAGATGAAGCGCAACACCAGACAAAACGCACAATCACCAGACGAAGCATGATACTAGACAAAGCGCAATAACAGACAAAACGTGATAACAAAAGAAGTATTATACCAAACGATATAAAAGGAAACTATTCTAGAACGTCAGTCAATTAGATAGTTGGAGTTAGTTATAGGACTCAACTAATAACGGTTTCTAAAAGATTCACGAAGCAGTTTCTCAAGAAGACAGTTGAAGACTTAGGCTATAAATACTAGTTCTAGTCGAAGACTAAATAACATTTTTACAAGAGAGAAAATTTGATTGTACAATACTTAGAGAAATTCCATATTCAAAGTGCGAAAGAAGAGAGCGAATACATTTGTAACGTGAAGATCAAAAATATCTTTCCTAGAGAGAGAAAGAAAGGCTAAAGCCTGGAGAGGCTAAGAAAGCAGATATAGAATACTTTGTGAGAGAGACCTGAAGAGGCTCTGCAAGTGTTGAAAGAATACTTGTAAAGTTGAAGAGTATAGTGAAATCTTAGACAAAATTTTGAGGATTGGATGTAGCCCAAGGCTTAAGGTGAGCCAGTATAAAATCATGGCATCTATTCTCTAACCCTTAACTTTTAAATTTTCTTGTTGTTAGAAGAGTAGATAATATTACTTGCGATTGCATTATTTATCAACTTTAGTAAAGTGTTTTTATGATCATCTAAATTCTATAAAGAAATTCAAGAAATCCTAAAAGATTAACATTTTTGAAAAGTTTACACAATTCAACCCCCTTTTATGTATTTTACATATTATATGCGATTTCTATATTAACAAGTGATTTACTTCAGTTGGTATCAGAGCTTGGTTTCCAAAAAACACTGTTACAAAGTAAGGACAAAGATCCATGGCTGAATCACATGTTTTATAGCTAAAGGTGCCTCGGTCATAAGACCTCCTGCATTTAATGGTGAGGATTATCATTATTGGAAGGACAGGATGCGGCTCTTTATAGAATCCACACATATTGATCTTTAGGATATCATTGAGAATGGTCTATATAAACCAATAGATGACGAATGCAATAACATGTCTCGTGACAAATGGTCAGCCGATTAGAAAGCTCGATTTTAGTTAAATTCAAAGACCAAGTTCTTTTTAAGTTGTGCCCTAAGCAGAAGTGAATATGATAAAGTTCATTGATGCAAATCCGCAAAGGAAATGTGGGACACATTAGCCATTGCACATGAAGGCACAAATCAAGTGAAAGAGTCCAAGATCAGTATTCTTGTTCGTCAGTATGAGCTGTTCAAGATGAAAGATAAAGAGACTATTGATAAGATATTTGGATGATTTCAAACGATTGTTAACAAACTTAAAGCTCTTGGGAGAATCTACGATAATTAAGATCATGTTAGGAACAAAACTCTTATTATGACAATCATTACTATTAGTAAATCCTGAACCACTGTTATCATTTGGATGCCTATATTTTCCAATCATATTATTCATCTTTTTTGTAGAAAAAGAAACAATATTCTTATTACTTGAGGAATAATTCGAAATCTAACCCAAAAGGACCCAATAAAATATGGGTACCTAAGAAAGACATAATATATACTGCAGATCTCTTTTCTTAGAAAAAGTAACCAGTACCAATGGGACTTGGATAGTGGATGCTTGCGACATATGACGGGAAGAAGGTCTATGTTCCTAGACCTATAAAATAAGCAAGGAGGATCAGTAACTTTTAGAGACAACCAGCAGGGCAAAATAGTTGGAATCGACAAAATTAGTAAAGATTCATTTGAGTCTATTGATAATGTTTTGCTAGTTAAAGGATTGAAGCATAATCTAATTAGTGTAAGTCAATTATGTGATTCTGATTTTGAAGTATCCTTTAATCAAAATTCTTGTGTAGTTAAAAACAAGGACGATTCCATATTCTTTTCTGCTAAGAGACAAAATAATCTCTATAAGATTAACTTAGATTAATTGAAAAGTCAAAATATTTCATGTTTTATATCAACAGATGAGGAAAAACTAATTTGGCATAAAAAGCTAGGTCATGT
>JANSVA010000007.1:16003575-16023888 GCA_025504915.1 Erythroxylum reticulatum | reverse complement strand
ATTGATAGAAAGAGTACAAGTGGAGGTTGTCACTTTCTTGGTCATAATCTAATTTATTGGTCAAGCAAGAGGCAAAGCTCAATTGCTCTATCTACTGCAGAAGCTGAATACATGTCAGTTGTAAGTTGTTGTTTATAGATGTTATGGAATAAGTATCAGTTAGAAGACTACTCTATACAAGAAGATCAAATTCCAATCTTCTGTAACAACACAAGTGTTATCAATCTATCAAAAAATCCAATACAATACTCGAGGGCAAAGCATATTGAAGTTAGACATCATTTTATATGAGACTATGTACGGAGAGGAATTATCAATCTAAAATTTGTTGAGACGAATCAACAATAAGCGGATATCTTCACTAAACCCTTGTGTGAAGATAAATTCAAGGAAATCAAACAGAACTTGAATACGGTAATGCTGAATGACCATTCGTCTGACACGTCATGACCCAAACGATTCGTACAAGAAGAAGATAAAAAGTTATTAGTTTTTAAGTAAATAATAATGGTAAGTTATCAACGGTAACTTTTCAAAAGTATGTATAAGAAGGAAATCTTCTTAAGATTCTAAAACACCTTCTACTCTAGAATTTTCTTTTAAAAAAACTTTGAAACTGACTTATTTAGTGCTCTCAACCAAGATGATTCACTACTATTCTAAGCTTCAAGTTCTTTTCATTTAACATTCTTAATTTTAGATACTAAACTCACTATGTTAAGTGAAATACATTTGTGTGTTTAGTTTTATTTGTTATATATCACAAATGGAGCAATCTCTTATCTATGGGAGACACTTTGATTTCATCTCATTGAAAGAAAATCAGATGGACATTGAACCAGAAATTGAAGCAGTTGGCTGGAAAATTTTCTTCAACGTTCGTGAAAAAGTCTATTTGAATGAGATATATAAGTTCTGGAATAATGCAAAGGTGGTGAATGACACCTTAGTGTCAATGGTAGATGGATTGTCGGTTATTATCACACAAGATCCTATCAAGAGGGCTATTGGATGTCCTAGTATTGGAGCAAAGTTGTTTAATAATACAAAATGGATTACTAAAGGTCGTGTAGATAAAGTGCACATTAATCGACAACTATATGGAAGTAGTGATCTAGGAGTTAAGAAGGCTTCAACCCTCATTCCGAAGGCTAGGGTTCTACATTCACTATTTCTCCACTGTGTTCTACCAAGAATAGGCTCGAAGGATGTTATCACAATGAACGATGAACATTGTTTGTTTCACCTACTCAATCACCAACCCATTAATGTTCCGTACTTGATTTTTAAGTACATAATGAAGTCAAAAGGAGGTTCTAGCTCTTTACCTTATGGTATGCTGTTGACAAAGATTTTTAGAGAATCTAGAATCTTAGGCGACAGAGGTAACATGATAAAGATGGATGTGAAGAGTATTATTAATTCCACTACTATTCACATAATAGGAATAAAGTTTAAAGATGAAGCAGATACAGGTTCTACACCGAAAGCAAGGTCTGAGGGGGAGTTTGTAGTAAGACGGAGTAGAAGTGAACGTGCTACATCTGAAAGGAAAACAAAACCTTGATTGATAGGAAGAACGTCCGTAGAAGAAAAGACTGAGAAATTGTCTGATGTACTAGTAAAAGCTAAGACGATTGTACAGAAGGAGGAAAGTCGGATTCAACAATCATCACAATAAGTATACTTCAATCAAAAAAATCTAAACAGTCAAGAAGGTCAGTAAGACTATTGACCTTATGACAATAAGAACAGAAGAAGAAAGCTCTGATTCTTGGTGGAGATTTTGAAAAGCAAGAGAAAAGACAGCAGCCTACCAGATCAATTATCTCTATTTTGCAAAGTCAATCAGCAAAATCATCTGGAGAGACATAGATAAAAAGGAAGTTAGTATTTGAGAGGAAGAAGCCTCAACAACAACTTTCTTCTAAACTGGCAGAAGAACAAAAGAACGTGAAGCCTAGTCTAAAAAAGGTTTCTTCATCTAATGTTCAATAGAAGACTAAGAAGATTGAACACCAATTGGAATCTTACAATCCTTCTCAACCAATCAACAAAAAGGATTTAAAAATAAAGATTATCGAAGAATCAGTACCTGTTCGAAGCAGAAGCTCAACTATTATCAGAGAAACTTTGAAAAAGACAGTTAAGGTACAAATCGAACCTATACTGATTAACGATCAGTCAATACATCTTCTAAATCATGAAGAACAAAGCTATATTGTATTCTACGAGATGAGATGGCAGAACCATATCCAATGAAGATTTCAAAGGATCGATATGGAATCTATCCGATTACGAGTAGAACATCGATAAAGATTGTGCCAGATATACAACCAAGACATTCAACCCTTATAAGAAACGAAGAAAAAGGTGAAAAGAAGATGTTTCTTGAAGGGAATAAAGATGATCTTACAGAAGAACAAATTCAAGTAGCTGTGAAGAACATAGATGATGCATGTATTGCAGCTTAACCTGGAGGTATCTATGTTTCACATTACATTTGAAAGGCATCAGGAAGTCAACTTGGAGTTTCTACCAAAGATGAAAACTTCCAGGTAGTTGGCACAGTGACAGAAGGACAGTACAGAAGTATCACGATTGAAGGTATCAATTTCAACTTAGAAACCTTTGTGCATTTAATCATACATTTCAGACCCCTTAAGTTTCATAATCAGTCAAAGACGTGTTACATCTTCTTAGGCAACCAATTCTTAAACTATCTAGAACTAATGATCTTGATCTCCCAGAAGGAAAAACAAACCTTCAAATTACCCTCAATAAAAATCATAGAGTTAGACGTTTTACCTACAGAACCATCTGTTGTTGAAAACTTTCATCCACTTAGTAAAATAAAACAAGATCCTACTGTTAATTCGGAGTTCTTGAAGCATTTCATAAATTGGAAGGAAGCAAGTCACAAACAGAAGGAAGTTCAGGAAGCCTTAGCGAAAGAAATTGAGAAAATTCATACTAAGGTTGATGAACTGGGTGACTCAATAGGTAATCTTCATGAGGAAGTGGCACTTCTACAGTTTACAATTAAACAAGACCTCAAGATGATCCGCACTGAAATGCAACATATGTTTTCTGAAATTTTGAAGCGTCTACGATGAGCTATCTTTTTTATTAATAACAAATAGGGGAGAAAATGAGAGGAGAACGAGAGGAGAAAATGAGAAGAGAAGATAGAAAGCATTGTATATAGTTCTAATGCATTTCTTATGTTTTTTCTTTGATTATTATTCGTCTATTCGTCTCAATATCATTTTATCTTCTAAAATTCTGATTATTTATTATCATCAAAAGGGGGGAGATTGTTAGGTCAAGAAGACCTTACTTTTATTAATTTTGATGACAACCAAATAATAATAATCTTAGAAATGTATAAACTATTTTGATAAGTTTGTTAAGTATGCAGAAAAATGTATGTAACACTTAGTCAAATTCAAAAGATGTGTGGTCAACACCAGACGAAGCGCATCAACAAATGAAGTGCAACACCAGATGAAGCGCAACATCAGACGAAGCGCGATACCAGACGAAGTGCAATAACAGACAAAACGTGATAATAGAAGAAATATTATACCAGACGATATAAAAGGAATCTATTCTAGAATGTCATTCAGTTAGTTAGGTAGAGTTAGTTATAGGACTCAACTAATAACGGTTTCTAGAAGATTCAAGAAGCAATTTTTCAAGAAGACAGTTGAAGACTTAGGCTATAAATACTAGTTTTAATTGAAGACTAAATAACGTTTTTACAAGAGAGAAAATTTGATTGTACAATACTTAGAGAAATTCTGTATTCAAAGTGCAAAAGAAAAGAGCAAATACATATGTAACATGAAGCTCAAAAATATCTTTCCTAGAGAGAGGAAGAAAGGCTAGAGCCTAGAGAAGCTAAGAAAGCAGATAAATAATATTTTATGAGAGAGACCTGAAGAGACTATGCAAGTGTAGAAAGAATACTTGTAAAGTTGAAGAATATGGTGAAATCTCAGACAAACTCTGAGGACTGGACGTAGTCTAAGGTTTAAGGTGAACCAATATAAAATCGCTATGTCTATTCTCTAACCCTTAACTTTTATACTTTCTTGTTGTTAGAAGAGTAGATAATATTGCTTACGATTGCATTACTTATCAACTTTAGTAAAGTGTTTTTATGATCATCTGAATTTTGTAAAGAAATTCAAGAAATCTTAAAAGATTAATATTTTTTGAAAAGTTTACACAATTCAACCCCCTTCTTATGTATTTTACATATTATACGTAATTTTTATATTAACAAGTGATTTACTTCACAAAGTACATTGTGATAGTCAGAGTATAATCCTTTTATCAAAGAACCAAGTTTACCATGCAAGGATGAAGCACATCGATGTCTGTTATCACTTTGTATGAGAGATTCTGCAAAACGGTAGAGTAGCAATCTAAAAGATTAAAACCACTAAGAACCCTGATGATATGTTGACAAAGGTAGTGACTGTAGTCAAGTTTCAACATTGTTTGGGTTTGATCAATGTTACAAAAAATTAAAGATAGGCACTTTGAAACGCATTTGAAGATACTACTAAAGACGAGTTTTAGGAAAGATTTGAAGATGTTGAATTCACCAAGGTGGGGATTTGTTGAATTGTCAACAATTGTAGCTCATCCTATAATTGCAAATCCCACATCGAGAAAATATGGATTTGTGGGACATTGCTTCCCTTATAAAATAAACCCTCCTCCTTTTGTTTTAATTATCCCAAAATTGTCTATCTTTCCTTAAGGTAAAAATTCTCTCTTTCTCTTCATAATATTTCATTTGTATTATTTCCTTAAAATAGTTAAACATTAATTTAATAGTGTCTGAGGACTTAGGCATAATTGATCGAATCTTGTTAAATTCTAATGTTTTTATTTTTTATTTAATAGCTATTATTGGAAATAGTTGTAGTGAATTATTGTGCTATTAAATTATATGTCTAGGAAAATTTTGTCTAAAGATATTAGGTTTTAAGTAGGACTATTTATGACCCTTCTAGTTTTTCCTGAGAAATTACCTTATGTGATTTTTCAGTATAATCGTCCATAATCTATTCACTTACGTAATAGTGCTCCAAGTGAACTTGATATTATTGGTAAAAATTAACCCGAGTTTCCGTAACAAGTTGTTTTAGTCGATTGGTTAATATTTTAGGAAAATTACGTGTAGAAGGAGAAGATTGAGGTAGTTATTGCTTCTTAGGAAAGCAACACATAATTTTTCAGTTAAAAAAAACTATGGTGTAGCTTTGTCCTTTGACATCAATAATGCAATTGTTTTGTCGTGATACCTTACTGATTTCTACAGACTAAAATGGTCCTTTTGTAAAATGACAAACTTATATGAATCTGTAGCTATAAAATTTAAGTTGCTTTCATATTCTGTAGATTCCACTTTAGTGGTTGAGTGTACGCAAATTCTCACAATTCCACTTCAGTGGTTAATTTTCAAAAAAAGATTTCCACTTCTGTGGTTGAGTTTACTCATTTACCTACCTTAACTGCATAATGTTGCCGAAGAGCAGAGAAAGATGGGTTAAAGGCTTTATTTTCTTTTTTGGTTATTTGAATTTTTAATATTATTTTATTAAGAAAAGATGTAAATTTTGTATGACATATAACATCTTACACATACTAAAATGCAACCATATAGCTTGTCATATCATCATGATAATAAAAGGACTAATTTACGAAAAATTAAAAATTAAAATATTTATTACTACTTTTTAAGCTTCTAGGTATAATTATAAAATTTTGAAAGTTTTAAATTTATTTTATCTAACACTACTTTTTAAAGCAAACTTTCCAGATTTCTATACAACTTTAAGATGTCAGGTCCGATGAGATTCATGTCAAACATTATAGTTTATACTCTAGTCCATTGGATCTACTCGAACATGAATGCGCTCTTCACCTCAGTTTACAATTTTTGTTTCAAACTAGCTGGCAACCACAACGTAGAGCTAGTTACCACAAAGGGATTAATGTATCAATTTGAACGTTCGAGTATCTTCCAAACTATTTACAGTTTAAATACAATAGGAAGGAAAGAAAAAGAATTAGAAATAGACATCTTTTTCGTCCAGAGAGGACGTTCCCAAGCCCAAGCTAATGTATTAATCCCATTCGACGTCAAAGAATCCAGCATCTTTCATCTCAGAATAATACGCATTTTCCAATAGAAAATCTTCCTCCTATGAAGATGTCAAATGAATAGTACATAATTAAGGTCATCAAGATTTCCACAGGAAATATGGTAGCACAATCAAGAACCACAAGAGCAAAAAGAAATTCACCTGGAAAAGATCTGCTAGGAATGCCACGTATAGGATGGGAAGATAGAAACAGTGATAGCAGATAACTGTGAAAATGTAAAACCTGCAGTAGACAAAAAAGACCAGAATTTGGAAAGGCTCTTTGAAAGGATGGAAGTTTAAGGATAGTTTTTTTTTTTTAAATAGTTTTTTCACAAGTACCAAATGCCGATGCTGGCGCCAATTCCGGCAAACCCACAAGCAAACAATGCCACAGCATTTAAGATGAACATAACAGTAACATAGTTGTAAAATGCTGGCCTAGCTGTAAAAGGGGGAAGATGTCAAGTTCAATCTGATAAAGAAGATGTAACAACATAGTTATTGTACTCACGAGGTAAATTCTCTCTCCATTTTGAGAAATGCACAAATAATATATATCCATAAACACCAGCCAGCAATAATTTGTGTATGATCCAAAAGCCCCACTTCATTCTTTGTGTTGCATCAACACCATCAATAAAGAGTGGCACACCAAACCCAAAAACATAAACAGCCTGAGAAAGAATAGCTACAAATGGTGAAATGGATCTACACTATAAGTTAAGTTTGATATAGACAACATCGAAATAAATGATTAACACATGATAGATGATGTAAAACACCTATTTACCCACAAGGATAAAGCCTGTCAAATTAAACAGTTAAAATGCTACAGAAAATATAGGAATTGTTTAGAAAAATATCTTACGTATGAAACTAGTGAATCTTAAACGTAGAGAACATAAATATAATATATAGAAAAAAAAATTACTGCTCAAGTTTCATGCAAACATTTAATCAATCAGTTGAAGTGGATAAAAAGCCTTAGTTGGCGTTATGCGTATGAAATTTCTCATACAGTAAACGAACTGATATAGCCTCCTACACCCTACCAAAAGCATTTATGAACCTAGAGGCAGAAAGTACCTTCAGTTTTCCTTTCAACTTAATAGCCTAAATATTCTATTACCATTTTACCACCTCGATTAATAGTAGTCAATCTCATAGCAGAGAATTAAAAAACAAGAAACTCAAAGGTAATAGTGAAGAAATAATGTTATTCACCATTAGATGTTTCAATTATAAGAGTGAAATTGGATCTGGTACCATGTAGAAGTAGAGGTAAAGAAGAAAGAAAGGGAAAAGAATGTACAAAAGTTGTAGGTGGTTCGTCAGTGAACTTATGTCTACGGACACAGACTACACTAGAGAAGAGCACCCAAGTGTTTTACTCATAAAGTTTAGCCCATTTATTTATTAGTAATGCTATAATATCTATAATAAAGTAATACAATATTACTACAAAATATCGAAACGATTCTATTATATTGTACAAAAAAATTCTTATACCGAATATATACTAATGTTAAATTCATCTCTCTAATATCTTCAACAAAAGAATACACAAGAAAAACTGTTATAGAGTAACAGAGCTCTTACTATGCCCTTTCATAACCCCCTAGTTTTTCCGGATCAAGTTTAACATATTAGCGACATGCCTAAAGATCTGCCAACATAAAAATTCATCTTAATGGTACAACCCCCATAAGTATTCAACTCACTTGGTTTTGAGCATATGAATTCTTGATGTAACAAAAGACTCACCAAAAGAGATAAATAAAACCACAATGTTCACACGCCCTTATACTTTTGATCCAACAAAACATAGTCCAGATTTTCATTCATCAATTATTATGCATTTCCATTAATGCCTTCTGTTTTTCTCTCTCTGTGAATCCATACTTATTCAGTCTTACCACTAGTTAACTAACAAATTCAAGTATAAATGCCAGCACTCTAACTAATCCAGCCTTTACTGTTAAATCCAAAATACAATCATTGACCCTGCACAAGCATGCATTACAAATTCACCTTAAAGTATATGGCAGAAACTTGAATGTCAATCTGTAGCATCATTATCACTCTTTTCAAATTGAAGAAACACATCCAAAAACGGGAAATTCTAATCACTATCTCCATTCTACTACTATTCCTGGTATATAAAATTATAAATCCATCATCATGGAAAAGTCTCAATGATTTCAGGTTGATGTGTGTGTATAATTCCACTTGGGAGACAATTTAAGCCCATATTCAAGATCGACATCTTCCATGAAAATATTTCAAGTTTCCATCCACCAATTCAAAAAATTGTACTAGCAAATACTTTTTTTTTCCTGAGTGAGTTATCAATCTGCAGTTTGCATGTTAGGCTTGTTTATAGATTCTATTGTCATAACATCTTTCTCATACTTTTTATATAGCCTTGCATAGGATATCTTTATAAACCTACAATATGAAACAAATATCAAAACTGAATTTGCTAGAGGTGCAAAACTGGTAATTCTGAATTCAGTTTGCCTGGTAATACATGAATTGACTGCATCAAGCTGGCTGCACTACCGTGTTATTCCCTTAACAAAAAGAAATTGACATTGTAATAAGTATGCAAGAAAAAGGAACTCTTACCAATGCAAGAAAAAGGGAACTCTTACCATAAGTTGAACCTTTACACCATGAAAAGGACCAACAAACACAATAAACCTGAAACTTTCAGCATTTCTCTCACTGACTAACTTTGGAATTCTCAAAACATATCGACCTAGTAATGCTCCATTCTGAATATTGTAAAAAATCAGTTTTAAGCAATTAAAAACAAAAACACGCAATACCTTGAAAAGAATATCCACAACAACAACGACTCCTGAAACAACAAAAGTGCGAGCTAAGGCTTCCAATCGACTAGAATAATTATCTTGCAGTAAAAATGCCAGTATGCTGATTTCCATGAACACCATGCTAGATGCAGTGAACGATGACAACAAATTCCAAGCAATCTCCTTCCCAGGAGTGCATTGCCAAGCCTGTTTGTCAAACAAAAGAACAGGCAAGAAATATATCAATTGGAAAAACAAAAATTCAGCGGAGAACATTCTCCAAGGCCAAGAGAACAGTCTCTCCACAAACTCGCCCAGAAATTAACTCTACAAACTCAATCCACACAGAAATCACAAGTAAATGACCTGAAGAGAGCACCAAGCGAGATTGAGAAAACTAGCGAGCCAGAGAAGAGCATAATAAGAAATCATAATAAATGACCTTCCACTCCAAAGCTTCCTCACATTCCTCTTTGCGTTGATCGCTAAGTACAACAAGAACAGAACTGCCGCCGCCACGAGCACGATCTCGTACCATACCAGGTGGCATTTCTCGCCGCCGCCACCTCCGGACAACGGCGACGAACTCTGTCCGTTTCCGCCGGGATGAGCCGAGACTTTTGGTGGGAGGGAAGAATGAGAGACGTTAGGAATCGATGTCAGTAAATTCATCTCGAGAGGGGAGGAGATCAATAAGCTATTAAGGTAACCGTCGCTTGGACGGCTGTAATTGCATCATAAGGAGGTGAGCATTGGGGAGTGTATGTGTGGTCGATGTTCTACTAGTGTTACCCGCCGAAGAAGAAGAGACGATGAACCAGAACAGAAGTCAATTTTCGTTGGATCAACGGAGATTAGGTAGTTATGTAGAAGGAGCTTTACGGCCCGTTCGCACTTTGACTTTCACTCGACATATACGTTTTCTTCTTCTTCTTCTTTTTCTTTCTTTTTCTGAAACGAATGGAAATTATAAGAGACCATACGAGACACGTACGAAATGTTTAGGATCAGAATTTCGTCATGGAAATTAAAGTAGCTTAGCTATTAGACCCTATGTTGTCGCAGTGGGATCACGCGCGGGTAGTGGCAAGCTTTGATTAGTATTCGAGATATAAAATAACATAATAAAGTAAAGACTTGTTAGGAAGTAAAGACGAAAAGAGACAATGGTCAGGTGTTGGCATTCATAGGTGCACATAGGCAAAAATCTTCTACGAAATGCTAAATTCAAATGTGATATTAAAAGAAAGCTTGAGGTAGACATCGGGTAGAAGATTAGTTGGATCACACGTATGACGGGAATATGCGAGAATTCCAAGGTGACTTAGCAAGTAGATCAAGCATGATGCGAGTTTTTGAAGAGTTTCGGACCTTGTACTAATTGACTTGGCTAAGACTAAATTCTTGATGGACTAAGGATTTAGTGTGTGCTCAAGTAAATGAACCATGGCTAATAGCATTAACATGGGTAAGCATTGGAAATACCAATGTGCTATTGGCTTAGATGACTCTTTATTAATGGATAAAGATAAGGAGATTTTGGATGATGTGGTGGATAAAATTACAGTGGATGAATATCAACTTTAAGAGATAAAGATCATATGGAAGGATCATCTAAAGATAAAGGAGATCTTCGTAGATATGGATAATGTGTAATGTTCTATCTTATTATTGAGATGTAACTTAATCCTATTAGATAGAGTCCTAATTAAATGAAGATATCATCTATTGATTAGTATGATGTAATCTAATAAACATATGATAGGATAGATATATTAAAAAGTCAGACTGACCCGATTTTGGCATAGGTTAACCAGGCCACTACCAGCTCGACCTGACCCGTAACCTGACCGTTACTTCCAAAACGATATCGTTTAGGAAGTTTTTCTCAAAAAAATGGAGGGTCGGTTATTGCCGACCCATCCCGGTCCTCCTGACCATGGCCCACAATGGCCTGAGATCAGGTTGGGTAGAGTCAAAGGCAGCTCGGGCCTGACCTGACCCATTGACATCTCTAAGATAGGATAAGATTGTAATCTTAACTAGTAGAGTCTTATTAGGATTATAGCTTAACCATCTAGAGATGCCTATAAATAGCTTATTTGAGGCTTGCTCTTCTCGACAAGAAGTGGGAAGTGAGTGTGAAAGATACTTAGAGATTTAAAGAGTATTCCTTTGTATATTTTGAAAGAAGTAATGAAGGTTGGCTTTTAAGCTGTATCTCTTTCTTGTGTTCTTTTATTGCCGTGATTATTTAATTCTTTCATAGTTTTCTTGCAAGGGTTTGAGAGTGAAACACTGTGAGGGTCATGAGGAGTTCGAGAATAAGTAGGTTGGTCGACGATCACGAGACAAGACTGAATCTTGCTTTAATAGAACTAAGTGAGATTATTCTACAAAGGGGTTTATGCATCTTGTGGAAAAAGTTTGTACTTGAAGGAAAACATTTGCAATAATAGCTATAGTTTTGCATTTTGAATAGCTAAGCTCCTGGATTATTGGTAAGTGCAATGAATTTGGTTTTAATATGATACTATATTAATATCGGTTAATATTGTGTACTGTTTCGAACAATTTTTAAATTTGTAAATAATTTTTAAATGTTTTTAAAATTATAAAATATTTCTTCTATATATTGTACTATATAATCTATAATTTTACATCAACATATATCCAAAAATTATAATAATAGATATTTGAAATAACATCAATCTATTTATTTCCATTAATATTAATTTTCAAATTTACATACAAATAATAACCATAACTAATATAAAAAAAGATTATACAAATATAATATTAAAAACAATATCAAGTACTTAAAATATTACAACTTCATTATATAATAAACAAATATCAAAACATCAAATAAAAAGAATAATAAATATTCATAACTCTCTAAGTATTACGAATTACAACAAGAGTTTGTGCTGAGAAACAACCAATTAGAAGTGAAACCTTATGCAAAAACATTTGTAGTTATATTATATATATAATTTAACATATATATTAAATATAAGTAAAATTAAAATAAGAACAGAAATGAAAATCTGAAACTTCAGTCAATCGAATATCTGCTCAAATAGCATTGATTTCAATTCTCATTTATTACAAAATATTCATCATTGAGACGAGCCTCATCATCACCATTATTCAAATTCATTGCAACAAATGAGATTTCAAAACTTTCCCATCCAAAATTATCTTCAAGTCACTTTTATCTATCAAACTCAATTCTTCAGAAAAAGATCGATATGGTCAAGGTAAATTTAATCTACAAAACTACTTATTTTATTAAGATTCCTAATAAATAAATAAAATAAAATTATTAAAAAATTACAAAAATTATATTCAACTTAACAATGTTAACGTACCTTTCTTAAAGCTTTTAATTGTATCAAACAAAGAATAAGTCGTTCAATCTTTTATATTTCAATATATTTCTATTTTTAGAATGGATGAATTCAAATATGATTAAATTCCTTTCATACCCTATTACACTCATATATTAACTTAAAATTCAAACAGTAAATCTTTACAATTCTAGAACACCACTCCCGAATTGATCCAACCAGGCAAATGTAAGACATCAAACTTTCATATTCTGTTTGAAAAGCATATCAAACTTTGATAAACATCAATAAGCTATTTTCTAGATAAAAACTTTTGTACTTTAAATTGTTTGGGAAGTCCATATAGCTTTCCAAAGGCTTATAAGAACATCATCTTTGGAAGTGTCTAAAGGTCTCCTTTTTTAGTAAAAAATTAATTGTTGCTTATACAAAAAATATATCTAAACTGGTAGCACTCCACAATGTTATTATCCAGTGAAGTGGCATAAGATTGAATTCATGTATTTTTATTCAGCCAAAGAGTTAGTGAGTTAATACCTTCCTATAATTATTGTATTCAAAATTGAGACATATTGGTCAATCATAAGTATCTCTCTAAGTGTTAAGATCAAAGCGATGGAATAATTAGGTAGATATAGCGAGATCATAACTTAATTAATATTGAAAGAGTAGGATATAAAATATTATTATAGGTAAAAAGAGGAGTTGCAATACAAACACTCACTAACTATAAATAACAAATATTAATTTGTAAATTAGAACTAATAATATTGAAATCCTTATAAGCTCTATGTTTAGATGTTTGAATATATTTCTTCATATATGAAACAAGAAAATGGATGGGTATATATAGGTTAAAAAAGCTAATTATAGCCATACATTCAAATTTATTATAATTATCACACGTTTTATAATTCTTTTATACCACAAATTTTGTATTTTTATCTAGATATTTTATCTAAATTCTTCCAACGTGAATAATATCTAGATATTGTGAGTAATGTTTAGACTCTTCTGACAATCTGTCACATAAAGATTTGATTAAAAACTAATCAATTTTCTTATTACTCATCATTTATTGCTTGCAATTCCATCAGGCTATAAGAGGATCGATAATAAATAAGCTTCTAATTATTGACTGTTGTTATCATAAAATCTGCTATATTACTTTTTGTATGAAAATTTTCTATATTCATAATTCCTTCTTCTACTTTATCATGAACGAAGTGAAATTGAATTTGTATGTGCTTGCTTTTATATTGAAATGTTATATTTCTTTTTCCCTAAGTTCTAACACCAATTTTAACTATATCATTTCTTTACTAGCTTGTGCAACCACTACATATTCTACTTTTGCTATTGGTGTAACCAAAATTGGCTGTCTTTAGAACCTAACTCATTACCCTACTAGTAAGTGTGAACACGTAACTTGTAGTAGATTTACTTTTATTGAGATCACCTTCATAATTAGAGTGAAAGTATCTTTTGATAATAATTTAATCCTCCATATCGTAATGCAACATTATAACCCCCTTAATGGATCTTAGTATCCTCTTTACAAAATTCTAATACTCTGTAACATGATTTTTTATGTAATAACTAGACTTTCCTACTTCATATGAAATGTATAGTCTTTTATAAATCATGGCAAAGATTAAATTCTCTATTATAGATTCATATAGTAATCCAGACATCTCCATCCTTTTATCTTAGTTGTTAGGCTCATATTAGAGAATAACTTGAAATTAACAAAAAGAGGGGTAAATATTGGCTTATAGTTTTGAATATTAAAATGTTGTAAAACCTTCTTTTGGTAATTCTTTTCAATTATTTCTATCTTAGTAAATTTGCATCCATATAATCTTAGTTGATAGTTCCAAATCCTTCATTGTAAAATTTCTAGCTAGTTGTGCCTTAATTCTTTAATATGATCTTTGTTAGGACTTAAAACCAACACATCCTCTATATAAAACAACAAGACAATAAACTCATTATCACTAAACTTCTTAAAAAATGCACAAGGGTATATATTAAGTATATTAAATCCAAGGTTCACAATAAAGGGATCAAATCTTTTTTACTAACTCCTTGATGTTATTTAATACCGATAGAGATTTGTTTAACATATAAACAAACTTTTCCTTTTGTTTTTCTTTAAAACCTTCTCATTATAACACATAAATTTCTTCTTTAAAATCTTTTTGAGGAAAAGTAGTATTCACATTTAGCTATTCTAGATGTAACTTAAAACACATCATATATTGACATAATGAATCTAAATGTAATAAGTCGAACCATAAGAGAAAATCTTTCATTAAAGTCAATTCTTTCTTTTTGAGTTTATCATTTCACCGCTAATTTTACATAATATTGCTCCACTTGATCATCATTTCTCTTGATTTTAAAGACATGTTTATTACCAATTATCTTCCTTCCTTATGGTAACAATACAAGTTACCAAATTTTATTTTTATGATTACTTTCAATTTCTTTATACATTATTGCCATCCATAAAGAGGTATCTAGATTATTAAGTTATTTTTGGAGAGTTAATGGCTCCGATCCCTTTTTAAAAGTTAGTATATTATATTGCCATCCATCTCATAATCTAAGTACGAATTTAGTGGTATTTTCTAGGACCAAATAATTAAGTTTTTGTAGTTCCAAACTCAATTGGTTACCATGGTATTGCTTTAAAATAAGTTTGAAATTTCTTTTTCACATGTATAGTTGTCTTTAAACTTCTTTGTAAAGTGTTATTGTCTTCTTTTATCTTTAGTAATTTATCTTCTTCAAAGATAATGTCCTTACTGATAATAATCCTATAGGCAATAAGATTCCACAAATGATACTCCTTTCCTCTGTCAACATATCCTAAAAATAAGTATATCTTGATTTGGATCTAACTTTGTGATTAGTTTATCATTGTCCAACAAGAACATAGGACTTTTATATATATGGAGGTTAGAATAATCCAGTGAATTTTCATTCCATATCACTATTGACTTCTTCAACTTAGTTGGTGTTGATGGAACCTAGTTCACGATATAATAGGAGATATTGATAACTTGTTATCTAAAAGCCTTATCTAAAGCTACAACTCTCAACATTGCTCTTGTTCTTTCTAATAAAGTTTTATTTATTTACTCTGTCACTCTTTTATTAAGGAGTGTATATAATAGTGAATTATCATTTAATTCCTTTTCACTTATAAAATGTCTCAAATTAATTGTTGGTACATTTTACTCCATTATTTGTCCTTAAACACTTGATCTTCCTACCAAAATCAAGTTTACTGTGAGCTTTAAGAATTTGAAGATTGAGAACACAAATATTTTCCTCTTAATAAAGTACATTGAACTCTTTTTGGAATAATCATCAGTGAAAAAGAAAGTATTTTTCTCATTCTAAGGATGTAACTAATGTGTGCCATACATTAGAGAGAACCACTTTAATAACAACCTTGCTTCTTGAATTTAATATGTTAAATTTTACATCATTTTGTTTACTCATAACATAATGCCCATAAAAGGGTAGTGATACCTCTATGAGTCTATGGAGTAACTTTTGCTCAATAAAGATCTTTATTCCTTGTTTAAATATATGTATAATTTTTTGATGCTATAATATTAAAGATCTTTCACTTATACTGCTTAAAGTGACTAATATTTCTCCTTTTAGCAAAGTTTCTTCCTTTTAACTTATACAAGTTTGCAATAATCTTTTCTTCCTTTATAATTATAACTATAAATCAAATTTTCTACAAAATCTTGCTAACAATTTCTAATTTGCACCAAGATTATCGAGTCACCCTAAAGAAAATAAATTCTTCGTCGAACCTTCCAAATATCGTTCCTCCTAAAAAGTACGAATTTGACCACCACATATCTTCAACTTGATGATTCCAATACCAGTAACCTTTAAAGGATAATTATCATAATTACACATAAATCTTCCTTAGATAGGTTCATAATGATATAATCATTCTCTTTTAAACATATGAAAAGTCACTCCTAAGTCAAAAAACCATACATTAAGTAGTAACTTCCTTCTTTCACTTATTATGGCTTCACAATTTATATCATTGCCATCATTTGAAGCATATACAAAATTTTCTTGAAGACTAGATTTTTTTATGTAAATGCTAAAAGTCCTTTTCAAGTGGCCTTGCTTGATATAGCTTGAGCATTTCAAATTCTTCTTATTGATTTTGATCTACCATGATTTTGGCTCCCACTTGGGCCAGTATCCATTAATCTCCCTCTTATCAGTGTCAAGGCTTTAAATTATTATGAATTGAACTTCCTAAATTCCTTATTTTAGTATCAAGTTTCTTTATCTAAAAATGAGGTTATAAGATCATTGAATACCAAGTAGTTTGTAAAAGATTTAGGTTAAGTTGATCATACAAATTGAGCAGATTTTGAAGTAAAAGCTCAGCTCATTCATATAGCTCTAATTATACCAAAAAATATGAGCTAAGAGAATAAAATAGTCAATTATTAATGTGCTTATTCATCAAAATCTATCCTAACATCCTCAAAATATAAAGTTTTATATGAAAAAAATTGTATTATAGAGTGACTTTACTTTGTACAGATTTGTGAATGATCTTGTATCTTTTTATTGTTTACTTCTTCTCTTCACCTAGAAAATTTCATCCACTAAAGCTAGATGAAGATTTGCAATATCATCCTTATCCATTTCATTCTATTTGGCGTCATCTACAAATTACATCAGTTTTATGGTAATGATACAATGTAATTATCCTTTATGAGGATATGTTTCCATTTGAACTTCTACAATGGGAAATTATTCCTATTGAACTTCTTAATATTAAACTTCACTTCCATTACTTCTATCTTAAACTACTTTGAGTCTTTGAGGTCAGGGAAATAGATCCCACTATTTCACTTAAACTTTAATTATATACATAAATAGCATTTATTACTTTTAAATAGTGAATAATATCTAACTTACTTTTTTATTCGAAAGATCCACTTATAGTGACAATCACAAAGCATAAGATAAGTAGATATATACACTCTAATTAGACTCCAATGCCACTTATTAGAATGATTAGGTAGATAAAGCAAGACTATAACTTGATTAAGATTGAAAGAAATATGACACAAAATATTATTACGAGTAAAAAAAGGAATTATAATTTAAAAACTAACTCACTAACTATAAGTTACATATATTAATTTGTAACTTATAATATAAAAGATTAGAATCCTCATAACCTTTACTTTTAGATTTTCATTTTATTTCTTGATACATAAAACAAGAATATGGATGGGTATTTATTAGATAATAAAGCTAATTATAAACATTTTATACCACACATTTTATTTTTACTTTTATACCAAATTAGTTTTTATCTTGATCTAGATTTTGTCTAAATTATTCTCATATGAATAAAATCTAGATATTGTGAGCAATATCTATATTCTTCTACAAAATGTTTTGAGGGAAGTCATTTATCAATCCAAAGATGATTTATTTTATCAATGACCATATCCTAAATGATGCCTTCAATAATGGTGTCTCGTGCCACTAGGATGTGTTTCCAAAAGGTTAAGAATGCATTAGTTTTAAAAAACTATCATTCTTTATCTATATTTTGATAAGCAAATTTCTCTAAAAACTACTTTTTTTTAAAGGAGTTATCATGCCAACTTCATAATAAAAGCCTTATTTAGAATGCCCACTCTTCATATCCCTAAGTCTCATGTTTGCCCTAATTTGCATACTACACACCAATAGGGTATAGGCCTCTTATTAATTGTATATAGCACAAAGATGTTTAGTAGATTGTCAACAGAAGAAAGTTGAAAAATAAGCCAAACCTCTTTCTATAAATTGAAACAAATTCCACTTCTTGGCATCTACATCATAGTAGATTAAGTTACTGAACTTTTCCATATATAACACAAATAGAAAAGGTAACAAAGAATCACCCTACCTGTAGCTCTCTGAAAAGTTTTATCTCTCAAGTTCATCACCTCCTTGTAAGATGCTAAAGTCATTGATGACAATAGCTAAACTATTAAGCTTCTCATTTTGCACAGTTACTTTAATTTATCAATTATGTTTCTTACAAACTCTCACTTAACTTTGTCATATACCTTCTCCAAACTAATCTTTAGAATTATATAGCCCCTCTTACCCCTTTTTTCTCTTTAAAGAGTGAATAAATTTTTATGTAATAGTAATGTTGTCAATTCCCATTCTTTCTAATATAAAACTACAATTGTAAGAATAAATCAATCAATTTAGGAAGGATTTGATTATTCTACAATGCCTTATTAACAATTTTGATAAGTACATTGTAAAGAAAAATGAGTCAGAAATAATGTTCTGAGTGTTGTATGTATATCAAAAATGATATTGAAATAGACTATATCATACTAATAATTTATATCAAATAGTACCATAAAATTTTAATTTATAATAGTGATTTTGATTGTTTTTACTATTCTAGCACAAGACCACAAGTAAGTGGATATATCAGTTTTCAGTAATATAGGGATATATAGAGATTGATTCCATAAGGATATTATAACTATTAATTCTAACCCTTCTACTATTAACTAGCCAATAATAAAGAGAGTGTTGTTAACTAGAACTAGATCTAGATTAAACAAAAAAAAAAAGTTAAGACACCATTAGATATTATTAAACAAGCAAGCAAGAAGTATAAATCAGATAATGTAAACATTTAGAACCTTAGTTTCCGTTTGTACTTTTGATTCAATATGTTAAGTTATTTAAAAAAATCATAAAATGTTATTTAATACTATAAGGTTCTTATAGATATGTTTTTATTACCTCATTTAATTGTTAACATTGGTTCCTAGGTCAACACAAATACAAGTTTTTTCAACAACATGTATATTAAACTAAGTTTAAGTTTAAGCACTCATTTGCATTTAACTAACATTAAAAACAACATAAATATTTCTCAAACATTGAAGTCTTTACCAGAAAACTGAAATTAAGTCATACAAAAATTAATTACAGCTCTATCTAATTTGGATATAAACAGTTCTAACACTTATCATCTTTGAAATAACAAAAACTAATAAAAATAGAAGAACTCATTATAAATGTTTTCCCTAATGACAATCTTAAACTCTTGATGTGATTTGCTTTCTTGGAATGACTTTTGATCTTTCTCGTTATTACAAACGACTACTAGGTGTGTATTATAGGGCTTTTTCTCTATTGTCTATTAAACCTAATTACAAATTGAAATAAAGTAAAACTAAACTAAACTTGGCCTACTTAATATACTTTATTTATAACCTTTCTATTGCAAACATGAACAAGGAAAAGAATATGATCTCTATCATTCTCATATTGCACGCCTTCTTTTGAACATGAAAGTATCTAAAAGGAACATGTTATGCCACAATTGTGTGTTAGGTTGTATTTAATTTTCCCACCATTTATTTCTATCTAGGGAGGGACACACTCTAACACATAACTGGATATCAAATTGTGTTAAACCAAAGTTAAGATTCCATCTTATTTTGCTTTGTAAAGTTCTTTTTCTTTGGCTAGCATCATTTTCTAAGCAACTTTTTTATAACTGTAGAATAAAACCAAGTTAATGTAATTTGAGTAGAATATGTAGTTAAATACTAAGTAAATTATATATACTTTACATGCATATCAACTGTCATAAAGAGGAAGGCCAAAATATTAAAAATATCATATTAGAATTGTAAACTAAGAAAAGTTAGAAGGATAAATTAAATATAACATATTTTAAATACTATTTATTATATCTACAATATCAAATATTTTAATAAATAGAGTTACTGAATCAAATTTTAAAATATTTTTAATGTTAATAATAATAATAATAATAATCATAATAATAATAATTATTATTATTATTATTATTATTATACAAAAATAATAAATTATTTTATAATTTAAGAAATATTTAAAACAATATTCAATGTT
>JANSVA010000007.1:15985419-16002081 GCA_025504915.1 Erythroxylum reticulatum | reverse complement strand
GATCCGACGCACCGACTTGGGTTAATCCTTTCACAAGGCGGCTTGAATTCAACTAGAACCTTACTTAGATTACCAACCTAAATCCACAGATTAAGTTGTGTTGTCCCTTAACTTGTTGGACATTGCTAAAGTTGAACGACTTTGCATGTATGGGAATTTCTCTAAATTAAGAATTGTTGCCGAGTGAGGTTTTTGGATTGGTATTTCAGACAGGAACATGGGATCAGATTCTAGCTTAGTGTTGGTTGGTAAAAGCTTTGAATCTGATCCTGAACTTTGTGGCAGAATCAGATGGGAGGATTCACATCTTTTGCTTGCTTCTGAAAAGTCTAGGTTTTTATCCAATTAAGCATTTGTAAATGAATCATGTTAATCAGAATCTTATTAACGTGTTTGTAATGTTGCGTTCTTACTTTTGGTTCTTTATTTTACCTCTAGACATCGTGCATAGGAAGCTTCTCATATTGTAACTTCAATGTTAATTTCATATATAAGAAACAAAATCGAAGTCTAGAGTATCCATAAACAATTAACAACTCAAATATATACAATTTCCTTTCACACAATCCAAGTCCTATTGATAAAAATAAGATACCTTTTCCTCTAGATTTTGGTGAAAAATCATATCGTTTCAATTGGTACAATTCGGCGTGTGATCAAACGCTAGAGTTATTTAGTCCTCCAGTGAAAATAAAATTTTATAAGTTCAAAATAATAAGTAGAAGAAGAAAATTAATTTCGTACAATAATAAATAATAAATAATATTAATTAATTAATTAATAACAAATAATAATGATGATGATGATGATGATGGTAATAGTAATAACAAAAATTAAATATAATTGATAAAATTAATAATAATAAGACTCATAATAAGTAGAAAATTTATAATAATAATTTATAATAATAAGAATAATTAATAATAATAATAAATTAAACAAATAAATAATAATAATAATAATAAATTATCAGTAATAATAATAATAGTAGTAGTAATAATAATAATAATAAGGTTAATAATAATAATAATAATAATAATAATAAGGACATTTTGGACTTTTTGTTACGTATTCCTTTCTTATTCTAAGTTTATATTTTCAAATCAAACACTGGAATAGAAATTCTTTATCTATTCCATTCCTTAAACCAAACAAAGTAATACTCATTCTTTTATATTCCTCATCTTTTCTATTCCTAGAAATAACTATTCTATTCTCTGCCTATTCTATTCCGTGAACCAAACAGGCCGTAAAGGTAGTAGAAAAAGGGCCATGGCATGTTGCAAAATTTCCTTTATTTTTGCAGCCATGACAGTCAGGATTTCAAATGGATTGCAATGGAAAAAGATCAGTGCCAATATGGGTAAATATCTTTAATGTCGCTTTTGAGTATTGGACAATAAAGGGTTTGAGCATGTTAGCTAGTTTCCTCGTAAACGACTATGTTTGGATGATAATATAGCAAAAAGGAGGAGGTTGGGGTATGCCATAATTTGTATTAATATGGATCTTTCCAACAACTTACCGGAATCTATTCCTATTATGAGATTAGGGCTTGATGGTTCTCTTTATAAGGATAATGTGACAGTCCAATACTGATGGACGTCATCCTTTGTTTCTCAAGGTAAAAAATGGATACCTGTGGGAAAGAATTTTCTTAGGGGTGATTATGAGGAATTAATGGGAGTTGAACTCACAAATAAAGAGATAAGGCAGATTGGGGAGACCAGACTTGAGATCACATTAAAAAATTGTAAAGAGGGAAATGAACTAGAATGTGATGTGGAAAGATCAATGGTGGCTGATGATGTGGGGAAAGTAGTGAATACAAATGTTGTTGGGGAAGTATTCTTTGATGAAGACAATATGGGAGGGAAAGCTAAAGAGGTTAATGTGGATAGTTTGAATGAGACAAACTTGTTGGATGATTTACCAGCCAATCTTGATGACAATACTAAGGGATTCGATCAAAAGAAAATTCTTAGCTCAACTACAGATGATAAGGAGGAGGATCCTACTATTGGAGAGTTTTTTATAGCCACTAAGAGGAAATCTAACAAGAGCAAAAGGAAGGGCTCCAAAAACAACATTGTTTGATTTATGAAGATCTTAGCATGGAATGTGAGGGGGATCAACTACCCTAAAAAGCTCTCATCTTTAAGGGATTTTATCTATAACACTAACCCATGGATTTTTGCTCTTTTTGAAACTAAAATTAGTTATGAAAACCTTAAACTATTGAATAAACTGGGATCAAAATGGAATTTTGTCTCCAACTATCAAGCCTATAGGTATTGGAGAATAATTATTAGATATGATCTTACTTTGGTGGATGTTCAGACTATTGTCACAGAGATGCAAGTCATCCATATAAAATGTAAACCACTTCAGGTAAATGTTGACATTTTTGTCTCCTTTATTTACGGGTCCAGTCATGTTTTTAAGAGGAAGTTGTTATGGGAAAGTTTAATATAATTTCAGAATATGATCAATGGATCATGGCTCTTATATGGAGATTTCAATTCTACATTATACAGAACAAAAGATAAAGGTAATTTCATCCTGAGAAATTTTTCTCCTGACTTCAATGACTATGTAGATCAACCAGGAATCTTTGATCTAAAGTCACATAGGCATTTTTTTACCTAGACTAATAAGTAGATGAGAAGATGGGCTTTGAAGAAAAAACTTGATTGTGCTATAGTGAATAAGGATTGGATTACTTAGTTCTCAAATAGTGTAACTTCCTTCCTAGACCCCTTAATCTCAGATCATACGCCTATGCAAATTGAGAACCCTTTTCATAACCAGAACCGAAGAGGGCCATTCAAGTTTAACAATCTATTAATCGATGATAAGGGATACTTTAAGTTTCTACAAAAGGGAATGGAGACTACGATTGTAGGTATATACCAATATGCATGCGTTTAGAAGCTTAAAGCTATCAAAAGAGAGATGAAAATTTTAATGAGCACAAGGTCTACCTCCACTCAATAAGCAGTTAACAAAGCTATGGAGGAATTTGAAATGGTTCAGCATCAACTTGACTTGGTTCCTACCAATTCTGGCCTGTTGAATACCAAGAAGAATCTTTTGATGTCTTATCTTTCTAAAGTTGGGGATCATGACAGCTTGATGGAGCAAAGAGCCAAAGTTAATTGGTTAAAAGATTGTGAAAGATGCTCAAAATTCTTTTTCAATTCGATCTTAGCCAGGAAAATTGTAAACAGAATCTGCTCACTAAAGTGACAAAATGGAGAGGAAATTTCTAATCAAGAAGACCTTCTAAAGGAAGCTGAGAGATACTTTAAGAATTTCTATGGATCTTCTCAGAACCTAGCTAATTTTATCTCTCTCGAATCCTTTATGCATAAAAAGATCTCCCAGGAACAAGTTGTATCTCTCATTAAACCAGTGCAAGAAAAAGAAATAGAAGAAGTGTTATTCTAGATGAATCTGAATAAATCTCCTAGCCCTGATGGTTTAATGGGTTTTTTTTCAGAAGACATGGCAGGAGATTAGGCCTATGGTTAAGAAAGCAGTACTAGAATTCTTCTCTAGGGGGTTCTACTGAAAGAGATCAACAAAACTCACATATGCTTGATTATTAAATCCTCTTGTTCCTCTACTTTGGATAACTCTAGGTCTATTGCATGTACCAATTTTCTATATAAGATTATCTCCAAGATCTTAGTAAATAGGCTAAAGTTATTCCTGGATTATTTGATTTCTAACAACCAAAGTACTTTCTTACATGGTAGAATAATTGGGGATAATATTTCTATTGTTCAAGAGTTGATGAAAGGGTATCAAAGGAATAACAGCTCACCAAATTGTATCATAAAAGTGGACTTTAAGAAAGTTTTAGATCATGTTGAATGGGACATTATCCTTTCGACTCTAACACTCTTAGGGTTCCCTAAGGAGTTTGTCAATCAGGTTGAGGCTTGTATCACCACTCCTACTTATTCCATTCTAGTTAATGGTACTCCAACCAATACTTTCAAGAGTGTAAGAGGTTTAAGACAAGGTGACCCTATCTCTCCATATATCTTTATCATTTGTATAGAAGTCCTAAGTCATCTAATCCAACAGAAAGTGGGTGATAGCAAGTTTTTAAATTTCATACTAAATGCAAGAAGGTAGGGCTAATCAATTTATATTTTGTGTATAATATGTTGCTTTTCTCCAAGGCACATGGTAAGTCTATTGAACTACTTATGTCAACCCTGTCGTATTCAAGGATCTCTTAGGCTTGGAGATTAACTTTACTAAAAGTTAGTATATTTTAGCAGCAGGGGCTAACAACATAGAAAGTATAATCTCCTTAATAACAAGAATGAACAGAAAGCCATCTCCATTATCCTATTTGGGCCTTCCCATCACCACCAAAAGGATTCATTTTCGAAGTGCTTACACTTGATTGATAATATATAGAAAAGATCAGGAATGCGGTCTAATCGAGTGCTCTCTTTTAGAGGGAGATTGCAACTTATCAAATCAATGCTGAATTCCTTACATATACTAGTCCTCCAACATTTCTCTAGCTAAAGGGGTTATTGAAACCATTGAGAAGATTCCTGTAGGGAAACCTTAATTCAGATAGTCATTTTGTTAAGGTTAAATGGTAAAAATTTTTGCAAAAGGAAAGAAGAAAGGGGACTAGGCTTAATTCCAATAGCCTCCTTTAATAGAGCTGCATTAATGAAGAATCTTTATAATATCCTTCTGGAAAAGAAATCCCTTTGGATTCGGTGGTTTCATAGTTATACTCTAAAAGGTACTAGTATTTGGTCTATTTCAATAAAACCTTCCTTCTCTTGGCCCTTGACATGGCTATTGAAACTTAGACCTATACTTGAACCTTTGGTCTCTTGTAAGATTGGGAATGGTGATAAGGCTAACTTATGGTTTGAAAATTGGACAGGTAAAGGATCCCTAACTAGATATCCCCAGGCTCTTCAACTCTGGAATGATTTACTATCAATGCGAAGGTTAAATCCATCTTAATAAGAGGACAATGGAACATACTTGCAGAGCCTAACTATCAACCAAATCTAGATAAGAATGACACTTTCCAATGTCTCAACCTACCTCCAAACACTTTCAACATTGCAATATTTAGGAAGTGGCATATCCGGAATAATACAGGGCAGATTTGGTTTCCCATAGTGTGGCACAAGTCACTCATGCTGAGCTACTCTATTCTTCTATGGCTTACGGTGCTAAACAAGTTAAGTACTACAAATAGAATGCACTTCATCTCTACCAACCAAGCCTTTGATTTATATCAGATAGAGCTAGAATCAAGGCATCACTTATTCTTCAAACGCCCCTTCTCACAGTTTATATGGGAGCAAATTAAGGATTTGAATTTTATCTCTAATGCAGGTACAACTTTCATAGAAGCTATTTATTGGCTTCTAAAGCTGAGCCATACTCCTAAATATAATGAGTACATGTATATCATCCCTTTCGCCTCTTCCATCAAGGAGATTTGGCGAGAGAAAAACAATAGAAGATTTCAGAACAAGACTCGTACAAGAAGGGAGGATCTCATCTCTCTGATTGGTGGAATCAGAGAGAATATTCTCTGTTCTACTAGGTCAAAAAGTGTATGCCCTAATCTAGCCTCATCATGGAGAATCAACTTTTAATATAGAGAAGGAGCAAACTAAAGGTGGAAGGATGACGATACCTGCGAAATCCATGCACCTCTGAGGTAGAAGTTGACATTGGAGAATAGCTTGAACCCATAGAGTGATATCTGGAAGTGCCACCGCTCGTAGAGAAACTCCGGAAGCATCTATGACTTTAAAGGAGCATCCTCCGTCACTACACCCAAATGAAAGAAGGCTGAACATTTTACCCTCATTTGGTAGGGTTGCACGTAGAGGGGAAAAGCGAACAGTTTTTGACTTTTATGTTAAATGGGTTGCCTTGCGTTTAATGCAGAAGCTTGGATCTAAACATCACTATTGTCTTAGTATTACACGCCTACGTAAAATGTTGTTGTTTCGTTGATTTGTAATAGTTGGTCTACTTCTCTATAAACGTCACGATTTCATTTAATATAATTCTTTAACTTTTAAAAAAAAGAACTAGTAGTGAATAACACTGAGTTATCAACAAACTATTGAACTATATATGGCTTGTAGGAATTTAGAGAATAAATAGGCAGATTGTTGGTTATAACTTGATAGAAGTGATGCCAGGACCTCCTGATTGTTTGAGTGTACAAATTGAAGGCCATTTAACTCTAGGAATTTTCTTGTGGCTAGTAAAACGACGCTAAAGAATTTCTCTCAATAATGTTTTTTTTAATAATTTTTAGTGAGAGACACTCTAAAATTTCCTAGTGAGAGAAAAGGTGGTGAAAACTGTATCCATCGTTTCTTCAAGCTTTAACTGCTTTTTCCAGTCTGTTATCTAGTCGAGTGACTACGTCTGCAGCACTTCAACCTCGAGGCCTCCAATGGAGTCCCTAAAAAACGAGCGACCTCTGTCCAAAAGGGGACGGATGAGGAAGTGTGAGGAGGATGTTCTGACTCCACCACAGCTGTCCTATAGTGCTGCTGTCGCAGGGGGATCACCTGCCGGGGTAACTAAGGATGATATCGCCTGGCCTGTCAAGGAGACGATTGAGCTTGAAGAAGGCGACATAACCTCAGGGTAGGACTAAAACTGTCTCAAAAGTTCAAGGAAAAACTCGATAACCAATGGAATACTGCGGTGGTGGTGAAGCTCCTGGGACGATGCATTGGATTCCACACACTTAACACCCGCTTGAAAACTCTTTGTAGACCGACAGGAGCTATGAAAGTTGTCGACCTTGAGCACAATTTTTTCCTTGTCCACTTCAAAGACAAAACCAACTTCCTCCATGCACTGACTGTTGGCCCGTGGATTATCTATAAGCAAGCTCTATCGGTGCAACATTGGCTGCCCTCATTCCGACCAACGCAGGGATATGCAAATTGGGCGAAAATATGGATCCATTTTCCTTATCTCCCTATTGCTCGGTACCACCCCGGTATACCCACGGCCTTGGGAAATATAGTTGGCAAAATAATGAGGATAGATGAGACCACTTTGCAGACCCAACGAGGACGTTACGCTTGCCTAGCCGTTGACGTCGATCTCAGCAGCCCCCTGTGAACAACAGTGGAGTAAGACGATAAAGAGTTACAGGTGGCGTATGAAGGGTTGCCGAAATTATGTTACCAGTGCGGCAAAGTGGGACATGAGATGACGGTCTGTCCTCAGCGCCACCAAGCAAACAACTCGAGCCCACCTCCTGCTGAAGGCACGTCAGGGATTGCACTGATAGCAACAGTGACGGTTGAAGGAGGTTAGGGAAGACCTGCGGCGAGGACACAACCCACGAGCAAAACACCCACTAGCTTCGGGCCATGGGTTCAGGTTCAGAGGAAACAACGGCCTCCCTCACAATGGCTACCGCAGAAGGAGCGTCCCTCTAGGCAACGTCAGACTACCAAGGTAAACAGCAACGTGTCCCCTCACCAGTCAAGTTTTAGATACGCCACGCTGACAGAAAATAATCTGATGGAAATCATGGTTGGGAAAGCTAACGAGTACCCACAATTAAATTTTAGGAATAGGCTTGGACAGAAACTAAGCCTAGGAGACTTTTTAGGATCCAATAAGCAACCCCCATAAAGTCTAAGTTTTAAGGCTACTAGGGTCCCACAAAATTCCAGAAAGGGACCTAAAGAACATAAAGGGGGCCCTTCACAGCAAACTCGGGGGGAAAATTCTTAGGTTAGTATTATCTAAGAAAGGGACTCGAAAAGAGTCCCTAACGTTCAGCTACAACCCACCAATCTAGACAACAACATAGCAATTGAATTACCCTCACACACCAATATATTGTGTGATCACCAGGTCCTGGTGGATCAGGGCTTGGAAGTTGACGAGAGGCTCCAACTGATGGAAGGATTGGAAGCCCAAGAGGAGCCTGTCACCAATAGGGATCTCTCTGCGCCCCTGCAGACAGACCCTCCTGATATTAAAGGGAGATCAGCTACACCGGAAGCCATGACTTAGATGGAAAGTGATGAGGTGTAAACACTGCAGTCCGTGGGTGATGAAGTCAAGGCCACTCCAATAGGAGGTGCCGAGTCGATTTAAATAGTAGTTTTTTTCGTTAATTATTTCAATCCTTATTTGAAATTGTCAAAGGGTAAGGGGACTAATTTCCAGGTCATCCTGCGTAACTACCTTAGAACCTATAATCCGGGTATCCTTGTTTTGTTGGAAACCAGAATTAGTGGTAATCGAGTCCTGGAAGTAATTCGTACTTTAGGGTTTGACTTTTTGTTTAGAGTACAAGCTGAAGGCTTCTCGGGAGGGATATAGCTTTTATGGAAGGAGGTTTTTAATATCTCTATCATCTTAGCCCACCGTCAATTTATTCATACCTCCGTCAAGTATAATTCTCACTCTTTCGAGTTCACCGCTGTTTATGTCAGTCCTCAAGTGTCATCTCAGAACCATCTTTGGACCGCTTTGGAATGGGTTGGAAGATCCCTCCATAGACCCAGGCTTGTAGGAGGAGATTTTAATGCAAAACTGGAGTTAGCAAATAAAAGGGGAGGGGCTAGGGCAACGCGAGTAGTGAACAAAAACTATCAAAACTGGGTACACAGGAGTAGCCTCCATGACCTAGGATACATAGGCTCCAAGTTTACGTGGTGCAGAGGACTGATCCAGGCCAAATTGGACCGTGCCTTTGGCTCGTCGAAATGGATGCATGCATAACTTCCCTCAAAACATGGATCACAGCCCTATGTTGATTCGCTTTAATCATATGCCAACAAGTCATTTAAAACCCCTGAGCTTCAGATTCCAAAATGCTTGGTTAACCCATTCAGGGTTTGATGATGTAGTCGAAGAGCACTAGATTTCAGAAGAGGAGACCATGAGTAAATCGCTAGCCCACCTAGCCCAATACCTCACAAACTGGTACCGCTCCGATTTTGAAATATTTTTCTTCAGAAAAAAGACTGCTAGCGAGACTGCAGGGTATCCAGAAAGCCATGACCGAGAATAATTTAGAGTCCCTGTTAGCCTTGGAGGAGCAATTGAGTGGAGATCTGCTGCAGGTGTTGAGTGAGGAGGAAATCTATTAACACCAGAAAGCCAGATGCGACTGGATTTCGAAGGGAGATAGAAATACTCCCTTAACAAACCTTCCGCTTTTCCAACGACGCTTTCTTAACAAAGCTGGGCTGGGCCCTGATTACCCAACCTTCCGCTTTATGGGTCAGTATTGTACGAGCTAAATATAGACTAGACCCACAATTTCTCCCCCACACAATAGAGAGGCGTGGAGCTTAGGGCTTTTGGAAAGGATTTTCAGCAACTTGGCCTTTTGTACGATAAGGGTTAAAATGGAAGTTGGGAAATGGTAGGCGAATCTCTTTTTGGCTGGATGATTGGGCCAAAGAGTAGGACCCCCTGCTCCTGTGGCAACTTCTCCTATACTCGAAGACATTCTGTATGCTAAAATAGCAGATCTGACAGACAAAGCTGGAAACTGGAAGTGGAATTTGTTCCAACATTACCTCCCTTTCTCAGTCTGTCTAGATCTTGCAGATATAATCTTGAATGAAGAACGATCAGCGGAGGATACCATGAGGTGGGGTCAAACTAAAAACGGACGATTCACAGTAGCGTCAGCCTACGAGTTAATTGAAGGTAGCACCGGGGATACAAATGCTAGCCTCTGGGATCTAATCTGGAAATGGGCGGGGGCCTAGCAGATTAGAGTGTTCCTTTAGTTACTGAGCAAGCAAAAGTTTCTAACCAACCAACAAAGAGTAGCTTATCATATTGCTACAGATAGCAGGTGTCCCATCTATGGACAAGAGGAGTCCACTATCCATATCGTACCAGATTGTCCGAGGGTTCAAGCATTCTGGAGAAAGTATCCCCTGGGGCTGAGTGATATGGCCTTCTTTCAACAAAAAGTGGTCGTATGGGTGAAATCCAACCTTATGGAACATTCCCACGAGATGCATAGGGAATGGGCTACTATTTTTGGAGTCGCCTATTGGATGTTGTGGAATTGGTGTAACAAAGCCTCTTTGAAGCTGATTTCGTTTGGTTGACGGATGGTACGAAAGTTGTGATGGATTACGTGGAGTGGATAGTCAGGACACGAGCAGTAGAAAACTATGTCTTTCCGAATTAGGGTCTCCCAGTGGGCAGTCTAGTAGGGTGGTCTAAACCACCGAAAAACTAGGTCAAACTCAACACGGATGGAGAGATTAAACAAAGATCGTCCACAGCTACCACTAGGGGTTTAATTCGTGACAGCACCGGCCAATAATGCGGTAGGTTTACACAACATATTGGACGCGAATCACCGCAAGTTGCTAAACTTTGGAGAATCCATTCGAGTCTGTTATTGGCTTGGTCAATAGGGTACCGCCAAGTCATTGTCGAAGTGAATTCTTTAGAAGTTATTAATATTCTTTCCTCTTCAAGGACAGAATTTACTGAGCAAATTTCTTTGATGGCAGGTACCCGAAAGTTACTCCAACGAGATTGGGAAACCCAACTGCAGCATGTATACCGAGAAAGGAACCAGTGTGCAGATCACTTGGTCGCCCTCGCAGTCCGATCCAGCTCAGTCATACATTATCTTTAGGAACCACTATTATTAGTAGTAGAGCTCTTCCTCCGGGACAAGCTAGGAGCTTTACATCGCAGAACTATAGGCTATCTTTTTTTTTTCTCCCTTGTATTTAAAAAAATAAAGAATTTCTCAGTGCAATGTGAAAACACCAATAAGTGGTTACATTACATATCATAATACACATTAGACAAGAATGCACTTCATATTACAGAATAGTTACTGAGTATTAACTTAACTAATTTAAACTAGTTTGATGTAATTTTATTAGTTTTGGTACGTAGTTTTATCGTTCATTCTGGTACATAGTTTTGTCACCAAGAAAAATGTCTTCAAACTGAAAACAAGAGAAGAACAAACTCCCATTTCCAGTTAGACAACACCATAAGCCTCCGGCGACAGTCTTGGCTTTGGGTGAACCATCAACGGCACTGCGCGTTGCAGAGTCAACCCATAAGCTTCATCCATGTTGAGCTTATAAGGAGTCAACCCATCAGCCAGTTCCCAGTCAAATGCATGAATGAGAGTGGCAGTCATTAACTGAACCATCCGCAATCCCAAGCTCATACCTGCGCAGATTCTCCGTCCAGCCCCAAAGGGAATCAACTCGAAATCGTTTCCTCTCACGTCCACTGGCGCCTTTTCTCCTCCAGGTAAGAACCTGTCGGGTCGGAATTCCATGGGCTCCGACCACTCTTTTGGGTCGTGAGATATGGCCCAAACGTTGACCAAGAGAGTTGAGCCCTTAGGGATGTAATAGCCGTTGATTTCGCAGCTCTCGGCGGCGATCCTTGGAAGAGATAGCGGAGTTGATGGGTGGAGGCGGAAGGTCTCTTTGACGACTGCTTGCAGGTACGTTAGTTGCGGGAGATCCAATTCGCTGATTAGTCGGTCACGCCCCACGAGGGAATTGAGTTCTTCTCGGACCCTAGCTAGTGCTTCTGGGTGTCTAATTAGCTCCGCAATGGCCCACTCTGTCGTGCTTGACGACGTGTCGGTTCCCGCAGTGAACATGTCCTGCCAAAACCATAGAGTACTTTTTATCCTTTATTTCAAAAATAGAGTGAGAAGTGAAAACTGAAAAGAGGAATATGAATAAATAGAAAAAGAAAAGAATTACCGAAAGCAACGCTTTGATTTCGGTATCGGCGAGCTTACCACACTCATCATCATCGGACTCAACTTTCAACGAGATCAACGTACTGAGCAAGTCCACGTGTTCGGCGCCACCATCACCAGGCACGATCTTGTACTCCTCCAAGATGTTGCTCAAGAACCTGTCGAATTTCTTGTGGAGCTTCTTCATTTTAGCAGCCACGCCCTGTAAATCTAACCATTCCAGAGGGGGAATAAAATCCCCGATGTTGAAAACGCCGGCCAAGGTCATTAACTCCACCACCATCGACTTGAACTCATCGGCTTTATGGTCCGCGCCGCCGCTGCCGTCGCCAAACACCCGGCGACTCATCATGGCGCGCCCAAGGACATTTGCCGTGCACACGTTGAGAAGTTGCCCCAAGTTCACCGCCACTGGGCCAGCAGTCGCCAGTGCTCGCGCGAGGATTGCCACCTCCTCCTGCAGGATTGATAAACTTTTAAGTCGCTAATGCTAATCATAACACCTGAACTTAACCGGCTGGGTCGTATATTTGCTAAATCAACGCCAGTAGACACCCAGTCCCAGATCTCTAAATTGTTATGCTATTCCATGCATATGTGTATTATTATTATCATTTGTAGCGGTCGATAGAACGGCATTATTCTATCTGAATGCCGATTGTAATTTGGATTAACCTTAACTTGTTCTTTCTAATCACCTTCAATACCTTACTTGCCAAGAGCAAAAGTAAGAATAGGGATCTTTACTAAACATTTAAGCTAAGATCAGAATTTATTTTCTTTTGCTGGCCTGCTTTCTCGTTCCAATCAACATCCTAAGTTTGATATATCCATCCATAAAGCGTGCAATCTAAAATCTGCATAATTTGAGGTATCACCCAACATTTCATGCGGCATATTTATGGAAGTGACTGGAACACAGCATTCAGGTGTCCGCCAGATTGGTACAGTGACATGACAACATTATTCGTTCTCTCACAAATTAAGGATAGTTGCGTTTAGGAGCAAAAGTCTCTACCCATGGTTTTTAGGTCAAATCACTATATTTGAAATACGTCTCAAGTTGAATACAATATCAGAGGCCAATATAGTATATAAGACTCTTTTGAAAGTGACGTTATATGTGAATTTGGCGTTCATTGGGCAGATTGACTGATGTAGATTGCATGCATTAATCTAAATAACATAAAATGGTGGCTAATTAAGGAAAGATATAACCTGTCGCACTTGTCGATAATCATCCAAGGCCTTGCTCGAGAAAAGTTGAACGGATGTGATTTTCCGGAGCAAGCGCCACCGGGGGCCGTAGGGAGCAAAAACGAGGTCTTGGTAATTGTAAGCCATATGTTTGGCGCCAGAGTTGGGTGGCCGGCTAGAGAAATTGGCGTCATGTGTCTTCAAGAACTGAGCTGCCACTGAGGCCGAAGTCGCCACCACCACGTCGACAAACCCCAGACGGAGGTGCATGAGAGGGCCGTAGGTTTCGGCCAAAGCAGCAGTGGATCGATGAGGCATGGGGCCCAAATGGGGGAGGTTTCCTAGTAAAGGCCATGGCTTTGGTCCTGGTGGAAGAGGAGGATGTTGACGGCGGAGGAGTGGGCGGAGAAAGTAGACAACAAGCACAGCTAGCAAAGCAGAGTAAAGAATGAGAGGAGACATACTTTCCTTATCTAGAAGAAGAAAAAACGAGTCCACTGGTAAGAGAAGGGACGTGTTAGACAACTATAAGCCCCTCAGTTCTTCAGTCCCCTTTTATTCTGTCCAACCCTACTCCACTTTCATCTACAGAGGATCATGTCCCACTATAAGGAGGGAACGACGAAAGTAAGTGACTGTAGTATCATCCAACATCTACACTAAATGCTCGACCGGATTCACCCATCAACTTCTTGTTCGTGTCGTGTAGTACTAGTAGGATGAGTGGAACCGTTTGATATGGAAACAGATGTAAATTATTATATTAAATTAGACAAAATAAATCAATCATGCTTGCTTAATTAAGCTTATTAAATTGCACCATAACAACTTCTTACTCATCCAAGCCTAAATTGTAATAACATAAGAACGCTTACTCATCATACATAACACTTGAGCCTAAATTGCAACATAAATATGGAGCAGACATAATACTTGATTGTGGATAACAATCTAAAATAACATCTAATGACTTATACGAAATTCAAATAAAGGAAGGAAAACTATAAAGGGAAAGCACAACTAATTGTAAAAAATGTTATAATAGAGATAAGAAGTAAAGTTAAAGCAAATAGATTGAGACGGAAAAAGTAACTTTATTGATAAAATATGATAAAGATCACGTAACAAATAACAAGATTAAGAAATGCAATTAAACTCCTATGATTGTATCACTATTCAATTAAAGGTGATTAAAATTTTACTAAATTAATAAGAAACAAATATATTAAAATCATGATTAAAAAATCATAATTAATGTTAACATTCCATCTTAATACTAATTTGGAAGGATTCTTATCCCAAGCATGAGAAGCTTACTCAACTTCACAAAAGTAAATTAAATTTAAATGAGTTGAAATGAAAAAAAAATACTTTATTAAGTTTTAAAATGACTTGTTTACTCAATTAATATGTATAGTATAATCCAATTGATTCCTATTTAAAATACTGGATTTCTTGTTTCAGTTAATTAAGAGGAGCCATTGAAAGAACATATTCAAAGTCGTGATCAATCCCTTTTTCAAATCCTACTGCATCCTTATTAGCCCTTCCTGCGTGCTATAAATAACCTACAAATAAGAAGAACCTTAGAACAAAATAGGAGGTTGCTAGCCAACTTTTAGGAGAGATACAATTGACTGTATTGGTCTCGATAGCTACGTCACTTACGAAATTTAATGAACCTAAAGGTACATAAGTCTTATATCTTGCGAAATTTAATGAACCTAAAGGAACATAAGTCTTATATTTTGCATAACACTGTTCTTGTCAAGGTTGTATATTCGTTTTCAATATACTCAAGTCCAAATCGTTTTGACCCCTTGAAGGTTCTAACCAAGAAGTATGCAAATCCTAAAAACATATAGTTTTTCTTCCAAAATTTACTTCTCCAATGGGTGAGTGCATTAGAAATTTACCTATCCCGTAGGTGAGCAAATCCCATATTAGCTACAAGACGTTGGTCTCTATTTAGAAAAGTATAAACTTGAGTTTATGAAGCTTTTGGTTTAGTGGGATTATAAAATTCCACCCATACATGCCCACCAATTATATCTTCCAAATCATTCACGTTAACAATTCATCCTTCCCATCAAAAAGGAGATTTACGTAAATAACCAAAAATAACACTTAGGCTAAGGGTTAAGTTAGTAATTTTTCTTAAATCCCCCAAAATAAATAGTCTTTAATACTAGAAGAAAAACGCCTACACTTAGCAAGATATACTTTATAACGTATATAAAGTATATAATGGGTTGGACGAACACATTAAGCATCAGTTCTAAGAAGAGCTAGATGAGGTGATTGAACAAATACCGCACAGCGAGGTAGTTATTCTAAAAGAAGATTTTAATGGTTATATAGGATCAGCATTAGACAATTATTCAAGAACATATGGAAGTTTTAGGTATGGTGAAAGGAAAGATAGTGGGAAAACTTTGCTAGATTTTACGGTAGCGTTTAAGTTGGTGATAGCCAATTCTTTTTTCAAAAACATAACGAGCAACAGGTGAATTTTAGGAACAGAACCATGAGGACTCAGATTGACTACTTTCTAATACAACGGAGTGATCAGTCTAGCTGTAAGGATTGCAAGGTGATACCTAATCCTTGCATGTCAACTCAACATAAGTTGCTAGTTTTTGATCTTTTATTAAGGATTGGAGCAGGAAGAGAAGTCTTAGGAGGTTTACCAAAATCATATGGTGGAATTTGAAAGGGGATATGGTGGGCTACAAGGTAATAAGAGGGAAGGTTGGTGGTGGAATGAAGATGTTTAAGAAAAATTTATGTTCAAGAAGGCTACCTATAAAGCTATATAGGATAGCTCCATAGAGGTAGAGAGAGTTAATAATAAAGAAAGATATAAACTGGCAAAGAAAGAGGCGAAGATGATAATCTCATAAGCTAAAAGTGGAGCTACAAGAAACTTTATCAACAATTGAATACTAAAGATGGAGAAAAGGATATTTTTAAGTTAGTGAAAGTTAGGGAACGAAAAGCATGGGATTTTGATCAAGTCTGTTGTGTAAAAGATGAAGCAAGAAGAGTGCTTGTAGCTGAAAATGACATCAAGAGTAGATGAAAGAGGTACTTATATAGACTCTTAAATGAAGGTGTAGAGGATAACATTTGTTTAGATGACTTTAGCTCGTTTGAGAGGTTTCGTAATTTTACTTGCTACCCATAGATTACGAAGGATGAAATTAAAAATACGTTGAGGGAGATGAAGGGATGATATATGTTTATTGTTGATACATTTAATCATTTACACTTAGCGATTAATGATATGAAAATACTTAAGATACTCACTTTAATTCATATATGATTTTAGGAACAATTTGGAAGTAAAGAAATTATAATGAGTCAAAAACACTGCATTTGGGTCATTTTTCAAATATCAATACTCACTTGTCTTCATAGAGTGAGCCAAAGAAAATTAAAAGACAAGAAAAATGAAAACATGAAGAAAAAAATGTGAGATGTATAGATTGTGCATGGAAATTTCATACATATATTCATGTGAATTAATGGCCATGCAAGTTAGTAATTCAATTAATGGACAAAGGAAGGCATTATCATAAGCTTAAAATGACGTGCAAGCAGTTGGATATAGGAGCAAAATGACACAGGAAGGTGGGAGCAATCCAGCCCAAAGCAGAAGGAAGCTACCGTTAAATGTTAGCATC
>JANSVA010000007.1:15950188-15970160 GCA_025504915.1 Erythroxylum reticulatum | reverse complement strand
TAAGGGATTACTAAGTGACGTTTAGAGTGGATAAATTAATTCATCTTTGGGTAAAGGCGATTAATTACTCTTAAAATTCACCTACAAAGGTAGTAAATTTTAGTTGTGGAGAATAGCTAATTCAATATTAAAATCGACAAAAATATCATTCCCTAAGAGAAAGTCATTCCCCTTTGCCGTTAAAACTTTTAGTTACCAAATTGTTGCAATCTTTTCTTAATTAGTTATTGCACAAATTTGTTACATTGATAGTTATTTTGATTACATTGAATTGGGTAGTTGTTTAGAAATTTATTTAAGTTAATTTGTTTTAAAAAAAATTCTTTACATTATTTTTATTTTTCTAAAATTTCATCCAACCTGATTTCAAATACCGTTAGTTAGCGTAGAATTGAATTTTCTCATAATCCCTATGAACACGACTCGGTTCTTACCGATTTATTACTCACTTTGACAACCGTGCACTTGCGGTTCGAACAAGAAGGAGGTAATAAAAAAAGATACGACAATGTTAAACCTTACCGAGGACATGATTAATAATAGAATACTTTGACGTGCTAGAATTCAAGTAAAAAATCCCTCTCTTAATATTTTTCTTATATCTTTGAACTCTTGCCTTTAACCTCAGTGGTATTTACGTATTATTATTATTGTTGTTATTGTTATTATTATTAGTACTATTATTAATATCTTTATTATTAGCATTAGTATTTGTATTACTATTATGTTTATTATTAGTAATGTTTGTATGATTATTATTATTGGTATCTATTATTATTAGTATTACTTCTTTATTTTTACTATTATTCATATTTTATTTTATGCTATTTTATTTTATTCCCTATTATTATTACTACGATTATTATGTTTATTTGTTTTATTTTATTTTTTGATTTTTTGATTTTACTTTTATTTATTCTGGCTATTATGGCATTCCTACATTAAAGTATCTTTTTTACAAGATAAATCCACATGCTTAATAGGGACAATTTGAAGGATAATTTGAAGTTTTGGGTAGCAGTGGTTATAATGTACATCTCGTTATGTTGTTGGCCGTGGCGTTAAAAAGATGCCGTTTGGGCAGCTGTGGTTATTCCAAGGGGCCTAATTCCTCTGTCCCCAACAACTCAATACCCCATATACCACTTGCTCTGTTCCCAACAATCCAACCTCATGTAGGTACATGGGGTACCAGATTGTTGAGAATAGAGGATCTGAAGGGTATTCTGAGCCTTCTGGGTACATGGGGTACTGGTTGTTGGGACTGAGCCTTTCGTTACGTTGTTGGCTGTGGCGGTTAAAAGATGCCATTTCGGCAGCTGTTACTTCAAACTATGTGACGTTACATTTTTCTTCGTATTTAATAACTTTTATTTATATGAACTGGAATAGGACGAAACGAAAGACTAAACATACCCGGAAAAGCGGATGCGAAACATCATAGTTATTTCCCAAAAACATAAGCATGATTTTCACATATAATCCCACCCCAACAGTAAAGCACACGTCTTACTAACATCTAAGTACGAGGGACAAGCTTTACACTGACACCAGAAGAAGAAAAAACGCAAAACTATGTATAGTTGTTTATTGAAAAGCGCAAAAGACAATAAGACAATGTCCTATCCCACCCATCAGATAATACAAAAGCAAAAGGGTCAAAAACTAATTTACTCCACCATTTCACTTGCATCATCATCCTCATTATCAACTATCTCCTCAATTTTCATCTTCTTCACCGCTTGAGCTGCGTCATTTCTTGAGCCATTGGGAATTTGAATTAGCACATCCGCTTTTTGCCCAGTGACTGCATCTACAAGCCCACCATTCTTCTCCACCCTATACGCCAGACTCTGCCCGCTTGGCTCAGCGTCTATGTACACAGTTGAGTTCTCATCGATTTCTTCTCTTACAAGCATTTTTGACAGCTCTGTGACCACCTTCTTCTCCAGCCATCTCCTGATGGGTCGTGCTCCATATACCTGCATGGGTTTATAATGTTTAGTTTTCGAATTTTAATGGGTTCATAAAGTTGAGCAATTACATGAGAGTCTCGTCTAGTAGACTTACCGGATCATAGCTTTCCGCCAATATGAAGTCTAATGCAGCATCGGTTACTGCCAATGCAACACCCCTTTCAGCAAGACGGCTGGCTACATCTTTCATCTGTAATCTAGCAACCTTCCTCAATTGGTCATGCGAGAGTGGATCAAAAATAACAATTTCGTCCAGCCGGTTCAGCAATTCGGGCCTAAACTGCTTCCTCACCTATACAGAAGAAACATTATATACGATTTTTAGCTGGAAAATTTTGATAAGAGAAGGGACGAAGCACGACAAAAGCAACTAAACCATAGGCTTACCTCCTGCATGACCCGATCACGAGCAACTTTCATGGTGCATTTGCCCGTCAATCCTGTCAGAAGATGTTCAGCACCAAGATTGGAGGTCATAATAATAACCGTATTCCTGAAGTCTACAGTACGGCCTTGGCCATCAGTTAATCTTCCATCATCCAGAACTTGAAGAAGAGTATTGAACACGGAGGGGTGTGCTTTTTCCACTTCATCAAACAAGACAACGCTGTAAGGCCTTCTCCTAACAGCTTCAGTAAGCTGTCCACCTTCCTCATGACCCACATACCTGATAAAATTTTAATGTATATGAGACAAAGTACTACAAATATATATTAAACAAAGTGAAAAAAGAATGGTAGTAATATTTACCCCGGTGGAGCACCGATAAGACGTGCAACAGAGTGTTGCTCCATGTATTCAGACATGTCAATCCTCACCATTTGATTTTGATCATCAAAGAGTTGCTCAGCAAGAGCTTTAGCAAGTTCAGTTTTGCCAACACCGGTAGGTCCCAAGAAAAGGAACGAGCCAGTAGGCTGTTGTGGCCTTCCTAGACCCGCCCTGGACCTAAGCACAGCCTCTGCAACAGCTTCAACAGCTTGATCTTGTCCAACCACCCTTTGATGTAGCCTGTCTGCGAGTCCGATAAGCCTTTCCTTATCATTCTGTCCAAGCCTGGTGACAGGAATTCCAGTCCACCGACTTACAACTTCGGCAATGTGCTCAGGTCCAACAGTTTCCGTAAGCATCAGGTTCTCTTCTATGCTTCCTTCTAGTCGTGCAATAGCTGCATCCACTTCCTCCAGGGCTCCGTATTTCAAATCTGCAACTCTAGCTAAATCGTATCTTCTTTCAGCCTCCTGTATGGAATACAATATTTCTTCTCTCTTCTGCTTCAGTCGCCGGATTTCATCAATTCTTCCTTTCTCTTTCTTGTATTTCATTGTTAAAGGCTGAAGCCGATCTCTTAGGTCATCTAATTCTTTTACAACCTTCAATGAAAAAAGATAAATTGTAAGTACGAAAGAATACCTCTGAAAAGTGAATGTCTAACAAGTAATTAGGCTGACACTTACTTCAGCAAGTCGAGCTTTGCTTGCTTTATCCTTCTCCTTCTCAAGCGCATGAAGTTCAACTTCCAATTGAATTTTCTTCCTCTCCAGATTATCAATTTCTTCAGGCTGACTATCCAATTGAACTCGAACATTTGCACATGCTTCATCAACCAAATCAATTGCTTTATCAGGCAGATGGCGTCCTATGAAACAGGAAAGACACAAGCTTTTCAGACATGAGAATAATAATATAAGCAGGTTCGGTCACAACATTAAGATACTGAAAGCAACAATTTCACCTGTTATGTAACGATTCGATAACTGAGCTGCAACGACAAGAGCACGATCTTGAATGGTCACACCGTGATGACCCTCGTACTTCTCTTTCAAACCTCTAAGAATGTTAATAGTGTCTGTAACGCTAGGTTCAGCCACATAAACTTGTTGGAATCTTCTCTCAAATGCTGCATCTTTCTCCACATACTTCCTGTACTCTTCTAGTGTTGTAGCACCAATGCATCTAAGCTGCCCTCTAGCAAGCATTGGCTTGAAAAGATTAGCAGCATCCATAGATCCCTCGGTTCTACCAGCTCCAAGAACAAGGTGGATTTCATCAATAAACAATATCACCTTCCCTTCTGCTTCCTCCACCTCTTTCAGAACAGCCTTCAACCTTTCCTCGAATTCTCCCCTGTACTTGGCTCCGGCTACCAGGGCACCCATGTCAAGAGCAATGAGCCTCACATCAGCAAGATTACTTGGCACATCTCCCCTCACAATCCTTTGTGCCAAACCTTCAACCACAGCAGTTTTACCAACACCTGGCTCACCGATCAGTACTGGGTTATTTTTGGTCCTCCTCGATAGAATCCTAACAACCCGTCTAATCTCCTCATCTCTTCCGATCACTGGATCAAGCTTTCCAGCTTGTTCTACAAGATCTCTACCATAAGTCTTCAAAGCTTGGAAACTGCTATCTCCGGAGGCACTCTCCACTTTCCTCCCTTCCTTTCCTCGGAGTTTATCAACTTCAGATTTAACCTTTCCCGAGACAACTCCGGCTTCCTTCAATAAGTCACCAATCTGGGAATCCTCAAGAAGTCCTAAGATCATCTGATCTACCGCCAAATGCGTGTCACCCCTCGACTTCTGCGACGCTTGTGCACGCCTCATGACTTTAATAAGACTGGTACTAGCGGGAACTTCATCTGGAGGTGGAGACTGGGACGGGAGTTTCTTCAACGCCTGATTGAACACCCTTTCCGCTGCCTGTGCAGCCTGTTCTCCGGCAGCAGCATTCGTAATAGCTTGTCGGAAGATACCATTCGGGTCCGAAATTAGGGCCACGGCCAGGTGAAGAGGTGTTATCTGTGCATGGCCATTGGTGATTGCAAGCTCGTGGGCTGTAGCAAGAGCCTCGTTGGTCTTATGAGTAAACTTGGAAGGATCCATGTCTCGACTTCACTAACTCAGCAAAAACTATTCCATCACACAAAAACATGAGTAAGTATTCAGAACTCGAACAACAGCAAAGTACTTCTCCAAATAAAAAAAAACTGCGTAAACACACCAAAAAAAAAAAGTCCATAAGACTGATACAGGATGCAAATCATTCCACCAACTACCACCGCCATAAAAACTCAAGGAACGCATAACAGGGGAGTAGAAAGTTACCTTTGAGAATTGGCACCGACAAAGTTGAGCGGATCGACTGAATTGTTGTTTAGAAGTTAGTCTGTATGTACGAATGTGAAGAGTGAAGAGAAATGAGAGAAGGGAGAGGCAGTTTTGTTGAGAGAAAAAGAGACATCTGGAAGAGCCTACATACGTGGGCCCAGAAGCTGCTAGAATAAGCTATGATATTCTTTCTCGTTGCTTCCACTCTTTTTTTAACATATGACTTACCCGATTTTGGCCACCCTCTTTCGAAGATTCCAGACAGACCCATTTATTGTACATTAAACATTAAAGGTGGAAAGTAAAACTGTTTTCTTATAAAAGTCAAAATTAGGATTGATTTCAAGACTTGCAGTTACTTTTTATATAAAATTTGAGGTTTAAATTCAAAGTTGGATTAGTCCGCTCTTTCAGTCCATATAGTTGGGACATATCAGATCTAATTGAGTACCATACCATCATAATTGTACCAATCACAGAACTATTATGGTAGAATCAGAACTCTTAGAACTAAGGAGAAAAAGGAAAACTGAGATTATAACGGGTAAAAAGCCCCAATGCAATTCCATACCATATCTCCAGAAACTGCAGTTTGAAGCGCAAGGTATACAAATACCTTGTTTGAGACACATACAGCCATTTATAATCTTTTCATCAAGTTGGATATAAACTATACAACACAAAAACCCAAGTTCTATCTATAAACAGTTCTAAGAATTGTGTACGGCAACTTCTGGGAAACCAATGACATGCCAGGACTTCCCAGCTCCACAATCAACATTTGATCTTCTTTCCTCCTCCATTTTCCCGCTCACAGAACTCCACAACACTGCAAAGCTGGGGAGAAAAATAGTGTTTGCATCAACAATTTTGGTGATAGAAAACTGCCAAAGTTCCATTGCAACAATAGTATGGAAGTTAGCAAGTACACAGTAGCAATGCCAACACTCATCACTCTTACCACCCTTTGAAATACAACACAGAAAACAACACTTCAAATCCTTTCGACAGTTTTCAGTAGAAAGTTTTATTAGCAGTTCTCTATCCTTTGAACTATGTTATAATTTTTGAAGTTTTTTTTTGATAATACGACATACAAACTTAAAAATAAATTGGCAGTCCATACTCGATTGTCAGGCAAATGTTGAAGCAGAAACATACTCATCCTATGCTGAAGAATCTTTATTACTATGCTACAGAAAAACAGTATGAGCAATTAGGTCGTCGTGCAGGTGCAACACTTGCCTTTTCTTCTTTTGTTAGATAACGTACCAGATAACTACTAGGACCTCTAATTTCACTCGGAACAGAAAATAGCACCCTATTCTTTTAAGCTCAATGGAATCATATCCACAAGAAATAGAATATATATGGAAGATGCAGTTACGTCATCCCATTCTAAACAGAACTGAAGCATATGAAGCCATGATCCTATTACCAGTCCCTAACTGCGCTTCTTATATTTTCTAAGGAAACACCTGGACTTGGGCCAAGTATGTTCAGTTTTTGGAGATATAACAAAGAATATCATGTATGATAAAGTCAAGATTTTTTAACTGGAACCCATGTGGTCCATAATATGCACCAACCCTAGGATGAAGACAATTTCTCATGGGACCAAGGTCAATGTAGCACAACTCATGGTTAATTACTTTATAGAAACATGAAAATGGAATTAATGATCCTATGGATGAGGTTATCCTCAAATGGGTGTCACTAGGAATGTCAATGACTTGTGCCGATGAATGTGCTCAAATATGCAAGTTTAGGAATGTCTTTAAAGCAACATGACAATAGAGTTCCCAATCCAACGGTATAATTCCAACTACCATATGTGTTCCTAGAATCTAAAGATATGATTACTGAATTTAAATCTGGTGATTTATGCTCAACAAAAGTTTTAAATTTTTTTGCACGACAGTTATCAAGTATCATCTTTCCTATCTTCTTTAGAAAATATTGGAAGACAAACAAAAACAGAACGGAAGATAATAGAAAACAATCTGAGTACAGAAGTAACACTCACATTTTACGATATCAAAAAACAGAAAAGCCACAAGTTTCAATCCTCATCACTGTCATAAACAACGGCCATGCGCCGATGGCTTGAAATCTTCCTAGGTGGAGAGTCCTCATCATCTGATTCAATCCCCACTCTCTTGCGACTGCCTCCAGAATCCTTCCTCTTCTGCTTTGGCTGAAATAATTGCAAGATAAAGAATAATGAGGCTCAGCCATATACTTACAAGAAAAGAGATATTAGAAGAACAGCTAAATCGGCAAAGGATGAAATATTAACCCTCACACATGACCATTACAACAAACAGAAAATGGTGAACATGTGCCTCTCTCAACAATTTTTGCCATTCCTTGCATTGCATCTTCTAGTGACATTAATATAACATCTAATATGGCATTTATGTGAATATTTATTATACAACAGTCAAAAGCTATTTGGATGTACAATAGGTAAGAAATCACCACACCTTATATTGACTCGTTTGTCTGATCTATGTTGGAAATATTATAAGCAAGAGCAAAATGCACACTATTTTAAATCTTCTATTCCTGGTCCTAGCAACTGTGGTACTATTAAGACTAATGCAGATCCTTACCATATAGTGATAATTAAGATTATATAAGCTCATCAATACATTAAGTAATCAGCAATATCGTGTTGGCATTTAGAAATATAAAATTTCTAAATTAAGGTGCGCCCTCATACAGAGACCCTTTACAAAGCATAATTTGGACTGCCAGAAATCCTTAACCTTATGGATATAGAATTAATCGGAAATATGATTTTTGTTGAGATATTCATAAAACAGTCATACCACCGACAACACACAATTAAAGAACTAATAACTGAGTAAGAACCAAGCCCTTGCCTTTGTAAATAAAGTCAGTGGGCACTACTCTAAAATCCAGGAACAAGCAGCACAAAAGCATGCAAGCAACAAATAATGTCGATCCAAATATCAAGGAATTAAAGGTAGCCTTGAGGTTTATCTAAAGAATTTTTTAGTCGGACAAACCAATCACAACAGAAAGACGAGTAAGAGCAGGCAAAAGTTCTCAGCAATTACAGTAAGTCATCTAGCTGGAAGGGAGTGGTAGGTCAAAAGTTTATCAATAAAATTGACAATGTATGTTCAATTAACACCTAGAAATACTCATTAAAATATGTTAATTTCCAAATTTAGATAAAGCAATGTCAACCTATATTAAATATCATATTTCCTAATTCAGCCACCTTTCCAAAAATCCAAACTGTTAATAAGGTAAACTTTTTAAACAATGCTGGTTAAGTATACAGTTACATGGCAATTATCTACTACATAGCTCCATTGTCAACCTATATTAGATACCATACTTCCTAATTTAGCCACGTACATCTACCATTTCCAAACATCTAAACTGTTAATGGGTAAAGCTAACATTTTCAAAAATGTCAGTTTAAGAGTTACGTGGCAATTGTCTACCACAAAGCTCCATTGTATTCCACAAACTAGATCACCCGGTTAAAATATGGCAAAAGATTAGCTTGATGATGTGGATGCACAAACCCCATGCCAAATCAGTAGAAGTTCTCAGAACCTGCCTGTCTAGACTGTGAAATCCCCAAGAACCTTTTTGCTCAATCAAGCATTTCCCAAATATGTGAAAATAAAGTTTCCCCCAAGTCAAATCCCTAGTCCAAAAAAACAGGAACAAGATTGGTACAGAGAGATATGGAGCTCAGGATACGGACAGTAGATATTAAATCTGTCCATCAAGAGAGAGATAGTTGTCTATGTGAGTGTAAGAGAGAGTGAGGCTGTGCATCTATCTACAACCGAGTGTAACGTTTGAGATTGAGCCTATCTTAGATTACATGTCTGCATGGGAATGTTTATTGCTAACTTTACTTCCCTACCAGATGATGTTATAGCACGTTTCATGACTGTCGAGGAACTGTGGAGCTCTTAAAGATTGGGCAACTACATCAAAGACCTTACTAATTCACATACACTAACAAATGTTGCTCATTCTTGTCTTTACCCAACTTTCATATCCCAATAACCAAAACCACCGATGAAAAAGAAAAAGACTGGAAGGCCAATCACCTTATATTGACTCATTACTCTAAAATTCAGTTACAAGCAATACAAAAAGCACGCACAGCAACAAACAATGTCAGTCTAAATATCAAGGAATGTGGGGTAGCCTCGAGGTTTGTCTAAAGAACTTTTGACATGGACAAACCAATTGCAACAGACACACAAGTAAGAATAGCAGGCAAAAGGTTTTAGTAAAACAGTATGTCAGTCTAGCTGGAAGGGAGTGGTTTGCCACAATTTTATCAGTAAGTTTGAAATATATGTTCAATATTGATGTCTTATACACACAATAAGGAATAAACATCTAGAAATAGCCATTAAAATATGTTAATCTTAAGATTAACATAATAGCAACTTCAATATATCTCCATAATTCCTAATTTAGACACATATATCTAAACTTCCAAACATCCGACTGTTACTGAATAGGGTAGAACTAACTATTTTAACAATTTCAGTTAAGTATAGAGTTACGTGGCAATATCTACCACGGATCTCCATTGTATTCCACATGTCACATCACCTGGTCAAAATATGGTAAGAGACTAGCTTGATGACGTGGAAGCACAAGCCCCATGCAAAATCCGGAAGTTTTAAAGAAGCCGCCTATCTAGCCTTAGAAATCCCCAAAAACCCCTTTTTGCTCAATCAAGCATTTCCCAAATATGTGAATATCAAGTATCCTTAAGTCATATTCCTAGTCAGAATCAATAGAAACAAGATTCGTAAAGAGAGATTTGGAGCTCAAATACAGACAATAGACTTTAAATCTTTACATTGAGAGAGAGCTACGTGTATGCATGTGCAAGAGATTGTGAGGCCTCACACCTATCAATGACCAAGTTTAACGTTTGAGAATGAGCCTATCTTACATTAGATGTCAGCATCGGGATTTCTATAGATCATCATTTATTTCCCCTACCAGATAATGTTATAACACGTTTCATGATGATTGATGAAGAATTGCATAACTCTTGGAGACTGGGCAACTAAATCTAAGACCTTACTGATGCAAACACACAACCATATACTCATGTTGCTCATTTCTTGTCTTTACCCCACTTTCATACCCCACTTAACCAAAACCACTGATGAAAAAGGAAAAGATTGCAAGTTCAAGATCCTAGGTTTCATCCTAACACAACTCTTACGAGTATCTGCTACGCGTACCTAATATGAAAAGAGATGGGGTGGTTAGAACCACTAAGGAGGTGGTAATGTACGTCAATTGTCATAATGATTTAGTAGGATTGGGAAAATAGCCGCAGCATCTTCGTCAATGGTCTTAAGGTATCCCAGTTCAATTGTTGAAAGTTTACGTCAATCAATAACCGTTTTGAATTCAGCTTTGAAAACTAGAATCTAACAGACGTATGGGATCTTAGATTGTGCAAATCTGACTACTTGGCAGTCTATATAGGAAGAACTTTCCTCTGAAACTTTGTAGATGTGAATATAGAACATACACTACAATGTCAGTAAATAGAACTTTTTTCTCTACATGGCAAATTAATGGAGCTACATACAATATTACAGCCATGAAAGCTGTTCTCTGATAGATCTGTTACAAAACAAAAATAAGGAACTAATTTTGCACCTTTTTTATGAACAGTTACAACAGTTTTAGAGACATCAAAGAATATAGAAATAAAACCGAAAGTGAGATATTTATGAAGGACTGGCAGTACAGTTATTTCCTTTTCATAACTAAATTGAAATATATACTTGATTCGTTTTCTTAATCAAGATTTTTTAAATAGCTAATCGTGCATAAATAAAAGAAAATTGATCAATGATTTATTAATTTCTTGTTAAATTTAAGAGCATAGGTTGATATAGCTATTATCAATAAATTAAGTTGTTTCTCAGACAAAATACTGTGGAAAGTAGTTAACTTAAATGCATTGATTTGGAACAACAAAGTGTATGATTGCCTCTCTTTCTGCATTACTAATAGATGTCCTAAGAGAGAGGACAATAACTAGATCAAATTAACACTCTTTAACTGCGGACATTTATGTCAATACCTAATAAATAAGGCAAAGCTTTAAAGGAGGTATTTCATAAAAACTCCTTGCCATGGTAGGGAGAAAAAAGGGGATAGTTGCAATATCCTGAGACATTGAAATCACTTAACTTCTAGAGATTTGAAACCTACCAAGAGAAAGGTTCTCGAAATTTAACAACTGAGGGGATTTAACAAATATCATAATCCCAACATTACTCTTTTAAGTTAACTAAAAGTTTAATTAGGTATGTTACGTGTTACATAATTTCCCTTGTCTTTCTTTTAGCACAAGTATATACTTGCAAATTAAAGAAAATATGTTAAGTTCATTACAAATACATGCAAATAATATGATTTCGTGAACAAGCTAAGAGAAACCACTATCGTTTCAATTTTCATGACAATTTTCAGTACAATAAAGGTGTTTTTGCAATTTTGTTGCACAATCATGGAATTTTATACCAACCAAGCATTAATAGGAGGAAAAGCTGGTTAAATCTCTTGTAAGCAAACAAAAAGATATTTGAAGTCCATACTTTTGCATTCATGACATCAAGAAAATCCTTATACCAAAAAATCCAAAAGAATATTCATCTAAATAAACCCAAATTTAACTCCTGAAAAAAAACCTGAAGAAGTAAAATTCATCAGCAATACAGAATAGCAATGCATGCAAATTAGGTATATTCCCTCCAAGTTTACACAGGATCCAACAACTAGTATCTAGAACAGACGGTAAAGCACTTCATACAAAAAAAGAACAAAAACTTGAATGTCCATCCCAAGTCTTCAGGATTTTAGATTGATTTCTCACGGTACCACATACATTCTCAGCTAAAGCAAATATTGCAATGTTTAATAGACTATCATACCTCAGCCTCTTCTTCTTCCTCTGAGGCTTCATCAACTTCTGCCTCTTCTTCATAATGCTCTTCCTCTTCATCCTCTTCTTCATATTCTGCTTCTGGTTCCTCAACCCTCTTCCGAGAAGGAGACCTTTCGTCTTCATCCCCATCACTTTCATACTCAGATTCCTCTCTCTCACTATCAGAGAAACTCACTGGGCGCTTTGAGGACTTAGCAGTGGGCAAAGATGGCTTTCGTATAATGTCCTGTCCCTGGTATACACAAGGCAGATTTGTAGACAAGTGCATTGGAAACAATCAAAATGTTAGAAAATTCTATCCAGGTTACAAAACCTTCTTAGCATTCATAATCCGTTTCTCTGCTCGAGCTTCCATCTCCAAATCTTCCTCAAACCGGTGGCGAGAACGGCGAGGGTCAAAATAATCTGGTTCATCATCCTGCTTGAAGAAGAAGAATCAAAAGACTCAAAACATTTCAAAATTTTCCATTCAGATGCAGTATGAAGATGAAAATAAAAACAAGTGACTTTTAATTATGTGATCCAACCTAACTTACAGCACCTTCAAGAAGAAGGGAGGACGAAAAGAATATGAAGGCAATGTAAACAGCAAGCACAGACCTCATCAAGAGCACCCTCCAGGAACCCAGGTGAAAGCTGGCGCCGACGCTCTACTGTTTGTGTATATTTCCGGCTCACCTTTTCCCTCTTTCGGTTAAGAAGAACATTTGCTCTTATTGTCTGACTTTCGGCCTATAATAACACAAGGAAAGAATGAACAGTAAATAAAAAATATCGATAATGAGATGAATGAAAATATAACCTTCAACAATTTACTACCTTTTCTTTTTCTTCCTTTTCTCTCTCAGGATCGACATCAGTGATGCAGTTCTTAACCTTATAAACCTTCCTATGCCGTGAGTCAACAAGAGCAGTCAACAGCCTATGAGAATTTGATGTCAATGATGACGGCATAAACCTCATCTTACTTAAAATTCTTCCTTGTGATTGAAGAAGGGACTGCAAATATGAACATAGTCAGCCTCCAAAGTTGGAATCAAAGACTGGTGAATTGCAGACATACCATATAAAGAGCATGTCAAAAATCTAGGTCCAACCAGATACTGCACAAGCACCACAACTGAAGGTAAATAGTAACATTGCAAAATTTTCTGTTCCATCAAGTAAAACTCTTCTAATAATAGCAAAATTCGTAATTAATCACAATAGTTACAGTAAGAACAATAGTACTACAAGCGTTTGGAGGGTCCAAATTGATGGATAGGATATAAAAAAATTACCATTTTCTCAACAAGCTTTTCGTGGGTGAACAAAACAATTGGACATTGTTTTAGTATTGAAAGGTGAAGACACTTTTTCCTAAGAAATTCTGGCTTTCCATTTTCCAGTTTCAGATACTATATTTTAGGTTTTTTATTAAATTCTATAAAAACTCCCAAACAAATTTATGATTTTGTAATTTCCTATCTTTTAAAAAGGAGTAAGGACAAGCTTGCAGGAAAAACAAGCTTCAAAGAGGAATATGACAAATATGGAAGGAAATGTTAACTAATTTCAAATATGGAAGGAAATGTTAACTACTTTGTATAAGTGAACACACCCATAAGTTACTTACAGATGAAAATATACCTGTGGCTACAATCTAGCTCAAACAATCATTCTGATTGAGACATACAATCCAATGTATACCGATAAATGTAAAAGCTCTTCAATGTCAAAAAGAAACAAGAAAGTTTCCAGAATAAGTATTTTAAAAGCCTAGACAATAAATAGACATCAATATCAAGGATGTATTCTCTAATCTGAGTGCAAAGGAGGGTCACATCATTTTAAGAATACCACAAGCAATTGCATACCTATTTAGTAAAAGAAATTAATCAGTACATTAGAAAAGGCCCTCAACTTGCAGCTATCTCCCACAATTTTCAAGCAAACATTGTCCAGAACAATAATTAACCAAGACAGAATATCAATAATAACAAGAAAAAACCTTCATCAAGCTTCACATATTAGACAGCCAAAATCGTACCACATATCACAAGAATGTATAAATATATGAAAAACAGAGTGAGAGAGAGAGAAACAAAAGTCATTTGAGACTTCACCTTATCGTGACGAAGAAAAAGATGAGTTTGATCATGTTGCGCATCTTGTACAGATATATCGAGAACTTCGTTACCGATTAAGAGCTGTAAACTGCCGTCTGACCATTTAACAAAACGTGCATTGCTTTCAACCTGTGCATAGATAGACGGACTACACAATTATCCAACTTGTTAAAGGAAAAGTGAACTATGAAGGGCAAAACCACCCTCACAGATGACATTTTAGGTCAGCTAAGCAACTTAGATCTTAAACTTTTCATACGTTTCAAATGATGGAAAACAGAAGTAACCACTAACAAAAATTGAAGTAAAAAGACAACTAATTATCATCCTTCTTAGTTCCTCTCTGAACCTTATTTTCTGTCTCTTGCTCTCCAACTCTACTCTTGCACTGCCTCTATTTTCAGTTCAGTCCCTAGATTACAAAGCTACTCATAAAGTTGTGAACCCAAGAACGTTAATACTGTCACTAGCACAAAATATGCTCCATATGTTTCATCATGAGATGAGTTAGTTCTCTCAAAACATAATGATCCTCTTGCAATAAACGAACAGCCGAAACTTAAATAACTGAGTGACTATTAAATGGAATGTAAGACTTGATAAAAAAAAGCTCAACATAGCTTGACACAACTCTTCCACATGTAAAGAGGAAACGCTGTTTGTCAAAATGATCTGAAATGAAAACCTAGCAAGTTTATTTTTTATCATTTGCAAAGTAAAAGCAGTGATGTTGATTAGTTAACAATGTAGTTGATTAGGCAGTAAACTAAAAGCTCAGGCTACTGCAACTAAAAGCTTGGGCTGTCTGGATGAAAATGAGATTATTTTACCCATCAGACTTGCAAGTTTATATTCAAGCGAGTGTTGATCCATACTTCATAATAAGCTAATTAACAGTGATTCCTCAGGCCCATATGCTACTGATTCACATGCCATAACTTAGTAAAAACGTGAAAAGGTGAGACTCATACAACTTTTCAAGGAGATGTAGGAAATCCAATATCAGTTATACCATACACCTATTTCTCACTTGTTTACATTGAGAAGTTTTATGAAGCAACATAACCACAATATTTACTTACAGATGTAGTTCCATCAGGATTCCGACCCCGTCTCCATCTCACTATATTATTTTCTAATCTCAATCGTCTTTTAGCTCCAGATTCATCCGTCACAAATGTTTCCTCTTCCACATACGTCTTAGGCTCAAATGGTTTTGGATCAATGCCCATAATGTTGGAAACTTTGACGATATTCATCTGCCAAATAAGTATAAAAATTTCACCACAAGATAGAACAAGTTACCACATAGGTCTCTTCAATTAAGACAGTAGAATGTGAACTAAAGTTCTTTTTTTACTTTTCAACATCAAAAATAGAGCAACAAATATACCAAAAGCATCTGTGAAAAGTCCCTTACTTCACATATACAATCAAGCCATCTTGTAAAACAAAAATGGAATGTAAATTAAATTTATTAGGGGTTTCAATAAGAACCCCAATGGAGCTGTAACATAAAACCCAAACAACCCCATATGTGTTGAACCACCAACTGTACCAAATGGACTTCCCCATGAGACTCAATCAGATACCAATTTTGAAATTTAAAACAGCATTTTCTAAACATATTTTCAAAAACCAAGAGTAGCATTTCAGATTGTGATGCATTGAATAGATTTCTTGTCTCACAATTTCTCACCCAACAGTAACAAAAAATTCCATGATGAGATAAAGTAATGAATACTGAAAACACCATTTACACCGATGACATTGAATATACGCAATCGCAGACAGATGAAACAAGAACATACCTTATTTGGAACAGCTGGAGGTGGGCGAAAAGGAAGTTCTATCTCCAAGGGAGGTCCAACTGGCTTCTCTTTAGGTTTAACCTCAGCATCCTCTTCTGATTCATATTGAGCATCTTCATCGGCCAGTATATCCTCAGGCCTAAGATTTTTCTCATAGCTCCCTTCATCCTCAATAGGAGAGCGCTAAATGAAGAAGCATCAAGGAATATCCTCAATACTATGAACATGCTTGACAGCACAAGAATTTATAGATATACAGAGATTTCTAAAGAAAACAGAAAAATGCTACCATCCTCGGCATCCAGTACTCACATTCATATCTTGGTCAATGTCATTTTGCACTGTGTATGCTGCCTCCTCTTCGTCATCAGAATCACCAAAAACATCCCGAATCTCAGCAGCTGAGTGTGAAATGTGACCATGATCCTTCTCCACCCCAGGTGACTTACTGTTGTGAAATTAGGTTCAATGATGTAAACTGGAGACAGCTCAATCAAGTAATAACTCAAGTAAAATGTGCAGTAGTGAAGAAACATTTTTTACAAAAGATGGACAAGAATAAAAAAGTTTGTTTAAACAGAATATTAAGGAAGCAAGTCACCTTGGACTTCTAGCCTGATCAACCTCCTCATCCTCATGGTCAGCATAATGTGGTTCCTCAGATCTCTCAGACCCACTTTCAATAACATCACGTCTTCGACTTGTTACCACTCGGTGTCCAAACTCTTCTTTCTCTTCACTGTCAGTATATTTAGCCTCACTTTCTTCTCTGTGATCACCAACATCTACATCCTGTGAACTTGGTTCCCTTTCACCCTCACTTTCTCCAGGATCAGGTTCTACCTCCCGCATCTCAACTTCACTCTCGATATCAACATCCTCGTGCTCCTCTACTTCACCCTCAACATCTACTTCCCCTTCACCCTCACCCTCATTTCTCAGCTCTCCCTCAGCTTCATCCTAGAGAAAGCAACATCATAATTAAGAGACAAAACATATCAGGGAAAAAAAAAGACAGAATTAACTCCAATGACTTTTCTTTCTTGTACTAACCTAGTGATGGTCACTATCAAATAGGTAGTGCACAACCAAACACTCTTATGGCGATGTAATGTTGAGAATTCAATCTATGTAAATTTTGATTCATAGTTTCTACTTCCTCGATTGCTTAGATAGTATATTATCATAATAATAAAAAAATAATGCCATACAACCTACACCAATTTCTTCAACAACAACCTGGCTCCTCCAGCTTACTCATTCCAATTCCATTAGTTCAAACTTACAACAAGAAAACAAAAACCAGCATGAAAGTAAACTCAAATTCTACTAGCTCTGAAAGCAAGCAACCAAACTCAAACCATGCAATAGAACCACACAAGAATAGTCTCTCCACTTGCAGAAGAGATTCCTTTCAAAAAATTTACACCTTGTGGGACCCACTTGGGACTCCCACACAACCTCCAACCTACTGCATGTTGAGACCTGATATGGAGATTTATAATCCAGCCGAAAATCAATTTCCCCAAAAACAAAACAACGCAATCAAGCCAAATGTATCACAGCGAAACAGAAGGAACGCAATTAACACAGTATTTCCCAATTCTCCGAAACAATCGATCAAAGGCTCAATCTTTCCCTCCGAAAATCGGAAAAATCAACCCTAGGAAAATACCCACATTCCCAAATCCTCGAAATACCATAGAAATCAAACCCCAAAATCACACATATATGAAGTAACAACATCATAAACACGAACACGAACACGAACAAGCACTGAAAAGAAGAAGGGAAACGAGAATGGGGGTGGAAATAGGTGGTTACAGAGGCGTAATTGGGCTGGGGATTGGATTCGTGCTCGGAATCGATCTCTTCCTCCTCTTCGGACTGATCGCCGAAGAGGTTCTGCATCATCTGATGCCTCTTCTCCTCACCCCCCATCTCTCTATCCCAGCGATTAACTGCGATGCTGAACGAATTCGAGAGCACCGATTATGGCACACAATCTCTCCCACCTCGCTACTTTGTACGTTTTAACTGTGTGAATGACGTGTTTGGGTCTCGTCTTTTGAGAATTTCCGAATCTTTGACACGTTATGACTTGTGAGTTGCTTTCGAGCAAAACAAACCATAAATGAAGGGAAATTTTAATTTTATACCTATTAACACTCGCCTCTTCTCTTTTCATTCCTATAAAAAATTAAAGTCAACGCACTTTCCTATCAACTTTTTCGTTTATGTGAATTATTTTAGAACAAAAGATGAGTCATTGTTATTTATTACGTAATACGATAAATTTTTAAAAATGGCTTAATTTATGTTAAAATAATAAATATTTTAATTATTCGAAAATATAATTAATTAATATTTCATCCCAAAATATGATAAATTGATAAAAATAAAATTACATGTACCATATTTATTTATTTTATTTTCATATTATTGTTTATAAATAAATCAGATTACATTGTATAACATGACTATTCCAGTGAATTGTTAAGGGTTCCAAAAATATTGTTGCCCACAATTTTGTTAATATTTTAATAGAAAAATTAATTTATACTATTTAATAAATTATTGAGATTGTTTTAAGAATATTAAATTAATTGAATTTCTGAAAATGAAATAATTCAACATTTTTTTGCCATTTATAATTTAAATTGAAACAAGATAATTAGTAGAGTTAAAAGGGGAATTATAATTTTACCACTAAGTTGGGCACAATTTCTTAAGTTAGGAGATTCATACATCACTAAGGCTATGTTTAGTTGAGTGATTATTAAAATAATATAATATTGTTCTATCGTTCGAGAGGAGGGTTTATAATGAAATAGAATGAAAAGGGGGAGGAGGAGGAGGGTTTCTCATTATATCTTATTTCATTCTAAACAGTAAAAATAAGTTACCTTCGATTTAGAGAGTTTCGGATGAAATGTAAAATGATAAACAATATTTCACTATATTATTTTATGAATCCTTTTTACAAATAACATTTCGCTATATTACATTATGAACTCTTCCATACTTTCTAAATAACAATTTATAATATTGCATCCATTTACATTCTATTCCATTAAAAATCTCACGACCAACCAAACATAGCTTAAAATTATAAGAATAGAGACCAACGACTAAATAGAAAAACTTTTATGTATGTTATATTCCGAGAAATCCCACATGGAACAATACATAACTCAAATATTTTCGCAAAACATTTAAATAAAATATAATTTAAAAGACTTAATTTGCAAAAGCCAATCATCAAAATAAAATTCAATTATCAAAATTAGATTAAAGAGAGGCTTTTTAAAAAATGTTACCTAATAAAACCTTTGTTGAACATATCATAATCACTTTAAATGAATTTTAATATTTATTTTATTTTTTATCGTATGGTATACTTCTAGTCAATTATAACTATATTTATTGATAGTCAACATAATCAATGTAATATTCATAGTTAAACACCTTTTTAATTTATAAAACAGGAACACATTCTCTATTCTTGTTAACCAATTTCTACCTTGTTCCATCTTATCTCATTCACACATTTATCTAGGTCCCACGCAAATATGTGGATGAAATGGAATGAAACATAGTAGGAATTGGTTAACTGAAAAAGAGGATCTCATCCCTTATAATACCTATTTAAAATATCTAAAAAATTAACTTTCGATGAACGTAACTTATTTGACCAATCAATAATTAAACATATTAGTAGTTAGATAATCATTGAAGAATAATAAATGAGCTAATTTGTGTCTAATTACTTGTATGGTCAATTAAATTATCTTCTTTATAATATATTTATTATTATATATTTAATAATATGATATTTTCTTTACGATTTAAATGTGGCCTAATAAGAAGATTTTTAACTGCTGACCCCAAATTTTTTTTCTTTTTCTTGATGAATAAGTATGATTTACATCAATTATAAGATCTTTATGAAAGTTTGTGGAGTTAATTA
>JANSVA010000007.1:15918080-15937171 GCA_025504915.1 Erythroxylum reticulatum | reverse complement strand
CAAGTGTATCGAAGCTCGTTTTGGCACTAAAAGCTACTTCGAAACTCGAAATGGAACCAAAATAAGGTATTCCACATATCCGACGAAAAAACCATCCATTTGTATATTTTACCAACGGAAGGACACATAAAAAGTCTGTCGTTAAAATTACCTATGACCATATTAACGATGCCTTTGTTCATCGTTTTATTCCGTCAGTAATAATAATTATCAACAGAATTCTTTTGTTTACCGTCGGTAAACCACAAATTTCTTGTAGTGTCTATTTTTTAACTAAAATAAAAACTTATTTGATTACTTATGTCAATATAATTATATTTTTATTATTTATAATAATTAAATAATATTTCATTACATTTATTGAAATTAATTAAATAAGTAAAAATAATATATTAAACAATTATCAAAATTTTAAAAATCTTTATTTTCAAAACAAAACTTTAAAATTTAAATTCATTATAAAATTAAAATAATTTAATTACATTAGTCTTAATTCTTATTAGTAATTAATATTAAGTAATTAAATAATATATTTTTATTCCATAATAAATAAGATTGTGGAGAAATAAAAACAATTTTTATAAGTTATCAAAACTAAAAGAACGTAAAACCAAAGACAGAAATTAGAAGGTTCTTTAGAAATTTGGAATTTTCCTCCTAAAGTTCCATTATTATGTAAAGACTATTTGTGGTAACCATAATAATTATTTCATATATGACAATCTAGTAGGAGTTATATCATATAGTTTAACGAAGATGATGTTATAAATATGATACATATTTGCTATTGATTGAGTTGTCAACCTTCAAAATTAATTATGATTCACTAACTTCTTGTAACAATTGTGAAACTAGGTAAAATCCTAAAAAAACTAAAAACTAGTTTTTTAATTTCAATTGACAAAACAAAGTAGGGGTTTATAATTAATTAACTAATGAGCTAAAACTAACAAAGTTACAAAATAAATCAATTGAATACAAAGAGTGAGAAATTCAATTTTAATTAACTTTGATTTAAGGAAAATATTTTATCCACTTATGACATTGGTCATTAGTCCAAAATAATAATTTTCACAATTTAAACGGTTACTCTAGAATCTATTAGGATAGTCATAATAAGTCTCAAATCTTACTAAATTAACTAGTTTAAATTTAGCATTCAAAAGAAAACTTACCATAAATTGATTAGGTATGACAGTATTTCATATCAATTAAATTATTATATCATAATTATTATATTGTAATATTATATATCGTGATAATGAATATGTGCACACAAGTATTCTATTCTCAATATTTATAATAACATATAGTTCAAATTTTGTTATTTATAACATACTAAGAATTGTTTATATAAATTTTATTATATTTTTTATTACATGATATTGTTAGTCCTTGATAACATCCAAGAGGAGGAGAATATAAAAATGTACGTTGGTTGACTACTTTTGCATATTGGTTGGTTAATCTACTAGGCATTGGAGTATTAGTCGACCATTACAACATATTGGTCAACCAATGTACTACCCATTAGAACATTGATCAATTATTGTGATACATTAGTCAATCAATGTAGCACAATGGTTGATTATTGTATCAACTAATGTTACTTTAAACTTTTGATATACAAGTTTTGACGATTGTAACCTATATTGGTTGACTATTAACCTATGTCAATATGCTGAAAATTATGGTTCCAACATCTTTAAATTTATCAAATTTAATTTTCTTAATGAAAAATTAACCTACACAATTCTCTAAATGTTTCCTAAAATATGTTTTAAGGAACAAGAGGATTTTCTTTGAAATAAAAGCTTTAATAGCTCTTAATGAATGAAGTTAAAATGATGATTGTTTATATACGATGAGTCTCCAAAATACCAAAGTGACAATAGAAAGTACAATAAGCATTATATATTCATTTTTAACTTTGTTATGCTTTGTTCTTCCTTGCTCTTAAGTTTGTTCTTCACTTGAATGAGGTCAATTCCAACTTTTCCCTATTGTCTTTACGAGATGTATGTTCATTTGTGCATGACCACTATTATCTTTATTAAAACAAACTCATTAGCATTACTTATATTTTTCTTATAATCAACATATAAATTGTGACCTTCCTTAATTCAATAATCTTTTTTTATGATAAAAAAATATTTTATGATATTAGATAAACATGATTTGTTTTTCCAAGGCAATATGAATAATTAACTCCCTTTATATTCACGCATCATAAAAAATTACAAGTTAATATATTTTAAGCACAAATCAACTTTTGCGTAAAGATTACCAATATAGTGCTTAAATTAACCACTCATAAATATAATATCATTAACTTTCTCTCCTAATTTTGGGACATATAAAAAGAGTCAATTATCTAAAATTATACTAAACTGGTATCAAAACATTGTAATACATAATAAATCAAATAAACAACAATTAAAATCAAATTTAATAACCTATAAAGAATCTCATCAAATAGAATTCTCATTAGTCATGCCTAGTTCTCTTACAATCATGCAAAATCTATCCTCACTAATTGGTGTAGTGAATTTGTTGGCTAATTATTAAGCTTAATGTTGTTATTTTGCACATGATCTCTAAAAAAATTGTTTGTCCCTAATGGCACCTAAGAGAGGGAGTAAATTAGATGTTTATAAAATTGAAAAAAAAATCTAATCAATAAACTCAATTTAACAATAATCAATATATGTGTGTGTGTGTGAATGAAGGAATTGCTTAATATAAATTAATCAATTATTTGAATAATAATTTCAAGAGGATAGGAAAAAGAGAATGCAAACTGATTCATACCAGTTCGGTGTACAACCCTTACCTATGTCCACTCCCAAGATTCTTCTTGGAAGTCTACTATAATTCTTCTTTCAAGACAACGAATAACCTTAGTATAATCTTTCTCGGCAAAGAGGAATCCTTTACAATCTTCTTCTAAGGAGAAGAGAAACCTCAACCTCACTTTGATCACCCCAAGTACAATAATATAACTCTTCAAACAAATTTTACAACTCAAAATAACTCACTTTATCATTTGATTACTCCAAAGAGATTCAATCATAAATGTGAAACAACGATGCTCAAATGATTAAAAAACTTAGAAATATGTGTCAATATATTTAAAAAATTCTTGATACTAAAAGCAATGAGAAAATAACAATTTATATTGTTTTGGGAGCTAAGAACTAGTCATTACAACAAGTATATAAAGAGTACTAGTCAACCCATATAGCATATTAGTTAACTGGTATGCATTAGAGACACTAGATTCACCAGCCATTGGGATAATGGTCAAACAAAAAGCACATTGATTGACCAACATAGAACATTACTCAACTAATACATGCATTAGCCAATATTATAACAAACTCACAGTATATCAAATTTAATAACTTTAACCTATATTAGTTTACTACAAACCCATATAGGTCAACTAATTACCCTAAAAACATGGTTTTAACAATTTCAAATGCTTAAAACCAATTTATTTAATTCAATTATGATTTAAACACTTCCTAAATGGAAAGACTCATGCAATAAAGTGAAACTAAATATTTAGGCATGATAAGCCTTTTAGAACATCAAAATGGTTAAATGACATCACAATTAACATTATAAACTAAAGAATGACCTTGATAAGCCTTTTTTTTGTTTTGTTCTTTATTTGAACTTCGTTTTGATGATCGTAAACTTTAACTTCATAAGATATCTTATTGAGGTTATAACTTTATTTTGTTCTTATGTTGATTTTCATCAATAATAAACTCATTAATAGTAATTATGCTTTTTAATCATCAAAATATCAATTAAAACCTCCCTTGATTTAACAAAAATGATATTTAATTTCTTCATACTTAGATCTAGAGTGTTGAATGGGATTCTCTGCGAGATAAATACACTAGTGTTAGCACTTTTAATTGGTATCCTTTTGAGATCTATACCATAGTCTCTAAGTTATTGTTTAAGCCATGTAATTTGTGCATAAGAACTATCAACACTAAACATTCGACTTCTGCAGTTGATAAAGGAATTAATTTACTAAATTATGACATTAATACATTGCCTAAAAATTGACAAGTATTGGATGCACTCTTCTTATGAAAAAGATTTTCAACATAACCCATATTCAAATATCTAACAAAATTAAAAATTAGAATTTTGGGATACTAAAGTCCCAATGATATGGTACCATATATGTATCTAACTATATGTTTAATGGCTAAAAGATGAGACTCTTTCTAATTTGAATGAAATCTAATATGTAAGCAAACATTAAATATAATGTCAAACCTACTTGTGGTAGTAAAAAAAAAACTACTGATCATCTTGTTTAATTTTAGTTATAAAACTTATAAGTGTCCTTAATGAATTGACTTATCTATTTTGAAGCATTTAAGTAGTTTTGTGGTGTACTTGGCTCAAATGATGAAGATGCACTCCTTTATTTGCTTGATTTGAAGTCCATGAAAGAAGTTGAGCTCTCCCATCATGCTTATCTCAAATTTCCTGCACCAAAAAGAATATCATCAATGTAAATTTTGAACTATCTATATATATATATATATTTATGATGAATAAAGTTGTATCAATTTTGCCTTCTATAAAATTATTTTTCAAAATCAATGTACTGATGATGCTTTAGGTAATTTATACACGTGGTTAGGTGCATCATGATTTTTAAGACTATGTGGTTGATCTACATAAACTTACTTTTAAATAAAACCATTTTGGAAAGCTTTTTTTTTTTTAGTTTTATCAAAATGTGTACACTCCTCTTGATTGTAACTTCTAGCCACCAATCTAACTTTATTTCTCATTATGGTATTTAATTCATCTAATCCAATTTTAAATACCCATTTGGTACCTATGATTTCGTGGTCTCTAGTTCTAAATACTAAAGTCTAAACCTAACTTCTCTTGCACTGTTTTAATTATTCATTCATAGCAAGAACTTAATATTCATCGCTAAAGGTTATTTTATAGTAGTAAGCTCAACTTAAAAAATAAAAAATAAGATGGGATATATTTCTAAAATAAGATCTAGTAATTATCCTTTGTTAAACATCACCTATGATTTAATTCAGAGGTTGATTCTTATTGAAATTTCAATATATCGAAAGTTCTCATCCTTTTTGTCTCCTTAATTTCTCTTGTGGGGTGTCTTTGTAATCATTCTTATTTTCTCTATGAACTATTTTTCCAAATCCTTAAATAGACCTGTATCATCATCTTAAAGACTTTTCTTTGAAGCAAGTTAGTTACATTCATAAAAGAAAATAGGCATAGTTTCTTAAATATCAAAAGTATTATTGTTAAAAAAAATTATATGCTTTGCTAGTTAAGGAGTAACCTAGAAAAATTCCTTCACCCTCTTTTAAATCAAACTTTCCCAAGTTATCCATAATGTTCTAAATATAACTCTTACAACCTAACACTTTAAAATAACTAACATTTGGCTATTTCTCTTTCCAAATCTTATAAGTTATTCCATCCATTACTGGTCTTATATAGACTATATTAAACATTCAATATGCAATTTTTATAGCGTTAACATAAAAATGCTTTAAGAGATCATAGTTATTTAGTTTTGTTCTAGTCATGTCTTGAAATTCCTTTTTTTTCATTAATTCCATTTTGATAAGTTGTTCTAAGAGTAGAAATTTATGAAAAATGAAAAATGGCATCTTCTTCACAAAAAGATTCAAATAATTTATTTTCAAATTTCCTACTATAGTCATTCTTAATTGAAATAATAAAGATTTTCTTCTTATTTTGAACTCTCTTAAAATATTAAAAAATTATCTTAAAATATTCATCTAGTTAGAAATAATAACCACGTGAGTAAAGTTATTTTACCCAACTAGACTAGCAACTCTAATGGGGCCAAACAAATCTAAGTAAAGTAACTGCAAATATCTAATAGAGGCTATTAGATTTTTTCTCTTGAATGAGTTGTTGGTTTATTTGCCTATTTAGCAAGCTCCACACACCTTATCTTTCTCAAACTTGATTCTTGAAAGTTTGTTGATAAGTTGCTTAAAGTTAAGGTTGGAGATGAGATCCATACTTGCATGTCTAAGCCTTATATGCCAAATCCATGCATCTTTACTTACAAAAATTAGACACCTATTCTTTTAGTTAAAGAAGTCAATAAGATCAATTGTATAAATATTACATTCTCTCTAACCTAAAAATGCAATGCTATTATCAATGGTTTTAGAAATAATACACAATTTTCTTTCAAAACATGCTTTGTAATCTTCATCACATTGTTGGATTACACTTAATAAATTATGCTTTAATACTTCTATTAGAAACATATTGTCAATTATAATATGATCTTCCTTACCAACTTCTCCAATGTCAATTATCTTACCTTTAGCATTGTCTTCAAAAGTGAGAAATCCTTTGTCTTTATCTTTAAAAGTTGTAAATTGAGGTGCATCATCAGTCACATGTTTTAGGCATCCACTATCTATGTACCATTTATCCTTTTTTTTCTCTTAAGACTTATAAAACTAAATAATTAGTGTCTTTTAAGTATACAAATGAACTTTGGTTCTTGATTACTAGTCTCCTTTTATTCAACCCATATTTTCAAGAGCTTAATTATCATTATTTATTTGAGGAAGCAAAATTTATCAATATGTATATATATTTTATGTGAATTTGTTTTATGAAGGTCAAGTCTAAAGTTGTTATTCATTGATGCATTCCTTCAAACATTTTAAGAGTTGTGTATTTTCTTAGGATGAAAGTAATGTCTAACATTGTAGTTTTTATTTGGTTGTTTAGATGCCTACGATAAGTTTGAGCATGTGTCAAGAAATTATGCTTATCATGTGATTAATTATAAGTGATAGATTTACTGTGACGATAATTGAATTTATGTCTAGATTAGCAACTAGAATGCTTATGTCTTGCATCGTGGCCTAGTATATGTATGTGAATGTCTAAATGAAGATGCATTGCTCAATTATTATTTTAGTTAAAGACTCTTTATTATGCACGACCTCCTTTAGTAAATTTAGACAAGGATTCCTTGAGAGTATTAATCTCTTTATTCAATATCTTATTCTTAACTTTTAAGGTAAAAGGTCTAATGTGCCCCCAAACATTTGCTAAAAAGTTTATGATGACTCCTATCATTATCTCTAATACCATTTTATCCTTAAAATTTTTAAAATGAGCAATTTGCCCCCAAAAAATGCTCATTTCATCATCCTTCAATAAAATGCATGTTACGCCCCTATTAAGTTGACCTAGATAAGGTCAATTACCAACATGACAACTAACGTGTAATTAAAAATTAAAAATTAATTTTAAATTAACATATTTTCACCAAAACCTAATTTTCTTCAATTTTCTAATTAACTAACCCTGATTCCATCTTTTATCCCTAATTTGTAGTAAATCCTTAATACCCAAGGATGAAGGATAATTGTTTCTTCGATTCTTATATCTTCTTCGACTATTGTTCGACTAACAAATGTCTGTTCTTCTTGCTTCTTCTTCCTCTAAAGGCGGCTTGTTCATAATAATCCCACATATCCTTCAATTTTACAATTTGCAGTTGTTCCTGTCCAGGAATCAAGCATTGTTGGATGACTCTAGTGTTTGTGTTAACTTGAGTAGTCTCTTAAATTCCACCTTTGTCTAAGCATAGCTTTAGGTATAACCCTTCATCTAAGTTTTAAATTCTCATTTGGTATAGAGAACATAGTTGAATGAACATACATTCAACATTAAGAAAAATTTAGAGGGTAATGAGGTTTTAAGATATACAAACATTTATTGGTAGCTTTACAAAAGTTATGAACAAAGGTAACGAACAATTTAGCATATGATAATCAAATTAAATGCTTTTAATTGCTAACTAAATACTAGTAAGGAGAATGTTGCCATATTTCCTTATTTGTTTTCTTCTAAATGAAGAAAATGACTTCCTAATTTATCTAATTTACAAATTTTGAACAATGATTAATTATGTCATTAATAAACTAAGTGTGATTCCTAATATTAAACATCGTCGTTATTTGTTAAATGAGCATGTTTCCATTATATTGTGCATTTCCATTAGCAATTGGATATTTATTTCCTAATGATTGATAGCTATTTCCATATTGTTAATTGATGGTTATGTTTCTTATTGTTGCTTGGTGATGTTGTGGTGCATACTAGAAACAAGCAGTTAGGATTTGAGACGTCATTTTCTAGGTCTTCATCTAGCAATGGTTCTTCAGCTAATGTTTAATGCTATGTGGATTCAATGCTTGTTTAAGGACTTTATAAAGTGAACAAAATTATGTTTGTTGGTTTTATTAGTGCCCATAAATTTAGTTAGTAAAAATATTTTGTTAGGGTATTCAATATGGGAATAAAAATAGAATAAATGTGTTAATGAATGTCTATTTTGGTGATGCTTCTAAGGTTGAGAGTTGTAAGTTCTTTCCTTAGCATGATGACCCCTTCCCTGATGTGGTTGTTCATATTATTCAAAGATTGATGAATGATAATGTTAAGTCAAAGCAATGATTAACATTTAGTTACAAAGGAAAAATTAAAGATGAGGTGTGTGACGGAGTTTTCAAAAGAGCAAATAAGGACGAACAAAAGCAACAAATTTAGTTAGATGAAAAATAAAACAAATGGAGTATGAATTGAATCTTACTATGAATGATATCAAAGGAGATGAAGAAGATATTCATGACGTATGTTATTATTGGTTTAATGTCAATATGCATTTTTTGTTATATGAGTCTCATTATCGAAATCATAGGGCTAATATGATATACTTTACAAGAATTTATATATTAAGAATGTTGTATATGAATCATAGGTTTGAATAATGGATTGTACTAAATAAAAGAATATCATACCAAACATTAGTAATAGTTGGTACTGGTTGGTACTGATCGATAACTAAAATATTGGCCAAATATTGATTAGAATTTTAATTTTTAAAAAAACTCTAGGACTAGATTGAAAAAAAATTAAAATTTCTCCCATATAAAATAACTACATCAACAATAACACTCAGTAGAAATTCCACTCACACGTGGGGTTTGGGGAAGTCCAATTGTACAATTTATTTAATAAATAGTAAAGATACAAATAAAAGTGTATTAAATAATATTTTATGTTAGTAGATTTATACAAAGTGATTATAGATTATATAACAAAATATATTAATTTAATATAATTTAAATATTTTTAAAGTTTATACATTTCATATTTTCAATCTATATACTTTTTAGTGCAAACATGTGAAAAAATTTTATTAACTTTTGAAACATGTAAAGATAATATTTAAAACTAAATTCACTTATTATAAATGCATATTTTTGCTTTGCATTATTTTTAATTTTATATTTATATGAGAGTTAAGTGATTTTTTGTCATCTTAATATATGAGAAATATGTAAAAATAATATTAATAAAACTAATAAATATTTTTTATATCAAATTTGTATTATTACGAGTTTTTGAGATGAGATTGAAGTAGAGCCAAAAAATGTATAATATAATATATTGAACTATTCTGCAGTTTATAATATTTAGATACTATTTTGTAATTTTAAAATATATTCAAAATAGTACTCAATATTGATCGGTACCATGCTGCACCAAAATCAAATTCAGTGCCAAGTCTAGTATAATATTCATAATATTGATATGGGTTAATATGAGAAATATGTATATTGTATATGGAACTTTAGTTAATAAATTGTAGCTACTATATTCATATGTAACTATATATGTAATTAAGTTCAAATTGAAGTTCAGCTTGTGACAATATGTTTAAAAAGATAATATCCAAAGTTTCATTTGATTCAAGCATATAAACAATGTACAACAACAATGTCCTAGTAGGAATCCTGCTAAGATGTAGGATTTAATAAGCATATGAATAACGTGAGAATCATAAACCTGTAAGCCCATAACTTTGACATTCATAAACCTGTAAAGTTGAGATTCATATAATATAGATCATTAACTTTTGATATTCATATAATGAAGGTATTAAATGAAAGTAATAATGCAAAGGAAAATAATATGTGCTATTTGACTAAAGTATACATGGCTACCAAGTTGTATCATTCTACTACAACGCAGTAATTCTAAATCATAATAAATTTAAACAGAATATTGGTAAGATACTTCACAATGGATTAAACTAGAATGTACACAAAATAAACAAATGATTCCAACTAGAATCTATAGAAATATATAAAATGGAAATAACCTAGTGCATTATCCTACATTAATTAGTATCATATTTAACAATTATGTACCCAAGAAATATTGGATATAACCAAAATTCTCTACATACCAATTAATGCATAACTAATTATCATTCACACTTTGTTGACTTCCAATTTGATGTTAGTTGCTTGCTGGTTTGAATTTGTAACAGCCTTTCGTTTAGAAGCTTGCTCTTGCAATTATTATGATGTAATACTTGGTCTCCCTTCCTTCTCAACCCTCTTAGTTAGAATGGTAGTTGAAAAATATTTAGATTAACTGATCCAAATGTTCTCTTTCTCTTCAATGTTGGAGCTATTATAGATGACTGTTACAAATAAGGTTAAACAACAAATTATTCATATAACTAATACATAGAAGAAGAAGAATATACACAATATATGGTAACTGACAATGTATTAGACTAACCTCAACTCCACTAACTATGGAAGGTTATCTATTAGAAATTGAAGAATGTGGTTGAGATAAAATTGTTGTTGTTGCTGAATCTTCATTAAGCCTAGATAATTACCTAATATTAACATATCATTAATTGGTGGTTACTAAAATACACATAAATTACAATTTTATTTTAAATAAACCTTAGCTCCATCTTAACTAGAAGATAGTGGACCATATTTGTTGCTTCTCTTATAATGACCTCTTTTGCTACATTTTCCATAATTGGAATTACCCTTTTTGTGATAGCCTACAAGGATTCTTCACTTGCTTTAGTTCACCTTTATCTTTTTGCCTATCTTCTTGGGCCTATTAGGAATAATTCTTTCCAAAGGTGGATGTATCTCTTCATGGGTGTTTCATTGCCATAATTTTTTCCCTCTAATTGGTTACAAGAATTTTTTATAAACTTCTATAAACCTCCCTCTATAATAATACTCATCCATATACACCTCTAGTTGTTGTTTGGCTTGGAAAATTGCACTAATTGCATGACTACAAGGATACCCATAGAGTTCATATGCCTTACAACTGCAATTCTGCTCCCTCCCCAATTGGATAATATGTGCGTCATCTCGATTAGTCACTTTATACTTCATGTCCTCGTTCCAAATAACTCTCTATTTTATAGCATTCATTTTACTCTTGTTCAATTTCTTCATCACTTATTTGCTTGCCCCTTAAAGTCATAGTGCCTCTTTATTAACATGGTTCTAATAGTCTCCCACATATTAATGATCGCATGATCTCTGGCCACTAAGATCTAAGATTTGAACTCCTCGCTCATATTATTGTCTACAATTAGACATTTAGACTCAATGCTTTGGAAAGCCTTATACATTCAAACAAGTTCTGTATATATCTTGGTGTAAGTTAGTTTTATTTAATAAGACTATCATTAAACTCTTATCATAATGTTGCCCAGGTATAATTCCAAAATGCTTTCCTAAAATCCTCTCCCTTCCATTTTGCCACCCAATTGTGATATATATGACTTGTACACATCCTATGCGTAGTTGAGGGCAATACATCATTCCTAGCTTGCATGAGTCCCCATAAATTAAGAATAGTCAGTTAAAAGCATTTATAGATGCAAATGTATAAAAATAACTTTTAATTGGATGAATTACCTTTTGCATATTAGAAATCATCGTTATTCCCTCACCATCTTCGAGCTCTAAGTTAAGGGCTAATTGCTCTATAAATCATATCCAATTCTTGGTATTCTTTACCTTAACTACTACCTGTATAATAAAACAAATTCCTTGGTTGTCATCAAATCCTATAGCATTTAAAAATTGTCCTTATTACTTTGTTTTAAGAAAACATCCATTCATACCATTTATTATTCACAAATTCTTCCACCCTTCTTCTTTGTATCAAACACATATACATTCTCTTAAATACCAATTTATATTCATCCCTTCAAAGTTGAAACTCTACCATAGAACTTGGATTCATTTATTTCAACTTAGAAATATAGCCATAAAGCTTCCCTTTCCTCCTTGAATACTTGCACACGTTGTAATTAACAACAAATTTTAGTTTCTCCTTACATTCTTTAACCATTTTTTTATTTTGATGTTTTTCTCATCTAGGATTTTTCCTCGAAGAGTCTCATGATAAATTAGATGTAACCAGCCTTAGCTTGTTTGTTGGATTGCACGTATACTTTATATTGTAAGTTTTCAACTTTAAGCATTTATCTTTTCCATCAAATGAAGTATATAACTCAAATAGACAACAATAAGTGCACCCATATCTTTTCCTTTTTGCTTTATTCATCTTGAAACTCAAGTTAAATCTTATTATTGTTGTATAATCAACAACTGTCTTCCTTAAATTGTTTAATGCTATCGATTATCAAACATTATCCCCAACCTCTATTCATTTGCAACAACTCTAGGAACATGTGTTTTACTTTCACTGAGTCACCTCAAAGCAACATTTGATTCTTCACCACTAGGATATTCATCACTAGCCAAAAAGCTCCTAGGATCAAAAGAGTCGATGTATATTGTGTCATGACCTACATCAACATTAATGTTAAAATCTAAGTTAGATTCACCTCTGTTATGAGCACCTAAATCACCACTTTCTTAAGCACCCATTTCACCTCCATCTTCACCTACCAAATCACCTCCATCTTGAGCACCCAACCCACCTCCATCTTAAGCACCCATATCATAAGCACCATCATCACTCATTTAAAAATCACTATCAGTTGATTCTTCATCTCCCAAACATCATCTACTTTAACATCAGTATTACCTCCCATATCCACTCTAACATCAATATTACCTCTCAAGTTAACACTAACATCACTGTGACCTCTCAAATTAACCCTACACCATTATTATAACCAAAATCAACATTAACATTATAATGACCTCCTAAATCAGCACTATCACTTCCCAAAGCAACTCCTACATCATTATCAGAACCCATATCCACTATAGTATCATCTCATAATTTCACAACCATCTCATTTTTATACCAATTATTATAAGGGGACGTGCCAGAAAATTGGGCTCTTCTACCTTACATTTTTTTCTTAGGATTAGATGCCAATTGACGAAGCTTAGGATTAGACTGTCACTTTATTGCTATTAACATTGGTATAGATGGTGTTGGTTCATCTACATGCTACAAGTAAACATGAATTATACTATGCACCTCTAACAATTTAATCAAATCTAATGCACTCTAATTGGATTCTAACATCCTCAAAATTACTTCTAACCCCTTCTTAGGAATAAAATACCATGTGCTAACAATATTTAATATAACCTAAACATTTCATATACCTCTCTCAAACTTACATAATCTAAGTCCACATTGTCAAAATTTTATAATGCTTTACCTACATACATAAGTTTACCTTCCTGAGTAAAATGTCCATCATAAACTATCCTTATTCCAGCTCTTTTATTAACTGCCATCCTATATAGACAAATTTTGAAAAAAATAGTTACTGTAAAGATAACATGATATTAAAAAATAACATATGAATATAGATCCACATAAAAAGAAAACAACATGTTGGACATATTAAACATCCTACTACATATTTTGAAATAAGAAAATAACATATTTTGAGAGAAAAACTAAACATTTTATTACAAAGGCAACATGTTTTGCACATAACTACACAATTAAATAGTAAAACATTAAACATATTATTGAAGGCTTTTGTGTTGCTAAGATTATACAGTCTGCACATAATATCTCCTAGTTTTTTGTAAGCAGTCTTTTATTTAAAAGATTCAAAACTCATCCTAAGATATCAAAACCTTTAAATTGTACAAATGGCAGTCTTTTATTTAAAAGATTCAAAACTCATCCTGAGATATCAAAACCTTTAAATTGTACAAATGCTTAATTATTGGAAGATGATGTAATTGGTGGAAAAATATGTCAACTTAAAATAACCAAAAATCAAAGGGCCAAATGCATATGTATAAAGAAAACAAAGTTTTGTATAAGGATACGTGACTAATTTAACCTTATCCTTTTGTTATTTAACCTTTTAACATAACCTTTCTAGCTAACTACACCTATTTATTACCAATAACACTAAATTACTAGTGAAGTTACTTTCAATCTTAAACTTATTTTTTTGGATATGCATAACACACAGGCACTATAGTTACAAGAAGTCGTACATCACAACCTTTTCCTTTTTAAACTCTCTTCCTAACAAAATAAGGAAAAAATGAAAAGCACACTACTTTAAGTGTTGGCCTATAGGTCAAGCTAGAAGAGACTAAAGTGGCCAACATGTTCATTAAGTATTTGCAGATTCTTAAATTTTCATGAATGTGCAGTACTGTATTGTTATTCATTTAGTCATATGAAAAGTAAAAGGAAACTCTAAAATGAAAAGTTTACTAGCAGATGCATTATAGTAAAACACATTAACAAAATAGGCTTATAAACTTAAGGGTCAGAATAAGGAGGATTAAAGCAATTCCTATAGTTCATCATTTCCCACAAAACTGTGCCCCTAGAGTTCATCATTTCAGTTGGGCAAGTGTTAAAAGTAAATATAATGTCATGGTGTTCTCTATCTTTCTCTAGATAGTAAGTCATGTTTTTAATATCAGACATCACTTACTTTTATTCTATAAGTTTATCTAGTCATATAATAACCATATTTATGTTCTTTTTAAAAGTAAAATCAGATAAAAATCCACTTTCAACAATACAATTTAAAATAATTCACTTCTTCATGCTCCCTACCATGTAAGAATAGATCTAGCTTAAAGCTCAGCCATAAGAAACTCTCTAATATGATTTTATTTGTTCTAATAATAACTTATAGTATTAGTGGAACTCTTTAATATGATTTTTATAATTTTCCTTTAATGTGGTTTCATTCTCGTAATACGTATATTTCTAAACTATATTTTTAAACTAGAAGAGCTAAGAGCCTAAGCTATGGGATTGCTTGGTAATCCCCTATTACAATTTCATGCAAACATGTTCAAAATAGGAATTGATAATGTTTTTTTCTAATAACATGTGAACCTACAATTCCTACTTCTGTTTAACTTATAGTTTTCTAAACTATAGTGGTATTTCATAATCTACTAAAGATATAACTTATTTAACACAATAGTATAGTTTAATCATAATATGATATAAGGCTTAAAAATGGAATACAATACAAGAGTTGGATGAACCAACAAGAGGAAGAATTGTAAACCAATGCATAAAGTGAAAATGTTGGACTTGTAACATTCAATTTAATAATTTGAAACATGAGGGACCATAATAAGGACCACCTTCCTCCACTGTCTCTGCCTTTACAGACAAGAATTTCAGCCTTATAAATACAAATATTCTTTATTTATATATGCAAGAACAATAAATACTAAACAAATAGAAAGATCTGGGATTTTTTGAAAATTAAACGATTTAATTAATCAATAGAAGGGTAAGAAACCCATACAACCTTTGATTATTTCCACTAAGTTCACTAAGTTGCTACATGTACATAGTTATAAGTGGCCATATATAAATCGCATATCACAAGAAGCATCAGCAGAAACTGTCTTAACAACTCGAAGGGAACAATAACATTCTTTAAGTCTCCGACTCTAATAGCGATATGAGGAGCGATTCACCTTCGTTCTTGCATTTGATTAAGTCCACTTTGTGTCAAAGGAAATCATAGATCAAACTAGAAAAAGGATATGGTTCTTTTACACCCTTATGATTAGTAGAGCATCAAAAAGCATCACTCTCCCTAATCTTGTAAGTGTGAAATAAATATTCAAATGCTAATCCTTTATGCATACAATATTATTAGGAGTTACTGATGCTATAGATAAATAGAAACAATATCTTAAAGAATCCATATTCTATAACCTTGCTTGGTGAATGTGTATAATTTGTTCCTCCTAGCTCTTTAGATGTTCCATCTTGATGTGAGATTACCATACATAGAGTAGAGAATGAAGCCACGAATGGAGTGGAGAACGAAGATGCCAAAAAACTACTAGAAACTAACAAATATATGCAAAGAATAAGCAAGAAGAATAAAGGATTATCATGGATTTACTTCGATTGAAGAATATATAGGAAGCGTGAAGATTTTAGGAATTTGCTACAAATTAGGGATAAAATATGCAATTGGGGTTAGTTAATAAGAAAATTCAGGGAATTTAGGAAAAAATTAGGTTTTGGGACATAATATGTATTTAATGGAGGGATGACAAAGTGAGCATTTTTGAAGCAAATTGTTCTATTTTGAAAATGTTATGGGATAAACTAATGGCTAAGATAACGAAAAGGGTCATTTTATACTTTTTGCCAAATGTTAGGGGTCAATTGGACCTTTTTCCTAAATTTTAATTCATCTAAGATTTCATTATATATAGTTGCCACACTCTTAAATGCTTTGATACTATAAAATTCATTATTCGTCTTTTCATTTTCACTCATACATGCGTCTAAATGTTTTTGAACCTCTTTAAGATTGGAAGATAGCTTCCTATATTTCATACTCATAATTTCAAAGTTTCAATTAGTTTATCATATGAAAATTCAACATTAGTATCATTATCATAAGATTAGAGTGGATAGTACCTCATCATTATATTTTGCCATAAAACACATGTGAGTTATTTCTCCTTCCTAATGTTTAGTTTCAAAGTCACTTGTGTAATCCCATATTGATATCTTAATAGCCTTCTTCTTCTTATTATCCCTCTTCTCCTTCTTGTCATTTCTTTCATTGTCTTTGAAAAGAGGATATTGAGACTTCATATGTCTAGGTTTTCCATATTCAAAACAGATAATTAACCCTACCTTTCTTGAAGTCTTTTTTTTAGTTTCTTATCTTGAAAAAATGGTTGAACTTTTTAGTGATAAAGGTGATATCTTCTTTATCCCTTCCACTTGAGGATGTCCCACATTCCTCACTCAGTTCCTCCTTTAAGGATTTAAATACTATGTTCTTTTTGCCTTTAAAGTGTTATCTCTTTTTACATCTTTTTCAATCTCATTTATTATATGAAGAGAGATCCAATGAGCTCTTTTAAAAGTAGTATTGTTAGATCCTTAACTTTATGTATGATTATCATTTTGGCTTCCTAAATCTTTATAAGTGGCCTAAATAGCTTGCTCACAATTTCAATATGAGTTTAGGTCTTTCTAAGACCTTTAAGAGTATTAATAATATCAATAAATCTAGCATACATACTTAACATACTTTCACTACGTTTCATTTGAAATGATTCATATTAGTGAGTTAACATGCTTACTTTACTTTCTTTAACTAATGTGTGACTTCAAGCGTGTATAACACATGGATACCTTATTAAAATTCACTTATACCTAGTATATAAAACAAAATATGAATGGCTTTAAAGAAATAAGTCTCGTATCTCGAGGTTCCCATTCTTCCTTTAGTTTGACTATCTTTTTGTTATCTATGACGTTCACAAGAACGAATGGTCCATTTGAATCTATTTCCACAAACCTACACTTTTGATTGTCAAGAAAAACTTCACCTTAGTTTCCCAATAGAGATATGGTCATAAAAGAAAGGGGGTCTATTAATATTTTGTCCCTATTAGTTATATAAGGATGATTATGAACTTAAGTATGCTATTATGATATTTACTCTAGAATTTCATTTGAAATGCTAACTTAAGAGACTCATTATGAAATCACTTGTTAGTCCCTAATGGCATCTAGAAGGGAGATGGATTGGGTGGTGGCAAATTTTAAAAACTATCTCTTGTGTAATGAATGTAATTAGATAATAATCAATATATGATGATAAATAGCTTAATATAAATCAATAACACAATCCATAATTTAAAGAATATAGGAAAAAAGAAAGACAAACTAATTTATAGTAGTTTGACAAATAACTCTTACCTACGTCTACTCTCTAAGACACTTATTAGAATTTTTACCACTTCCCTTCTTTCAATAAGGCAAAAAGAAATCTTCTTACAACAATTTTGTTTTCCACAAGTAGATAACAACTTTTCTTACAATCTTTCTCCTGAAAGTAAACCCACTCATAAAAGAATTCATAACTCAAAAGTTCTTGCTTGATCACTTTGATAACTTTAAGGTTTAATCGCCCTAAAATGCAATAATAAATGCTTAAAATAATATGAAAAACTCTTAGAAATATGTATAACACACCTAATTGTTTTCTCATGTCTAAATGTACTGGCCATTAGAATATTAATCGACTATTCTCACACATTGGCCGAGCGATGTATTAACTAATATTGCTACAAACTCTTAGTACACAGGTTTTGACAACTTTAACTTATATCATTATTCTACTAACTTATATAGGTCAACAAATACAATTAAACTCATGATTCTATTATTTTCAAACATTCAAAAATTAATTTGCTTTATGCAAAATTCACTTAAACAATTCTTTTAATGTTCTCTAAAGTATATTTTAAGGATTAAGAGGCTTCTTTGTTATTAAACCTTTAATTCCTCTTGATGATTGAAAAGAATTATACAATCCGTTAAATGATGATGAACATATCATGATAAGTCTCAATATCAGAATTGATCAAGTAGGAAGTATAATAAACATTAAGTATTGGTCTTAATTTTGTTTTTGAATGAGTGAAACTCCAAGTTTTTCCTAGTATATTCATGAGATGTATCTTGATTTGTGCATGACCACTGTTTTTTTCATAGAAATCAAAACCATTAATAATACTTATATTTTGTTATCATCAAAATATGAATTATCACCTTCCTTGATTCAATAAATATAATTCAACTTGATTAAATTTTGTTATTGACAATAAGCGACACAAATGATGCACTTACATAAGAGATATGGATTTTATACTATTTCGGTCAGTACTGGCTAAAAAATG
>JANSVA010000007.1:15892866-15903996 GCA_025504915.1 Erythroxylum reticulatum | reverse complement strand
ATTTCGGTCAGTACTGGCTAAAAAATGATATAAAATTTTATTATACCACACCAAGTATAACTACTGGTTGATACCGATAATTTTGCCCAATATTGGTTAGTATCAACCTGTACTAAAAGTACCGATAATATATTGGTTTTGTAAATTTAAAAAATTTGGGGGACAAAAGAAAAAGAAAAAAAACTAATCTATCACAAACTAATGCTTCTCAATCTCATTCACGCAACCTCCAAAAAACTCCAAAGTTCCAAACTTCATTGCTGCCTTATGCCTTGCTCTCTCTTGCCATCGCCTGCTTCATCCTTATGCCTTTTTATTGTGTCTTTCTCTATCCTATTGCTTCTCTATTATTGTTGTTTCTTCACCAGGTCACTGTTATATGCTGCCATCATTGCTCCATCCCTTGTTGCTCCATCTCTTATTATTTACATCGTCTTTTTCTGCTTTATGTCTATCAATATACTATCTATTAAGTATATTGACTGTATAAGTTTTGTAACCATGCAGTATGTTCACTATGTTGTATACTTGTAATAATATAAGTTTTAATTAAATCTTAGGTTTGGATTTTTTTGTATGTTTTCAACAATTTTTGTAAAAATTATATAATATCTTCTGCAATTTCAATTTACTGTAATTATGGTTCATATATATATTTAACTAAAGTTTATACATGTTTATATCAAATATTATTTGCGAAATTATTAGTCTATGACATTGATTGACTAGGAAGAATACAAAATAAAACAAAAAAATTAGAGAGAAAATCTTACCTTATAATTTATCAGAAGAGAGCCTTTTTTTAATCACAATCTAGATAATAAGTATCATAACCAACTTTATTATAACATAATGAATTAAATGCATTTCTTTGAGTATTCATTCTCATTTATTATCTTATTGCATTAATATATTAATATTAAGAAAGATAGTGATTCTCGTAAGGTAAATTCATTTTAGGAAAGAAAAGTTCAAACTATGTAATCCTTGTATACATAATGTTGTAACATGAAATATAGGGAGAACCATTAATGATTTTCTTAATGTAACAATAAAGTGATGTCAATCTTTTGAAGAAAAAAGGAAAAAAATTAGATTTAGCTATAATTTGAGAAAGTAGCCATTTTTAAGGTGGATTAAGAGGCCCATGTGATATTTATTTAGCATAATATATTATTTTAATTTCATTTATTTTTATGGATAAATAGAGGTAAGTTCAAGTAATCTTAATAATTCAACCTCTTCAGGTTAAGGAAGAAGATCCAACTTGGATTTATATTAGATTGGTTCTTGATATGAAGAACCATAGCATTTATTTTTATTGTAATAAATATTTAAAAGGTGGGGGAATCACTATATTAAAGAAGCATTTAGTTGAGATTAAAGGTGATGTAGAGTATTGCAAGAAAGTTAGCTATGACGTGAATTGAAAAATGAAAACTTTGTTGGAAGAATATCAACATGAGAAAGAAAAAAGGCAAAGAATAAACTACAAAATTAGTAGTGGAAATTTTTTTATGGCAATCAAGATGATATTGGGGATGTTAAAGCTGGTATTCCTACCCAATAAGAAGAGATTGTTGCACTTGATGTGAGGAATAGAAGAAGATAGGTGTCTAATATTTTTATACCATGAACAATTCCTAGAACTCAACCTTCAATCCATAGCACCTTATAATATAAAGAAACATCTCACAAAATGGACATGGAAATGGCTAGATTGTGGTATAATGAAGGTGTATCATTCAATGTTGTTCATATTAATACCAACCTATGGTGGATGTTATAACCTCTTATAGTTTAGGAAATAAATCTCCTTCAATTAATGACTACATAAGTAATATTTTGAGCAATTTTGAATTTATTTAGATGAAAGAAGAATGAGTTAGGTAACTTATGGATATTCAATCATGTGATGGCTGAAGAAGTAGAAGACATGAGCCTAATATCAAATATTTTTGGTTTATTCTGCTAAGGGAATAGTGTTTTTAAAGTTTATTGATACATCTGGCCTTGTTAGAAAATTTTGATACTTTGTTTAAGATATTTGATAAAGTTATGAATGAACTTAAGCATGAAGAAAACATTATACAGTTCATGATTAACAATGATTTTACTTATAAAGAAGCTAAAAGCTTGAAAAAAAGTTATAAAGCATGTATAATTCTTTTTATTAGACTCCTCGTACTGTATATTTTATTAACTTGATGTTGAAAAATATAGAAGATGCTTAATACTTTCTTATCATTGATGAATCTGTACAGAAAGCAAGAAAAGTGACCAAATTCATTTATAATTATGTATGGGTCCAAAATTTGACAAGAAAGAATTTTAAAAATAGTAGGAATTTGTGTTGTTTTGCTATTACAAGAGTTAATTTCTTATCACTTTAGTATTTTGTTCTAATAAAGAAGGAGTTGAAACAAATGTTTACAAGTGATAAATGAGTTGCATCTCAATTTGCTACATCTAACACTGGACTAGAGGTTTCTATGAGTTGTTGGTGAGAGTACTTCATTTAGTTGATAATAATGTGAAGGCAATGATGATTTATTTTTAAGATGTCATTAAAAAGGTGAAGGAAATAATCAAGACTAATATAAAAATAGGCCTTATTTATATACACCTTATCTTACAATCACCAATGAAAAATCGAAAATGCAACTTTACTTTCCATTGTTTGTTGCTAGGCATTTTTGAATCATAGTGTCTATTTTAGACCAAATTTTATAAAGAAAGTTGAAGTTAATATGTGAATGCTATAAACTATCACAATAATTATTATACATAAGATGATGCAAGATCTCCTTAAATCATAAATGGAGATAAACAAGGATGTGTGGTGATTTTGAGATGTCTATTGCAATTCATTAAAGAAACAAAACTTAATATAGATATATAGTTATTTAGTTTTGTTAGTTGAATTAATCATCACTTTATTATTTATAACGTTACTTTTATTGTCTTAAAGTTACTTAGTAGGACCAATTCGAATTTTGAGTCAATATATGAGTGCAACAGGGTGTGAATAAAATTGGAGCATCATCAAATTTATTTGTTCTAAGAAAAAGAAATAGATTATAATACAAAATATTGAACAATTTGATCTTTGCTCAATACAACTTAAAGCATCGAGAAAGGCATGTTATTATCATTATTAAGATGAGTATAATTTCTTATATTATCTTAACAATTTAATTTTATTTGCTTACTAAAACTCTTAACAGAGCAAGTAGTTTTATAAGTCCAATTTGCCTTGATTATATCAATCTTTTAGTGGATTGGTTTTTAAGGAACGAAGTTTGATAGATGAGAGTGACTTGGAAAATAATCTTGGATGAAAAAGTATTGACATGTCATTTGACACAATACATTTGAGTGATGATAATGATGACACTTCTTACAATGATGAAAATTTTGTACCAAAAGAAAATTAGGGCCAATATGATTTGAGTGGATATTCCATTGAATGAAGTTCTAGTTTTTCATTTATGCTTTGTTCCTTTAAGTTCAGTTGTATTTAATGTATAATAAGTTCTATATATGCAATAAAAATATAAAACTTTTAACTGTAAGTATTTTGTTTCGAGTTTCACTTTTACTTAGTTGTGTTCCTCAATATGAATTCTTGTTACAATACTTATAGGGTTATGAACCTATTTTATTCTTTCTAGATGATGTTTTGATGTAATTATTCTTTATCATATAAAGTAAATTGGAACATTTTAAGTATTTTGCGTTATTATTAGTTTTATACATACGTGATAATTAAACTATCTTTTTCTTATATTAATTATGGTTATTGTTTATATGTAGAATATGTGAAAAGTAATATTAATATAAATGAAGAGATAGTTGTTATTTCAAATTTACATTATTATGATTTTTGGGGACATAGTTTATCTAAAATTAAAATTTTTATAGTTTGTCTAAAATTAAAAATTATATAGCACAATATACTAAGCGACCATTTTATAATTTAAGAAATTAAGGGACTATTTTATAACTTTAAAAATTACTCAAAACGGTACTCATTATCAACTGGTACCATTATTATACTATACAAGAACTAAATCCAATAATAGTGCTAATACGGTATTAATAACATTGACTTACATGAGCCATTATATATATATATATATATATATATATAATGTATAGTTCAATATATCTAAAATAATTTAATGAATAAAAATGTTATATTTTTATAATAATTGCAAAAAAAAATTCAAACTTTGCTCAAATTTGAAATTATATCCTAAACTTCAAAATGTAGCAATTAAATGCTTAAACTTTCAATTTTTTAGAATTCTAGCCTGACATTAGTGTCTTTGTTAACTTTACTGATGTGGCTTGCCACATGTTCCAAAAACTCTAACTATTAATGCACTTAACTTAAAATTAACACAAGTAATGAAGATTAATGTAACAACATCATTTAATCACATAACTAAAACAATATTGTTTAAAAAAATGACGCAGTTTAATCTTTAAATCAGTTTACGTAGCCTCAACGCCCTCACCCTTCATTTTCAATTTGTTCATTTCGATTTCAGTTTGTTCTCCTAACATCCTAAGTCACTCTGGCATCGTAGTGCACCAATAAGCTCCTCATTTTCGGTTCATTCTCTTTACATCCTTAGCCCTTCGTAGCTGACTACAATGCGATGCGAGAGCAAAATGAGCTTTTTACTATACGAGAGCAAAATGAGTTTCTTGTGATGTGAGAAAGGCTGAGAGTGTTAAGAGAACAAATTGAAAATGAATAAACTGAAACGAAAGTATGTGAGAAGGGCTAAGGATATTATGAGAACAAATTGAAAGTGAAGGGAACAAACTAAAAACGAAGGGAACAAATTGAAAATAAAGCATGAGGCCATCGGAGCTGCATAAACTGATCTAGGGATTAAACTACATCATTTTTTTTGAAACAACGTCATTTTAATTACGTGATTAAACGATGTCGTTTCATTAATCTTATCACTTATATTAATTTTAGCTAAGGTGTATTAATAATTAGGATTTCTGAAACATGTACTAAGTCACACCAACAAAATTAACGGAGATAATAACGTTGGGTTAAAATTAAAAAAAAATTCAGCATTTAATTACCACGTTCTAAAATTCAGACTACAATTATAAAATTGAGCAAAGTTTGTGATTTTTTGATAATTAATTAGTTTTTATATACATTTGGAACGAGGATTTAAATCTTCTAAAGCAACCCTCCAACTACTCTAATATGTGCAAATATGTGAATTGTTAATAAAAAAAGAAAAGAAAGATTAAATTTAAAAATTTAATACGCTGTTAATGTGAAATTACAAGTTTTAAAATTTAATCCAAAAGAAACACCTAATTCCCTCTCCATGTAGCCATCTCCCCATTTCTCAAAATTTCCCCTCCAAACCGGCCTTTAAAAAACACACTTTCCTGCCTCAGCTTCGGATCCAGACCTAACGCTACTTCGTTATCCCAACCTTAGCTTCGGATCCGAACCTCAATTTTGTTCCTCTGTTCGTTGAAAAATTCGCTCACTATTTCCATAGCTTTATCTCTCTCTCTCTCTCTCGCTGAGCTCAAGGTCACCTCTTTACCTCTCCCCGATTCAAACACTAATCCATCTTTGAAATTGACAATCTCTGAGGAGCTCAAGTGGAGGCGTCAAGCGAAAATTGTGAACCTCGAACTTCCTTTTTCTGCCCTGAAACCCTAACTTGGGCGAAGACTAAATTGCATTTAACCGTGGAATCTTCCCCAGTCTTCTGGTGCCTCAGAGGTGGGCAGCTTTGTTTCAACTTCATGTTCCTAATTTTTGTTTGCGATTGTGTTTGGGTGGAAATGGTTTATGCTGAAAGGGATTGTGTCACTCTGTCATCTCTCGATCTAGCGTCATTTTGGTATCAAATTTGAGATTTTGTACGAATTTGGGGGTTTTGGGTTGTCTTTGGTTGCTTGTAAAAGAGAAGGGAAAAGGAAAAGGAATGAAAATCTCACGCTTTAGTATCAGTTCAAGTGAGGCAAGGCTTAATCGTACAGGCTTAGTTTGACTGAAGCTCTGTCATTAACTTCTCTTTATTTCTCTGTATGCGTGTGGGAGAGATAGCGAGCTAGTGGTGAACAAGGCTGTGGGATACGTAGCAACGTAATTTGAGTAAATTTTCTTTTTTCCTTTCTTTATGTTTAGACGTACTGACAATCAATGTAAGGGTTCTTCTGCTTGAGATTTCGCCAATTCAAGTACTGTCATTTGTTGATTTATTTCCCTGTTTACGGGTCTTGGCTTGGGATATGCCCGGCATTAGGTATTCACTGTACTGGCCACATCAGCATTTGGTGTACGTCATGCTATTATCTATGTCCTTCGGTTGCTGCACGATTTATCAGTGAATTCTCAAAGGAGCCATGAGACATTTATAGAAAGTAAATCTGAGTTCACCATTTGTATGTACTTTACAAAGTGGTGTGAATTACACAAATATACTTGGTACTTTATCCTGCTCATTAATTATCTGCATTGTAAGGGATGCCAGAATTTTTAACTTGGTTTTAAGATCAGGAATATTATGACCACATGATCTGTCAGAAGCTTGGATCCGTAAGGTTTTACTGACTATTGCTTGATTTAACAGTGAATTCCCAAAGTAGCCATGGGACATTTATAGAAAGTAAATCTGAGTTCACCATTTGTATGTAATTTACAAAATATTGTGAAATTACTAAGAGATTGGTCCAGGTTAAGAAATTGGCTTGCAGAAATTTTCTTTGTGCTTTTTTTTGCTCAATGATTATCTGCATCCTAAGGCTATGCCAGGATTTTTGACTTGGTCCTAAAATCATGAATATTATGACCAGAATGATCTGTCAGATGCTGTATAAGCTTGGATCTGTTGTTTCATAAGTTTTGAAACTAAAATGCAGATTGTCATATGCATTATGCGAAGGACAGGCTAAATTTAGGAACACTGGTGGGTTCTTTGTTTTATAGAGTTTTGGTTCAATGATTGATGGTAAGCAACTGTTAGTACTTTGCTTTTTAGTAGGCCTTGCAAGATTTCATTGTATGATAATTTAGTTGTACTTGGATACTGAGGTTGGTACTAAGTTAGAGACCAAAAGAGATCTATGTAGAATTTCATCAAGGTGGAAGTATTTTGGAGGCTCATTTTCTTGTACTGTTGAGTTTAGATTGTGTCCCTAGCTGCTCAAATAGGCAACGGAGATTTATGTGTTCGGAGGTGAAAGATCTTACTGTGTTTGTGAAATAGAAAGAATAAAAATTGTAATTATTTTGAAGTGGTCCATTTTGTGACTGGAAAAACTTAATTGATTTTACTGCCCTGTCCTACTTAGTTGAGACTTTTAGTTTTTCTTTTTCTTCAATGGCATAAGAGTTACAGTTATGTAGCACAGAGCAGGGAGGGAGAAAATGGGCTGAGAAGGAGAAAGGGAAGCAGGGGAAGAAGAAAACGGAAGATGTAAGTAGGGGGAAGGGAGAAATGTTGATGTAGGAGTGAGAGGAAGAGAGAACAGTAAGCAGAATAGGATTCCTGTCTAATTCAATTATGAAAAGTTTCTAAGAATAGAAATACAAACCTATACATAGGAGTTAACTCAAACATAATAAGATAAAAAGTTACTGAAAAAATGCAATGAGATATAAAATAACAGAACAACCCTAAATACCAGAAAATAGCAAAGGGAAAGTGAAAGTGTGAAAGAAAAAGGAAATAAATTTATAAATCATTAATGGAGGATTTGGGCTGTGTAGATGAGAGATTGCTGATAGTTATTAGTGTGTTAGGGTTACTTGAGTTGATATATCATAGTCATTTCTATGGCAACTCATAATATTTTTCTCTATTTCCTCAATAATTTCTTTGGCCATTGATATAATGTGATATTATTACCCTTTATTGAGGTCTTTCATTGTTTTATGCAGTATGGGCTTTTGAGTGGCAGGGAGTTTGCAGTAAGAGTGTATCTTAAATGAAAGAGAAGAGGTTTGGAGATTATTGATCCTGATAAAGATTTCAGCATTTATTTTTTCCTTAATCAGTTATTTGTATGCATAAATCTGGGCTTATTTGTGTTCCTTTTAGATCGTGATTCCGCACTCACAGAATTAAGCTGCTAAAAAATTGTGGAGTGGGTTATCTATGCCTGGCAACGAAGTTGGAGATAGGATACATAATTTCTTTGGCCAGGAGAAGTTCTCCCAGGGTCAACACCACTCACAAATCATTGATGGGAGCTGGTCCGGGCTAAGTAACAGTCTGTGGACTGGAAATCACAGACAGATTGGCACAACTCATGTCTCTAACTTAAAGAATCACAATATACAGCCATCAGGTATAAATTGTGCAAACCATTAGAAGTTGGGCTACTAAATCCTAAAGTGGCTCTATATTTTGTTTCTGTCATTTATTTCTGACTACAAGTAGGGGTGGCCTCGAACCTGGTGCAAAACCCTGTTGGGTGATGTTGTTTTGACAGTGGCCCTTTTGGGCTTTCAGGCAGGCCACCTTGGCTCAATCCCGGCGCGAAGTCCACTCAACCCAGGCCAACCCTAATTATGACACTAATGATGTCTTGATTTGAGCTTTATGCATGAGATACGATTAAGATATTCTGTTTTATTAAGTATATTCTTTTGTTTTGACATTAGCTGATTATGAAAGAGGACATGGCAGCCAGTCATCAATCATGCAGCATGGTATTGACTTTCAACCGGCAACATCGCAGCCTGAGTTTGCGAGAAGTCAATCCCAAAACCAAGAGACAATGCTGAATGGATTTACGCATGGGCATCAGGTTTTTACATCGAGGCAGAATGATGCAAACTTTTTGGGAATGGAAACAGAAGCTGATCGACATAATTTAACGTCCAGAGGAGTTTCAATTCTTGACTCACAGTTAGGGAATGGTTACGGGCTTAATCAGAAAAATACAACAAGGGTAGATTCTAGTGAATCTCCAGTCAACTTTGACTTTTTTGGAGGGCAACAGCAAATGAATGACCATCATCCAGGTATGCAGCAGTCTTCACCAAAGCAACATCCAAGCATGAACGACATGCAACTTTTACAGGAACAATATTTATTTAAACAAATGCAAGAAATTCAGAGGCAGCAGCACCAACTTCAGAAGCAACAATTGCAGCAGCAAGAAATAAGGCAACTTAATTCTGTAAATGCACAACAGGCAGCTAGCAATGATTCACAGGCTTTGATTAATGGCATTCCAGTACATGATACATCTAACTATTCATGGCACCCTGAACTTATGACTGGTAGTCCAAACTGGCATCACCGTGGCGTGCCTCCAGTTTTGCAAACATCATCAAGTGGATCTGTATTCCCTTTGGAGCCTGGCCAGGCATCACGTTTGATGGGTATGGTTCCTCAACAGGTTGATCAGTCTCTTTATGGTGTTCCTATCTCTGGAACAAGAGTAACTCCGAGTCACTTTTCAACCCTGCAAACAGAGAAGACTACAATGCAACAGATATCAAGCAGCAGCAATTCATCTCCAGCTAATCCTTATTCTGGATTTTCAGAACAAGTTGGCACTCAGGAAGGGAATTCATTGTTCAGACAGGGATACCAGGGCAGAGGAATGATTGGCAGTGCTGGCAATCAAGGTGTAAATAGTGGATTTAGTTTGGAAAGCTTGCAGAAAATAAATGTACAGCAAAGCAATGGACTTATGCCGGATTTTCTAGGGAGGCAAGAGGTGGTTGGTCCATTAGGAATGTTAGAGGAGAAAACTATGACACAAGTTCCTCCTTCGAAAACTGTGTCTACCTTGGATCCTACTGAAGAAAAGATTTTGTTTGGCTCAGATGACAACTTGTGGGAAGCCTTTGGTAAGGGCGCTAATGTTGGTTCAGGTGGTAATAACATGTTTGATGGTTCAGATTGTTTTAGCACATTCCCTTCTATGCAGAGTGGGAGCTGGAGTGCTCTCATGCAGTCTGCTGTAGCAGAAACCTCAAGTGCTGATGCGGGTTTGCAAGAAGAGTGGAGTGGTGTAGCTTTCAGGAGTAACCAACCTCCAGATGGGACTCAACAGATGCCAGCTGCTAATAACAGTAATAAACACCACTCATTTCATTGGGCCAGTAATGGTTTGCAGACTGCCCCTGTTCTGAATTCTAGCCCCTTATCACTGTCTGGTAACTCCAACAATGGAGTTCAACAATTAGGGGTCAAAACTTCTCCAGAACAGAACAATAGGTTGCAGAATATCTCTTCCCAGAAATTTACGGCTCAGGTTCCTGTGGAAGGATTAAAATGGTTCGATCCTGGCCTTTTACACCAGGAAATTGATGTAGGCAATAATGTATATGAAAATGGTTCTCATTCTTCAGATGTAAAGTCAAAAGTAAACAACTTTCCTGGTTCGTGGACAGATCATGGCACACCACCATATATTGTTGTCCAACAAAGTGACAGACCTAGTAGCTGGAACTACAATAATTCAGTGTCATTCAGCTCAGGTGTTGCTATTAAAGATCCGCACACTGAAAGCCCAGCACAAACTTCTCAGAGTACTGATGAGAAGAGTTCTGTGTATGGGGCAAGGGGTCATATTGGGAGCCCGCAGGTTAATAGAGAAAATTCTAACCACAGCCAGGTTGCTGCAGTGCCGGATTCAGGCACCATCAAGCCCAATCGGGAAAGCAGCCAGCAGCTTTCAAACAGTAATAGTATTGATGTTTGGAAGCATTTTGATTCTTCAGTGAATGCTAAAGTAAATGAGATTCCAAGAAAGTATCAAGCTCATATGGATAAAACCCGTCCAACTCTTCATTCTTTTGGAAATAATAATTTGCAAAATGGGGCAGTTGAAGCTCATGATTCACAGAATGTTAATACAAGGGAAAATGCTACTAATAAATTTGACAATATGTCTCACCAGCCCTCAATTGCCGGTGGCAGAGAAAATTCGTGGTTTAATGCCAATGATTCTGGTACTTTTCCTGGAAGCAAACAGAAGTCTTCTAGTCATGTTGCTCGGAAGCCTTCTGGAATTCGTAAATTTCAATATTCGATTAATGTATTCTGCTTGAGATAATTGTAATTCCCCTCTCTGCCTATTTCTGGTGATTTGCATCCCAAGAATATT
>JANSVA010000007.1:15808153-15839429 GCA_025504915.1 Erythroxylum reticulatum | reverse complement strand
ACCTGATGTACATCAAGAGCTTTGAGAAGTTCATCTCGATATGGATAAATAGGTAGAGTTTTTCTCTCCTCCTGAAATTCAAATAATTTATCAGTAAATCACATGTACCATATTTGTAACATATCTACATTAGCCTACATGATATAGCTCCTATTAGACTACCGGGCAAGAAATAATTCTTATGACTACCACCAGTCATCTTTGTCACTCGATGTCCTGGTAGAATAATGGAACTTTTGAAGGAAAATTCCAAATTTCTTAATATTACTCCGATTTGCCAAAGTCTTTTTAACAATCCAAGAATTCACAGAGCTTGTTACATGGCAGGTACAACCTTAAGAATTTTTTTAACAGTCCAAGAATTCACAGAGCTTGTTACATGGAAGGTTCAACCTTAAGAATTTTTTAACAGTCCAAGAATTCACAGTGCTTGCTCCATGGTATACAATTCCAACTTCCAAATACACATAAATTGCACGAAAAACTACATACATGATTGTTAACTTGAATCTTCCAATAATAATGGTGAATTAATATATGTTTGATCACATTTTCATCCATTGAGTAGGTAAAACATTCATAATTGTATGTATGTGTCCATATTTGCATGCCACTGAAAATTCTAATTCCTTCTATGTACTGAAGAGTTTTTAGAAAGGAAAAAAAATCAATAGAGGGGATTGCTTTATAAAAAAAAAAAAAGCAAGACAAAAGACACACCTGAAGCTTCTCCAGAGCTGATTTTGCTTTAGATTGGTCAACCAGTTCCCTGTGCAGCTCATCGTCAAACTACAGAAAAGTAAAATGAAACTATAAGGAACAACAGGAAAAACTAGTACAAAAATCAAGAAGCTAGACAAGCATGACTCAATAAACAAAGAAACTAATGAATATACCTTGTCACCATCCATCACAGTTGCCTTGATAAAGTCAATTTGGTCCTCAAACACAAACCTAAATAAATCATAAAATCTCTGACAATTAGAGTTTCATACTAGCAAGTTGATTCAACTTCAACAAAGAAACCAAACGAAACTCATAGAAAATTATATAGCATGCAATACTAAAATGAACCTGAGTTTAAATTTCATAATCCATACTTACTGATAGTCATCAGATGTTTGTTTTTTATTTTTTGAACCAAACTTTAGTGTTGCTTTCCCTGCAACATAACAATCTCAGAATTTGAGTTCTAATAACCCAATTAAACATTCTCACATGCATCAGATATAGTAATTAGATTAATCATATTCACAAGAATTACCTATCTGAAATTCTTCCCACGCCTCCTGTTCAGCAAATGGGTTCATTTTCTCCCCTACACTCGGGTCCCTGTGATTTAATTTCAGAAGTAGATTAAGGTAAAAGGCAAAGATTTTGAGAGTATAAGACTACAATACTGAAATCTCTAATTCTCCAGCCGGATATAACATATGCAGTTTATGTACACATTTGATCATCTAAACAATTGGAAGCACAATATTATCAAACTGACCTATAACGCTGCAAAGCCACAGCAAATCTCTTCTCCTGATTAACACCCCCTTCTTGATCATATGCTTCCGGCATTCGATACTACAGCTCCCACAAGAGATATTTACCATGAATAATTAAATTAGCCACAAGAACCACAAGAAACAAATTTCATTAAGTCATAGAACACTAGCATAAACACCGTTTCAAATCATTATCATTCCACTTCAAGAGTTCCTTTTACATTACGAACAATAACTATGGTTCTAATTAAAGAACTGTAACCCACAAAAATATTAAGATGAAAGAAATAAAAAACTCACGAGAAGGAACAGAAATAGTGTCGTACATAGCTATCTAACAAAGGAAAATAATGAGAAGTACTCAATGTGATCACCTATCCACTGTTCAATTACTTATGCCATGAAAATAAATAAGAACAAATACTGAGCCATCTCATTTCTCAAATTAATCCACATAAATGAAGATAAGTTGTCCTCTGTATAGACAAATTATAACTTAAAATTTTCCACTTCTTTTCTAGCCTAAGTAATCAAATGGACAACATTATAAAAATCCTCTGAAATCAGTCAAGGTAAAAAAGTAACCGCAAAGGACTGATAAGAAACCCCACGATTATAAAACAGGTCTTGCAAGCCATTTGTGGCAAATTTATATGGAAATTCAAACAGAAAGAATGGAACTATCTACCAAGAGAGATACATGATTTATAGTCACTGCAATTCTCAAACTGAACAGGTATCAAACTTTTAGCAGGATACTGATCAGCCGATCCTTTTCTACTATACAATTATGAAAATAAAACTCAAAATAGAAAAATTTTCACAACTATAAGTTTCAAAGTAAGAATATGCAGTGTGCTTCAATGGAAGTATAGTGAGCTAGACGTGAAAACTACATGAAAAAGAATACACTGTTAGGGCACATGTGCCTGGACAGAGGTGATAATATATTACACTAGACAATTAAAGAGAGAAAGAACCCAAATTTCTGGTTTTGTGGAAGTAATCTCCACAGTAAAAAAAAATTGGTTGTACTAGTTGGGAGTAGTTAATAAAACAGCTTACAATCTGGGACTTGGTCATGATATGCACATTGCAAATATGAACAGAAAACTAATTAACTACTTGAAGTATAATAGCAAAAATGTTTAATTAGCCAGAATCATCTTATGAAAAAATTTGCAACATAAGCACTTTTTTCAAATTGAAATAAAACATCATATTAACATCTGTTACCTCATTTGAGTCATCAACATCTTCTGAACTCTTCTTCACAAGCTCATAGATTTGCTTCTTGTATCTGCCAAAATAAGAAATCCACTATTTTTACCAGTAAATAATGCCAAAACAACTAGCCCCAAAAATTGTATGGTAAGCATGGCACTTAACAGCAAGTTCTGGGAATATTTAACTAGTCCAAAATTATGCATGATAAACTCTAATTACGTGTGAACATATATTCAAGTGCATATGTAGGGTATAAGGTAAAGTGATCTTAAACATGCTAGACACACTAAATGAAACACCAATAGCTAAAGTAAAAACACATGCCAAGGCAAATAAGAAGTAACAAAAAATGTATGTAGGACCAACATGCATCCCAGGCAAAGAATTCAATCATTACCTTAATTCACGGTACTCTGCTTCAGTAAGCTTCACACCATCAAACAAGTATTGTTCATCTTCAAGCTCATCTCTGAAATAAATGAGTACAACTTCTTATCATCCAATGCATAAACAATCAAACATTTACGATAAAAAGACACAAACTCGCCAGAAAAATACGAGCACTTCGAAAAATTGCATAAAGCTTACCCGAAACATCAAATAGTAAATGATGACATTCCAATAAAAGAAGTTTTTCTAGCACGGAATCGTCTATAAATCAGTGAAGAAAAAGCATTATGGAATCTAAAGATACCTAAGTTCTTCCAACTTCTTTTGCTCTCTCTTCTTCAGATACTCTTGTCTTGACACTTTTCTGCAGATTGAATCAATGAGAAGGGGAACTTCACTTTTTAGAATTTAAAGAAGATTAAAATGAACAAGAGATGCTCAGGACAAACCTCAAAGTATCAAGGCCATCCCTCTCCAAAACATTTGATCTCCGAATTGCTTCTTCTGTCACACAATAAGAAACAACAGTATCAGATATAGCCAGAAAGTGCAATACGACTGGAAATATGAATGAATGGTTACATGAGGCATTTAAGAAGTTATACCTTCCTCTCTTTTGGTTAACTTTTGATCTGTTAACTGTCATGAGACATTCAAACAAATAAGATCAATAGCATTAATATGAAACAATGACAAGGCTTCTCATTGATGATTGCAACCACATATTTCTAGCATCCTAATACACTGAGGTCAACAGATTTGTTTGAAAGAAACCAAGCATGGTCTAAAGCATTTCAAAACCAGCAGATGCTTCAATAAACAAAAGAACAAGTAATCAGTAAAACATCAACACCAGTCACATCTGGTCAATGCATATGAACAAAACCAATGAAATTTATCTGGAAGGCTGAAAGATTATCCTTCCAGTCCAAAATAACAAAATTCATATGATATCTGTTAGAACAGTATGCAACAAGACTCCCTTTTGCAACTTCACTATAAAAATAGTGATGATTTGACAACTGACAGGTTTGTCAATCATTTTAATTTCAAATGCATAGCATCCTGGAAAATAGCTAGAAACACATGGATGACCATATCAAAGTCATAGCACATATCAAGAATAGTAGAATGTATAAGAAACTATCAACTTACTGCAAAAGGTATGATGTTTTCATCAAAAGCAAGTGAAAATGGAAAATAAGGAAAAGTTCTTGTTGACTACAACATTAAGAGCATAAATTTGGCAACACTAGATATATTATTAATTTTCATATGTACCTTTCGAGTGTTTGCCGCATCCCGTTCTCTGATATGTTTTTCTAATTCCTCCCTTTCTCTTTGATCGCGCAACCTTTCTTCCTCTGACTGTATATGAGAGATAATATTACCAATATTTACGTCTTTGTAATTTAATTCAAGATGAACTACACATCAAATAGAATACTAATCCTGAGTGCAATAAATTTTTAATGAACTTAGTAAGGTATAAAACCATTTCTGAGAATTGAAAAAAAATCAAATTGGTTAAGGTAACAAATATATAAGAACCAACATTTGTACAATTCAACGTACATCGGAACCATCATCCTCATATTCAGAAGTCCTTCTTTTAACCCTTCTCCCTTGTTCCCCCAATTTAACCTCCTGCAGCATTGAATAGAGTCAAACAAAAAGAAAGACATGCTGTTAGAAGTGGCACTGATCAGCAGCTTACCATATAGGGGAAAAAAAAAGTGAATCTTAATAAGGGTATAGGGGCTCTGCCTCATTGTCACTATCTTCTTCACTTTCCATCTTCTTCCTGAACCGCTTCGTAACTTTATCAGCCTTTTTGGTTTCAGGACCTGGTGGGCCTGAAGATTTCTTGCCAGCACTAACAGCACCACCATCACCACCACCACCACCACCACCACCACCACCATCATCGTCACCATCACCAGCATCCAAAAGTGCATAAGTTTTCTGTTTCCTTGCATAGATGGCAGCTTCCCTCTCTTGTTGTAGATAAAGCTGTAGAGCAATAATTGAACATAAATTTCCAGGATACAATAACACTCACTGTAAAATTGTAGACTCTTTCCAAACTTGCAACTCTAAGTACAAAACAACTTACGTTTACAGCAGATGTTTTACGGGGAACTCTAGTAAATATTTCTTCAGCGAAAGAATGAGTCTCAGCTGATGCTGAAAAATCACAATTCTCTTTGAGCTTGCCCACCAAATCTGCTGGTGATTTGGCTTGTTTTGCTACAACAAAAACAACTGTAAGTAAATTCCTATAACTACCATCTTAAAGAAAAGGATGGCCCTTTCAATATTTTCAATTCAATGAGGTATTCGAAGAGCATTAACTCATTCCCTTTCATTTGTTAGGGCAACTTACATAAACTAATAACGTACTGAATGACAGTTGGCTGTGAATAGCCAAGCAATGAAATTAGCTGGTCAGACACCCATCTCTTCAAATTACCGTCATCCATCTCGACTGCATCGCACAAAATCAGAAACCCCCTTTAGCCACAAAATACACTGTAAAAGTATTGTAAAGTAATTGAATTCTCGGAACTGAAGAATAAAATGAAAAAGTATAAATAGGCAAATTTATGAAACGTGAAAAGCTAAAACATGGGGTTTGATTAATGACGAGTTCAGAGAACTCACCCGAAATACAATTATAGAATTATTATAAGCAAAGTGGTCTTTTCTATTTTATGTTAAAAGCTCGAACCTTGATTGGGCTCGAATGGCTTAGAATCATAGACAAGTTTAAAGTTTCGTACCGTACCGGCTAGAAGGTACCGCACTAGCCCGGAAATGGAACGAGACCATGCTCATTGGTACCGGTCCGGTGATTTCGCATGGTACCGGCTGGAATTAAAAATACCACCGGAACCGTAAATTTCAGAAAGTTTAAGGACTATTTTGTAAAAAAATTACACACACCCCACCCCCCCTCGCGGTCGCTGCCAAATTCTCTCTCTCTCTCGGTCTCTCCTCTCCGGCGACTCTCCACCACGCGCTCGGCACTGCCCCATCGTCTCATCCTAACTGTCATGGCTCACGCACGCAGAGCACAAACACACCGCCGTACTCTCTTACTCGGTCAGTCAGCCCTCACACACAACACACCACGCCATGTAGAACATACCAGAGGAATGAATATTCAAAGTTGCGTTGTCTTACCTGGTCTCAGGGAATTGGGAAGAGATAAATCAAAGAGCTTCAAGGGAGAAATCCAGAGAGCTAATATCTTCAATCAGATAATCTTGGGATGTCGCCTGAAACGTTAGCTGGTTTTTGGTCGTTAAATACCAGAATCGACTGAACAAAGACGTATTAGCTCCCGAGTTACTTTAGGTTAATATAAAGCTTAAATGCTCACCTTCAATTGTTTGAATCTCATCATAGTCTAGGTTTTTTACCTACTAAATCTATCCAAAATTATTAACTTTTTTTTAATCCATTTCATTTATTCTTAAATTATTTGTATTTATAATTCTTCTTAATTTTATGAGTAAATTTTGAAACTATATTTTTCATTTAATCTTATTAGAATAACCATTTGGTCGATTTTTAGCTAAAGTCTCTTTTATACAAATTTTGATTACAATTTTAAGAATTTTATCATTCCATTCCGCTTTAACACTTTTTTTCAATTTATCCCCGTTTTAATATCTTAACTTAGATTTGACATTTTTTATTAACAACATATGATTCATAAAACAAAATCCCTATTGTATATAACAATTAATCTCGCAGTATAAGAAAATATAAAATCATAATTATAATGACATAGACAAAAGCATAATAAGCATTAAATCTTTTGTGCACTCAGTATTAAAAATATAACAAGAATGACATAGACAAAAGCATAATAAGCATAACAGTTTGAACTCTATCACTTTCATTTCCTGAGTGATTATTTAACGTAAAAGAGGAAAGATGAATGCAGTATCATATTGAACAACTGAGAAGGCAAAACAACATTCTGAACTTAATTGTTGTGGGATGGACCTATAAATTGAGAATGGTGATGTTGAGATTTCGTGTTTAAGGCTAGAAATAAGGGGAAAAAAGAAATAAAAATAAAAGGGTCTAGGAATCACACCTAGTGTAATGACATATTTAATCTAAGAATAACTCCCAGGAAAAAGAAAGAGACACACTTTATAAGGTGGTGTTATCTCAAATACAAATTACTCAAGAATGTATTACTTTCGACCTATATTTAAAAACAGTTTTACATGCTTACTTTGAATCACTGAGTGCACTTAAAAGAATTAGAGAACTACTTTGAGAGACTAGCGTCTTCGCTCACGGGCTTGATGAAATCACAGAATTAGAAAATTCAAGAACAAGGAAATGCGGGCAATATAAGAGACAAAACGATGAACTGGTAGATCATCATACCACAAGTCACTGGTTGTAAGGAAATTCATTCAAGGAAGATGAAAATATACAAGGGAAAAGCCAAATTTGGAGAGAGTTAAGATCCATTAGTTAGAGAAAAACAACCAACAGGTTACCACAAGTCAAGGAATCTAACTTTTCTGATAGAGATTGATAACAGAAAGATCATTTCAAATTTTACATTCAGATTTCTCAAGTAGTCAATCAATACATAGTATCATCTATCGTAGGTAGAAAGAATAGTCGGAGATGCAACAATCTCATTCCTCAAAATACAATCATACATTAGCGAATAAACGATAGGTTTTGGCATCAAAACTGATTTGTCTAACTGTTGCAATTGCTACTGTAATACCTAAAGCTGAGAAGGTCAAGGCAATTATAAGATTGACCCAGAAAATAGATCTCACTCAAACCCAAATACAAATTACTCAGAATGCAACATAAAATCTTTTACACCTTCGAATACCGCAGTTCACATAAGAACAAAAATGAAACCAACATATCAAGAAATAGAAGCAATTAACTAACTAAGCAACTAACATCATAACAAAAATGAAACCAACAAATGGAGAAATGACAAAAAAGCAAAATAAAGCAAGTACTTGAAATGAAGTGAGTGAAGATGGGTTAGCTGTGTCCCTTAAGAAGTCGATGGTCATTTTTTCCCTTGTGAAGATCGGTTTGCAAAACAACTGCGGAAGATAGTTTGCAATAAACGTAAACATCAGATATTATAAACGTAAACGTCGGATAAAAATTCTACCTGAAAAAGCTAAAATGAGGGGCTTTTTTATAAGCTCTTGGAAGGTGAATAAGTACTTTTTTTCACCGCAAAACCTTTTTTTAAAAAAAATGGTGTTTAGTTGTAAAATCCAAAAGTTTTTTATAATAGAAATGATTTTTTGAAAACTAAAATACATCTTTATAAGAAGCTCAAATTTGGAGCTTTTCAAAAAAATCTCTCAAATGGTTTTTTCGGGTAGATTTTTCAAATCAATTAATGAGCCTATTTTTCATTCCATTTTCCCTTATGTTTTACACATAATTCCCACATACTCATAAACTCATCTTCACGTTTACTCAACTTGATATTTATTTTGAGATTTATATAATATTATTTGGCTTTTTATATGTTTTAATATTTATTTTTTATATTGGTTTTGCTTATGTTATAATCCATATAAAATATTTGATTAGATACATTTTCATTTATAATTCATATGGTTTAAAATTATATAATAATTAATATATTGTGCTTTGCATGTTGTTTAATATACTTTAAATAATATTTATAAGCATAAATAATTTTTATTACAAAATAAAATATAGTTAAAATTAAAAGTACTTTTTATTTTTATGTTATCAAACAATCTACTATATGAAGCTCTTTCAAATAAACTTTGTTTTAAATAACAGTCAAACAATCAACTAACTTCTTAGAAAAGTTCTTCTCAGAAAAGATTTATAAAAAAAAGCTCTACTAACAAAAATTCTACTGATATAAGTCCAATCAAACAAAGGCTAAATACTAGAAGCTTCTAAATTTCATGTAAGTTTTGTAAATACACCAGCGGCTAATGCAAATTACCTTTTAATATTAGTTAAAAGGAAAACCAATATTAAAGAATAAAATCACAATAGTAATTTGAAAAAAAAGAATCTTTGTTATAATTTTTTTTGGCTTGATATATTTATAACAGTGAATACTCACGTTAAACTAATTTCTAGCAATTTATCATTTATGTATAATTTTAAAACATGAGATATTTTCCAATATGTATAGAATTAAACTTTACTTATTACATTTTTATCAAATTTAATATTAATATTCATTCATTTATGTAATTTCTTTTTTAAAAATAAAATTATTTTTATACTGAAACTATACATTACGATTATATATTAATCTATATTTTAAATGTAGTATCAATACCTGTTTTTATATATAACATTGTTGATGTAACATCTTTTTTTTTAATAAATAAAAATCCTTTTGTAAATATTCTAAACTTCATCCATGCACCAATTTGAATTATCAAATAGCAATATCTGTTAATTTGAGTGTTATATATGTCATCAACTCGTACTAATTATTCATAAATTGTATATGTCAAGCATGAAAAAATTATTGGACATGTATTATTAGTGATTTGAAGCAAATCATCGGTCTCTTGGTTAATTTGAAGTCTTATAGTCAAGTTTGATAGCCACATTTTATTTTAAAATTTAGTTGATGCAACTATTAGTTATTATATGATGAAATTATAATATTTTAAATATTTTGTATTTTTCTGAATTTTTATTTGTATGATGATTAAATGATATTTTTATATCAAATATGATTATTATTTATATGTAAAATATGTGACCAACAATGTTAATAAAAATAAATAAATTGTTGTTATTATAATTTTTAGAGACAGGGTTGGTGTAAAATTATAAATTATACAGTATAATATATTAAAAGACAATTTTGCAATTTAAAAAAATCAATGACTATGTTTAAATTTAAAAAATTATTCAAAATAGTACCTAGTATTGATTGGTATTGATACAGTATTGTACCGTAACCAAATTCAATACTAGTACTAGTGCAGTAATCATAACATTGATCCCAATTGGACTTGGGTGGAAATGTAATTTAATATGTTAGGCATCGTTGATTCGTATCTGATAAGATATTTCAACAAAAAAGAAAAGAAAAACTAGTAGGAAAATAATGATTGATAACCCAAAGCATGGCAGACAAGCTATCATCAACATCACAAGTCACCCAACCACTTAAAAGGGATCCAAACTAGACTAAGGTGGATGTTGGCTTGGCAATTGAGCTTAGGTCTGACTCGACCGACCTAAAGTCAACAGGTCAAGCCTGGGTTAACTATTGACTAAGTCTTAACCCCTATTTTTTGGGCCTGATTGGGCCTGGGCAATAAGAAATAACTAAACAACATCATTTTGAATTTAAAAATAATAATAAGTCGATCAGACTCATTGTCATCCATATATGTTAAGAATTAATAATCTTGAAATAAGACAAAACTTGATAACAACTATGACGCTCCAGTAATTCTTAAATCACAATTTATTCAAATTATTCCTCAATTATATTATTAATTATTAAAAATTTTATTAGTTCCAAAAATAATATTTATCAGTCACAAAAATATTTGTACAAGCACAAGTATTCGACTATCCCATTCAAAAATATATACAATAAAACATATTTACTTAATTTAATCTACTAATTGTACCTAGCCATTATATTGTCACTTACATGCACTGGGTTATTAGCAATCTCTCTCATCATCATCATCATCACATCCAGTCTGAAGTCCCGCACTGAAGCAGGGTCTAAAAAGGTATGATAGTATGCAACCTTACCCCTACATAGAAAGAGGCTGTTTCCTGTAGACCCACATGCAGATGTGACAGGATAATAATGATGCAAGTTAAAAGAGTAAATAAGTAAATAGAAAAGGCACGCCAAATATTTAAGTAAATAAAATTACCATAAATACATAAGGATAATAATAATAATAACAAATAATAATAATAATAATCATCATCATCATTATCATCATCATCATGATAAAACTACTACTAAAAGAAACTCAATAAAAGGATAATAATAATAACAAGTGTTTATTTCCACTGAAAGGATCACAGAGAATAGCTGAGAAATGGGTAAAACACATACCAGGGACGATCTTAGGAAACCCATTAGTAGTGAATGATAGTGGTGTCAGTGATGGAAGCACCAACAACGTTAATTTTCAGCAATCTCTCTATCTCTTAAAAATATATAATGGTAAGGGGGAAGCTACCTATTCAATAAGAGGAACTGATCATACATTTAAAATCAAATAACTCAATATAGATAGAAATTAGTCAAATAATTAAAATATACATATAATACTAAAATACACAACAATACTCAATATATCTAAACACTCGATGAATTTCCAAAATTTTTATCATTAGTAATGATTAATACTAAGATTATTTTATTATTGTCATTTATGTTTTACCTTATTATTAATTGAATTGTATACGTTATACTTAACCTAGTAAGCTTATATTTAATGGTCTATTAACTTATTTATCCTCATAATAATTACTCACAAAGTGGAGACGTAATTAGATGTGTAAGTATCAACATAGGGTAGATCAATTCCTCAATCTAATATGGTACTTTAGTATTACTCTAGTACCAAGCCATCTATATAGGATATCCTCAAGAATGAAGATATCATGGTATCATTCCGTTACTTAGCCATCGACACAAGACGTTCTCGAAACCCAGGACGCCCTAATACTTACTCCATAAATAAGTACCTAGTCATCGCTCACTTGTATTTAAATAACTCATCAATCTATGCCCATTGAATATAGCAAATCCTAGGCAAGCCACAGATTTAGGATTTACACAATTTATTCTCAACCTATTATAAGTGAGACGCTATTTAATTTCATGAACGTAATTTATTTATCCTAATATTCTTAATTATACTTATACACAACTAAAAGTTTTAATTATCAAAATTTTCACTGACTTATCAAGTGATACATCTTATAATATGTAACAAAATATAAATGCAGAACATTTTGTACTTTGTTACTTATTTATGTAATAAATAAACATAATTCATATATGTAATTATTAATCATTAATTTAATTAATGACTAATTCAATTTAGAATTCACTATAAAGTAATTCATTAATAACAAAATTCAAAATTTTATGAACCGTACACTATTATAAGAGTACAAGCTAAAGTTGTTCTTACCTAATTTTCAAACTCAACTAATTAATAAATCCAATATACTCCTTAATCCATCCATTGGACGTCAACATTACAAAATTCTATTAGGCTTAGTTAAGAAAATTTTTTAACCCAATTACACTTAGCAATTCAAAATTATTCCATTTTTCACTTTATTCTTAATTATTAAAATATCCTTAGTTTACCTAACCATCATAATTACTAAAATACCCTTAATTATTAAAAAATCTTTTTTCCTTTTTTATTATTACAAATATACCTTTCTAGGAATTAAATTTCAATTTTACCCTTAAATTTTTACATTTTCTATTTTGTCCCTTAATATATACTAAATTTTCCTAAATTGTCTTCTTCTTTACCATCTCCTCTTAATCTACCTCCTCTTTTTCTCATTTTCAACCACTTTTTCTCCTTTTCTTTTTCCATGACTTCAAAATTATTATCTCAAATAGTCACAATAAACTTTCCAACTGTAAACTAGTTTAGGAAGATTAAAAATCACAAATAAAAATCATAGAATTATTGTCAGAAAAGTGTTACTAATTTGAAGTTCTATATCTTTTTAAGGGATTTTTGAGTTGTTAATTTCTACAATTTTGTCACCAATTTACTACAAAGCAAACAAAATGAGGAAATACATAAGAAAAGCTTCATTTTTATAAACATTTACTGACTTAAAAAATGAAGAAGAAGAAGACAACTTTTTGTTAGGTTTCTTATTACCCATTTGTTGTCTTCTAATTTATAGTCTCCTCTATTTAAATTTTTTATAGGTTGGGTTAGTTTTGTTAAAGTTGGGATCTCTTTTTCTTTTGTGGGCTTTACAATTATTCCCCTTAAAAGAATTTTGTCATCGAAATTAAATTACATACTTAAGGATCTAAACAAATGAGGACACTGACATTGAACTTCATCTTTTACCTCCTAAATAGGCAATCTTGGAGACCAATGATGACTCTACAAAACTCATACCATCAAAATTACCCGTCTTTTTAATATCCTAATTTGTCTATCTAATATCTTTACTGACTCCTCATTATAAGCCATATCATTTGCAACTTCAAACTCAGGCCTCGAAGTAATATGGCTAGGATCCAATTGGTACTGTCTCATCATTGACATGTGGAACACATCATTGATATATGATAACTCTAGAGGTAAGGCTAATATGTAAGTTAATAACCCCACATGTTGTACGATTTCATATAGCCCGATGTATTTCTAACTCAACTTCCCTCTCCTACTACACATTAAAATCCCCTCAAAGGTGATATCCATAGAAATACCATATCTCCAACAGTGTACTTTATCTCTCGATGATGTTGATCGGTATAATTCTTTTGTCAATCTTAAGCTGCCTTAAAGTATTGTCTTACCACCTCTGCTTTCTTCGTTGTCTCTTGAACCAACTATGGTCCCTTTGACAATCTGTCACCCTCTATATCTTAATAAATTGGATCTCTACATTGCTTACTATATAATGCCTCCAATGGAGCCATATTGATGCTAGCATGATAACTATTATTATATGCAAACTCCATCAAAGGTAGATATATATATCCCAACCACCCTCAAAGTTCAACACACAAGCTCTCATCATGTCCTCCAATGTCTTAATTGTATGCTCCAATTGTCCATCCGATTGAAAGTTCCGATTGAAAGTGAAATGCAGTGCTCAAATTTAACCTAGTCTCTAAAACTGTTTGTAAGCTCATCCATAACTGGGAAGTAAACTATAGATCTCGATATAATACAATGGATATTGAAACCCTGTGTAACATCATAATCTCATTAACATACAACTTGGTTGGCTTGTCCAAGGAGTATGTTTGTTGTATTGGTAAGAAATGAGCTAATTTAGTCAACCTATCCATAATCAACCAAATTGAATCATATCTACGTATGGTCCTCGATAATGCCGTCATAAAATCTATCGTAACCTTCTCCCACTTCCTATTGATGTTTGATGCTCTGCCTTGCCCTGATAACTGGTCAAATACCTCAACATAAACTTTGCCACATCTTTCTTCATCGTCAACCACCAGTAATAAGGTCTTAATTTCTGATACATTTTTATAATACCAAAATGCACATCATATAGTGCAATATAAGCTTCCTTTAGAATCTCCTCTCTTAGTCCATCTATATCTAGTACAAAAACTCACCTCCCAATCACCAACACTTTACATGCTCTCACTAAAAAGTTAGTCTCGCTACTCTATTGCACACACTCTCTCATCCACATTAGATAAGAATCCTTAACTTGTGCCTTTCTAATCCTATCTCCCAAATCTAGTCGATCCTGTAATGTTGTCAATAAACCACTTATATAATCAATCTCGAATCTTATGTCTAGTGCTCTCATCTCCACCAATGGTGTTATACTATGTCAACTTAAAGCCATCAAACCCGAGCTCTTTGTACTTAAAGCATCTGCCATTACATTAGTCTTCCGCAGATGGTAATCAATTATACATTCATAATCCTTTAACAGCTTGATCTATCTTCTCTGCCTTAAGTTTAGCTCCCTATAAGTTAAGATATAATTAAGGCTCTTTTGATCTGTAAGGATTCATAAAGTTTTCTCTTACAAATAATGTCTCCAAATCTTAAGAGCATGCACAATTGTCGCTAACTCTAGATTATGAGTAGGATAATTTAACTCATGCAATCTCAATTAATGAGAGAAATAAGCTATCACTTTCTTATGTTATATCAACACACACCCTAAACCTACTCTTGAAGCATCCTTTTACACCTTAAAACCTCCACCATTCGATAGAGCACTAAAATTGGACTAGAAGTTAATATTTGTTTAAGCCTTAAAACTCTCCTGACATTGATTGGTCCACTGAAACTAAATTTCTTTCTTCAGCAGCTTAGTTAATGGACTAGTTATCATTGAAAATCCTTCTATGAATCTCCAATAATACCTATCAAGTACTAAAAACTCCTCACCTCTGATGTATTTTTAGGTGTCTCTCACTATATAATTGCCTTTGCCTTAGCAGGATCAAGCATCACTCCCTATTGAGACACGATATGTTCAAGGAAAACTACATGCTCCATCCAAAACCCACATTTACTCAACTTTGCATATATTTGTCTCTCCCTTAAAATTTGTAACACAATCCTCAAATGTTACTCATATTGCTCTTCACTCACTGAATCCACCAATATATCATCAATGAACACTATCACAAATTGATTCAAATACTCCTAAAAAGTCTTATTCATCAATGTAATGAATGTGGCTGGTGCATTACTCAACTTGAAAGGCATCACTAGGAACTCATGGTGGCCATAACAAGTAAAAAAATCGTCTTAGGAATAATTGACTCAACTATCCTCAATGGTAAAGTCTATCTCCTGTTGAGGCAGTAAACCTTGTAAATCATTTAAGAATACCTGCGAAAATTCTCCTACCACTGGAATATCCTCTAATTTAAAACTCAACTCCCTTATATTTAGAATGTGAGATAGATATGTTTCATATCCATCCAATATCAGTTGTCTAGTAGTTATGGCCAAAATCACAAATAATAGAACCACCACAAATATCACCTTCAATTTACTCGAAGACTCTATTATCACCTCCTTCACATAACAATCAATTATAACTTGAAGTTGTGCCAACTAATCCGTCCCAAGAATTACATCAAACTCTCTTAAATCCACTCCACTTCGCCAATCTTTATTAGCATTTACTACCACATAGTCTCCTATTGGTACCCACACTCTTAGGTCATATCTTGATGGACTAAACTCTCCTAAAACTCTAAAGGCAAACTTTAAGGAAATATAAAAATGTGTAAATCTTGAGTATATTAACACATATCCTTAATATCAAATAAGAAAATCATACTAAAAATGCCATCGTTAGTTGCAGGTGCCTCTTCCATCTTCATATGGTATATCCCTACTTGAGTTTGATCTTGTGTCAAGGATGTCCCGTTAATACCTATATTCACTATTGGTCTGTGTCTAACTTCTCTATCACCACCTTTACTACCAATTTTACCCAAACTTCTACCTAAACCAAAGGCACCACTCTGATCATGTACTATTTTTTGTACCCACACTCCTCAACTCCTCCCTACTATTAGATAGCTCCTTTGTAAATTCCCCGCTCTCCATAAATATAACATACCTGACTAATCTTAGTAGATTCCTAACATGGTCCTCTGTAAACTCTCCCACAAGTAACAAAACTCTGTAACCCTCCAACTCCTTTACTAAAAGCTCTTTTGAACCTATGACTAACCATTCTATCTGTTCCAACCGATGGTGCACTGGTAATGCTATGCTATCCTGAATCTCTGCTAGCTCCCATAACTCCGCCAAACATGTAGAAGCTACCACTCCTACTCGATGTAGCATTAACTCTCCTAGATCCCCCTGCACAAACAAACCATGAATGACTAACTCTCCTTATAACAGACTGACTCCCCTCTCCATAATGACTCTCTGATCGTCTCTTTAGCTCTTCTTTCCTTCTGCCTAGTTCTATCACATCCTCTACTATGAGTGCAGTTTCTAGTAACTTTTTGAAATCAAAAGTAACAACTCCCAAACTTAAGCTAATCTCTGTCCTTAGACCCTACTCAAATCGGTAACCTTTATCCTCTGGATTTGTCATAATCTCTAATGCATACTTATATAAAGCCACAACGCGAGCTTTAAACTCTACCATCGACATCTCCTTTATTTGAATCAAACTCATAAACTCCATCTGTAAAATATATTTGCCAATAAACTCTCTCCAAAATTCCTACCAACTGATCTCTTATGCCTTAAAAGATCTCTTCACTAACTTCCACCAAGTTAGTGCATTATCCTGAGATAATGTAACAATGTCCTATAACCTTGTTTCTAAGATACACTCCAAACTGTCTAAATCTAACTATATCTGCTCCTACTATGCCTCAACCTCGTTAAGTCAGTAATACCTTGAAACTCTATTGCACCTATCTTATGGATTTGTTCATAATTATGGTCCACCCTAAAATTACTTTATATTGGACTCATATTAATAGCATATTTCATCATGTAAAAGGACTGCATCATCTAATATGGTACTGACATCTCTCTTCCTACTCGTTCCACTCTAACATTCCCCTTATCAAGCACATCTAGGGCATGAATCAAATGGCCCAATTTCCTAGTCGACTGATAAGCCAAAAAGATCTTAATAGTGCTTATTAAAAATCCAAATTGTTTTAATTAAGTATCCTAATGCATACATAACAGGTGGCTATTGAAATTTATAGGCCATGCAAGTGTCATGAAGCTTAGAGGATTATTAACAATACAGACTTGGTCCAAGTAGGTTGGATCACGTCACAAGCTTGCTTGAGAATAGGTTATAGAGTTGTTATTTTTATTTCAACAATTTCGGCTACTTAGTTGCAACTAGCTATAGAGTCCTAATCCTTATAGATATGATCTATGGATTAGGAGAAGTTGTTATTTTCCTTTATATTTAAACTCATACAAAGTGATAATAAAGGGAGCTTATTCCACAAAGCAAATAAGACTTTTGTAATAAAATAAGATTATACTTAGAGTAAGAATGAACCATAATATTTTAGTTAGAATAAGTAAATAAGACTTTTGTAATGAAAGGGGATTATATTTAGGGTGAGAATGAACCATAATATTTTAGTTGAAATAAGCTCCCTTTATTATCACTCTACAAGAGTTTAAACATAAAGGAAAATGACAATTTCTCCTAATTCATCCCTAAGGATTAGGACTCTATAACTAGTTACAACCAAGTAGTCAAAATTATTGAAATAAAAATAACAACTCTATGACGTATTCTTAAGTAAGCTTGTGACATGATCCAACCAACTTAGACCAAATCTGTACTGCCAACAATCCTCCAAGCTTTATGATACTTGCATGGGCCATGCATTTCTATAGCCACGTATTATGCATTCATCGGGACACTTAATTAAAAGATTTTGGATTCCTAACGGGTACTCTTTAAGATCTTCTTATCTTATCAATAACTTCCCTTTGTACTTGAACCTTGTCTAAGAATATCATGTTTATGAATTTATCTCTCACTGCTTGAGTGTTTTCCCACATAACATCATCCACAAGAAGTCTCTTTTATTTGATTAAGCTTTCTTTAATACTCTTCTTCCTTTATTTGACCTAACGTGTGTCCAATATAACCTCTAGTTGCATGATAAGTTCACCATCACCATCAATAGGTGGAATTCAGTACCATATGTAAGGTTGTCCACTATCTTCTTTCTAAAGAGTGACACATGAAAGACTGGGTGAATGCGAGAATCAGTTGGTAGTATAAGCTTGTAGGCCAATTTTCTAATCTTTTCTACAATTTGATCTGGACCATAAAATTGGATTACAAGGTTTTAGTAAGTTTGTTTAAACACTGACTGTTGGCGATAACGATGGAGCTTGAGAAAAACCCATTATCACACTTGGTATTCGATGTTCTGTCACTTAGAATCACTTTGTTGCTTCATTATATTACTTGTCGCATGTAAATTGACTTTGAGCTCTCATAGTAATGCATCTTAAGAAGCAAGACTTTGGTCAACTTTATGTACTGAACAATGGCTTTAATCATTATATGGAATTATTGGTGGCACTCTTCCATATAAAGCTTGAAAGGGATTCGTTCCTGTTGAGGCATGATAGGCAAATATTATACTAGAATTCTACCCATGGAAGGAAAGAATGTCACTTTTACGGTTGCTAAAATGCAAAACATCAGAGATATTGTTCAATGTAGTGGTTCACCACCTCTAACTACCCATCTGTTTAAGGATGATATGCAAAGCTCATCTTCAATTATGTGTCATGCATTTTAAAGAATTCTCACAAAAAATGACTAGTGAATATTGGTTTACAATCACTTATGGTGGATTGAGGCATTCCATGAAGCTTTACCAATCTTTCAACAAATGTTTCAACTACAATTTTTGTTGTATATAGATGAGATAAGGCCAAGAAATGTATTATTTTGCTCAGACAATCAATAATAACAAGAATGGTATTCTTTCCATTTAAAGGTGAAAGGTCTTCTACAAAATCCATGGTGATATCATCTTAAACTTAACATGGAATTGGCAGCAGTTAAAAGGTTGCCTGGTGACAAAATGTTACCTTTATTTTGTTAGCATACGTCACAAGAAGCAATATAGTCTTTCACCAACCAATACATTGATGGCTAATAAAAGTGTTGAGCTAGTCTCTTATATCTTCTTATTACCCTAGAATGCCCTCCAACTGGTGAATCATGGAACTTACATAAGAGTTGTTAGATGATGAAAGAATTTAGAGGTACTACCACACAGTTCTTGTAACAAACCAATCCATGCACCATATTTAAGGTACACCCATTTGTTCTATTGCTAGTTTGCTTATTTTCTACATGTACAGATCGTTGTGTGCTTCGAACTTGATTGTATCCTATAATATAGTTTGAGAAATAAACAAGGAATAGATTAGGACTGCTTGACACTCATGATAGAGCATTTGTTGCACTATTCTCATGGCTTGGTTTGTATGTGATCTCATAATCATAGCCAAGTTATTTAGTCACCCATTTTTGATGCTTTGGTGTTTTGCGTCACAACAACCACAAAACTGATTCTAAGTGACAGTATATTGAAAACCAAGTAAGAGAATAAGTTTTTCTTAAGCTCCATCATTATCGCCAATAATCAGTGTTTAAAAGAGCTTATCAAAAGCTTGCAAACCAATTTTATGGTCCATATCAGATTGTAAAAAAGATTGGAAAAGTGGCCTACAAGCTTACACTAACATTTAATTCTCGCATTCACCTGGTCTTCCATGTTGCACTCCGTAAAAAGAAGATAAGAGATAACCTTGCACTTGGTATTGAATTGCCACCTGTTGCTAGCAATGGTGAACTTATCATGCAACCAAAGGCTATAGTGGGCATACGTTAGGTCAAACAAGGGAAGAAGTTTATTGAAAAAAGCTTAATCAAATGGAAGAGACTTCCTGTGGATGATGTTACATGAGAAAACACTTGAGCAGTGAGAGATAAATTCGTAAACGTAAATACAAGGGGGAGGCAATGATAAGCCAAAAAGATCTCAAAGAGTGCCCATTATAAATCCAAAATATTTTGATTAAGCGTCCTTATGCATGCATAATACATGGCTATTGAAATGCATGGGCTATGCAAGTGTCATAAAGCTTGAAGGATTATTGGTAGTAAAGACTTGGCTTAAGCTAGATGGATCACATTGCAAGCTTGCTTGAGAATAGTTTATAGAGTTGTTATTTTATCTTAATAATTTTGACTAATTGGTTGCAACTAACTATAGAGTCCTAATGCTTAGGGTCATGATTTACAGATCCGAAGAAGTTTTTATTTTCCTTTGTATTTAAACTCCTGCAAAGTAATAATAAAAGGAGCTTATTCCAACTAAAAAATTGTGGTTCGTTCTTACCCTAAGTAGAATCCTATCTCATTACAAAAGTCTTATTTGCTTTGATTGGGACCTATCATCGACCCTATGCTAGCAATATCATCTCCTGAAGCCATCCTAGATAAGACACATATCATTAGTTTTTTTCACTTAATTTTTCCCTAGAAATGTAAACTCGCTCTGATATTACCTAAGTATGGCAGTCTAATAATTCTTAAATTATAATTTATCCAAATTGTTTCATAATTATATCAAGTACCAAAGTCTTCATTAGTTCTAAAATGATGTTCATCAATCATAAAAATTATCTATACAAGCATAACTTTCCTAACTGTCACATTCAAAAGTATATACAATGAAACAACTTTACTCAATTTAATATGCTTGCCCCACCTAGACTCCACTTTGTCAATCATATGCATTAGGTTTATTGGCAATATCTGTATCTTATAAAAAAATACTATCAAGGGGTGATCTGTCTCCTTAGTAAGGGTAACTAACTGTATCCTTAAAATCAAATAACTCAATAGAGATAGAAATTGATTAAAACATACATATTATTCTAAAATACAAAACAATATTCATCCTATCTAAACACTCAACAAACATCCAAAATTTTATTGTTAGTAATGATTAATAATAACATTATTCTATTATTAACATTTATGTTTTACCTCATTATTAACTAAATTATGTAGGCCTTGCTTAACTTAGTAGGCTTACATTCAATAGTGTGTCGGCTCATCTTTACTTATCATAATCACTCACTAAGTAGAAACGAAATTAGATTTATAAATATCGATATAGGGTACCTTATTTTCTCAATCTAATCCAGTACGTTAATATCACTATGATACCTAGCCATCGACAAATGATATTCCTAAGACTTAAGATATATCGGTACCATTCTGGTAACTATCCATCAGCGCAGAACATTCCTAACGCTCAGGATGCCTTGGTACTTGTTCCACAGAACTAGTACTTAGCTATTGTTTGCTCATATTTAAACAACTCATCAATCTATGACCATCGCATATAACTTATCTTAGGTAAGCCACAGATTCATAGTTTACACCATTTATTATCAACCTATGATAAGTCGGTCTCTATTTAATTTCATTAACGTGATTTATTTACCCTAATATTCTTATTTATACTTATAAATAACTGAAAATCTTAATTATCAAAAGTTTCATCGAATTATCAAATGATACGCATTATAATATATAATAAAATATAAATGCGAAACATTTTGTACTTTATTAAACATTTATATAATAAATAAACACAATTCATATGCTTTAGAAATATATATATATATGTAATTATTAATCATTAATTTAATTAATGACTAATTTAAAGTATAATTCAATATAAAATAATTTATTAATAACAAATTTCAAAGTTTTATGAACTGTACATTATTTTAAGAGTACAGTTTAAGATTGTCCTTATTTGATTTTTTGAATCAATTAATTAACAAGTCCAATATACTCCTTAATCCATGCGCAGACATTACAAAATTATACTAAACTTACTTAGGAAAAATTTTCAACACAGTTACACCTAATAAACAAAAATTATTCCCTCTTTCACTTTATTCTTAATTATTAAAGATCATTACTTTACCTTACTATCATAATTACTAAAATGCCTTTAACTATTAAAAGTCCCATTGTACTCTTATTTTTTATTATTACAAAGATACCACTCTAGGAATTAAATTCCAATTTTATCCTTAAGTTTTTACATTTCCTATTTTTCCCTTAATATATCTTAAATTTTCTTAAATTGTCTTCTTCTTCACTCTCTCCTATTCTCCTACCTCCTCTTTTTCTCATTTTTAAGCTACCTTTTCTCTATTTTTATTTTTCTCACGACTTTAAGATTATTGTCTCAAACAATCAGAATATACTTTCTAACTATAAACTAGTTTGTGATGATTAAAAATCACAAATAGAAGGCATTTGATTGTTGCTAGAAAAATTTTACCCATGTGAAGTTCTATGCCTTTCTGAAGGATTTTGAAGTTATTATTCTTCACAATTTCTATACCAATTTACCGCAAAACAAACAAAATGTGGGAATACATGAGAAAAGCTTCACATATAGGAGAAAAATGGTGTATTTTTTTACAAACTTTCCGGCTAAAAAAATAGAGAAGAAGATGAAGACAACTTTTTGTTGAGTTTCTTATTACCCATTTGTTGTCTTCTTAATTTATACTCTCCTTTGTTTTAATTTTTTTTGTGGGCTAGGTTAGTTTTGTTAGATTTGGGCTCTCCTTTTGTTTTTGTGGGCTTTTCAATAGTTTAATACCTCGTAGGTTCCTCTAGATGCACTAGTTAAATCAAAATCTAAGATAGATATTCAGTTGATTAGGAACAAATAAGGATTTGGGTGGAATTGTGGATTTAAAAAGGAATAACAAATATTTGTGCCAAAATGTAGGTACTGAGGCAAACATGGTCCCTAGTATATGTCTACATACATATATACAAAAGTGGGGATGAAAAAGGATAATGCAACATTGCTTCTTTAAGGTATTATTAACTAAGAAGCAACTAGAACACCAAATAAGATCCTATTGGCACAAGGCATGTAATATATCATAAGTCACCATGTAAAAATGTCTATGATATTTTTGCCCCAGAAGCATAAGATGTCAAATGTACGTAGTTTTGTCTTTGTAAAATGTCCTAGGCCAAAGTTCAAAAATGTCTACCTTGTTGTACTAAATGCCATTGTGCTTATAAATGGATATTGGAATCATTCAAAATTTTAATTATTACTCAATCATGCCTATATGAAGCAATTATAATCTCCGAATACATACTATAACATTCAAATATCCCTTATTAAGTCTAGTATCACTCTATTTAATTCCTTTTTTCAAGCTACAATACTAGTATAAATGTATGGTCAATAGACTGATTGAGTTGGAATTGTTACCCTGACTTTGGTGACCAATTCCAAACTGGCTTTTTTTTACCCAACCCAACCACTATATTATGTTAGTGTTTCGGACATGGGAAAGTTGCAAGGCCCCCTTGTAGTATGTTAAAAATGAAAAACCTCTCAAAAGCTAATATGTTGGAAACCAACTGGAATTGAATCACGAGTGCAACGGAAAAATAAAAATTTTTATGATTTCCAATCAAATCCTAATAATTGATTAACTTGAATAATAAAACATGAATCATAAAATAAGAAATTGTACCCGATTCATTTTTTGTTGAAATCATTTGAAAGCTTTTTAATGTGTCAACCATGAGCTGTTCACTTGTCCAACCTTTAATGATATCCATATAACAACTTTTCAACTCTTAAGAGCAATTAAGCTGAAGTGCTACCTCTCTTATGCTTATTCCTATTTATATAAAAAAAATAGGGTTTTTAAAATTTCTATTAAAATTAAATACCTCAATTATAATTAAATCTAGACTCTAATTATAATTATAATTATTTTAATAAAATCAAATATCTTATATTTAATCCATAAAGTTTCTTATACTTTATGATTAAGTCTAACTTAATTAAAATTTGATTTTTTCTTTACAAATTGCTCTTAATATGTGACACATTAGGTTCCTAATATATTGAAATTGATTATAATTATAATTATAATTATAATTCATAATTATAATCAAATAAATTAAAACCCTTTTAATTTATCTTTAATTCTCCAATTAATAATTTACAACTATCAATCAAGATTAATATCTAACAACATGTCATAACTACCCAAATATTATGAATGTTAAAATAATATGACTTAACTTGTCTATACACAGTTATGATGAATAATTTAATTCTTTCTTCATCTAATGTTCCAATTGGACAGAGTATGGATATAATATCTACTCTTTTGTATCTAATAATGTTTGTTCTTGCTAATTAGTAACTAATTTATAATTGATAATTGAAAACACCTTTCCAAATGTTAATTCATTCTGGTTAGAAATTTCATAAATCACTAATAATCAAGAATAATAGAACATTCTCTTTAATTACTTTAGAGTGACGAATCCACGTACTACCGATTAAATTATTTTAGGACAGTTCATAAGTGCATCAAAACAAAGTAACTTCCACATGAGATATCTTGGCAATCTTAGGTCTAAGAATTTTAGGACAGTTTATAACTAGCATCGAAGCACAATAATTCTCACATGAGATACCTTGGTAATTTTAAGTCTAAGTATCAATTATACAACCATTATTATGAGAAAATCTACAGGCACATAAGTAATATTTCATTTGGGATCCTTATAGTCGGGCCAGTTTAATGAACATATTTTCTAATAAGGACCCACATATTAGTTTAAGTATTACTATACTTTAATTTATGAGATTAATTACTTTTTTCATAATGAAAGAAACATAATGTGTACTAGTTTTATCGTTTCATCAATATCTTGTCTTGATAGAACTACAACTAGGAATATTTAGGAATAATGCATAAATTTAAATTGAATCTCATAATTAGATCTCATCATAATTTCAACTATATAGTAATTATTCTAGCGATTTTACCTTTAGTATTAAAACATGAAATATAATTAACTTAATACATAAAGATAAAGAATGTCTTTATTAATTATTTTGTCACTAAACTACAACCAATCGATTAGATATAAGACATAAACTAACATAATAATCTTTGGTTTATTATACAGAAGTTCTAAATCACAAATATAATCTATTGAAATCGATATGATATGCCCTTTAGATATATTATTCTTTTAATAAGTGAACCATGTGAAAGTGTACTATAAAACACATGGCAGATTCAAATTTTAAAAGGATTATAATGTAGAAATCAGTAGATCTCACTATTCGATTGAGGAAAGTACCATCAATTAACTCTTATTCATAAACTCAATTTTTTATATTTTTAGTAAATACTAATGAGGAGTGTCAAGTGAAAATATGCATGCTCTATTGCAGCTAAACTGCTTATAATCATTTGAATTTTTTATAATTACACCTTGAAATAAAAGTTAAACACAAAGAGCATGCAAAGTATTTTAAAGCATAAAAAGAGTCGATTTATTGCGACAAGCAGCGAGTTCACTTTCTTAGGTCTGGAATAGGGAAGACACGATTTATACCTAAGCTAAAAGCATATTTTGAATCTTAACATTTACAATAGAATACATAAGCGTTCAAATTAACCCTCATGTTTTTAAAACATTCAAAATTGACCCTAAGTAGATGAAAAATTTAACAATGTTAACTTTCCTCAATTAAATGTCATGTTAATATTGACATGACATTATTTTTTATTTTATACAATAAAAGTGGGCCTACTGTCAAGTGGTAAATAGGGCCCACTATGTTAAATGTGAATTGTATAATTGCCAACAATGGCAATATGGCTTGAGCCTGGCCTAAAGTCAACGAGTCAAGCCCGGGTTGACCTAACCATGAGCCTGGATTTCTTAGCCTGACTAGGCTATGGGCCAGGCTCCAGCTAAGGTTGTTCATACTCAATTGAGAGTGACAAAACAATATTTTTTGAATTTTTTTAAAAATAATAAATCCTAACATGGCCCATTGCCATTCTTATATGGTGGTGAGACCCACTTTTTATAAAAAAATATGAATTGACATGACATTTAATAGTTAACTTTGTTAATTTTTCTGTCTATTTAAAATTTGTTTTGAACGTTTTGAAAACTTTATGATTTAATTTGAATACTTCAAAATATTCAAATTTAAGTTATATTTTATTGTAAATGTTGAGATTTAAAATATACATTCGATTAGAGACAAATTTAGGCGATAGGATGATGGGTTTTAAGCTTCTCGTTTTGATTTTGTCATGTATTTACGTAATCGGACAAATTTCGTAGCATTAAATTTGGGCTGGGTCGAATTGGACCTTAGCCTAATTTTCACACCAATTTTGGATTGCTTCTATTACGTCATTTAGTAGGACAAATGTTGAGCTTGTGGGCTCGAAATTTCATTTCACTTAGAAATCAATACTAATGCTTCGATAATTATGACTCGAATTAAATAAAAAAGAATAGTTGTATAGATGTTTTATAATTTTGATTTTCATTTTTAAATCCTTTTGAATTAAAATAAAAAACCTACTTAATTGATAACATTAATCTATTTATACTTATATTAATACATTAATTGAATATTAAATAAAATCTGGAAAATAAAATATTTTATTAATTAATTTACAAATAGTTACATTTTAATATTATATAAAATTTATTAATAAAATTTTATTATGATATATTTTAATAATTAATTATATCAATAAAATATATAAAATTTTATTTTAGAAAATAATATTTTTATTAATATACTTTTAAATTATGAAAATTAACATTATTCTTTATAATTGAATATTGAATTATTCTATGAGTAATTATTTTGAAATTTATGTATTTTAAAACCTCTTAAATCTAAATATATTTATATAAATAATTCAAAATTTCAAATAATAATTAAATTATATGAATAACTACAAATTAAATAATTACATATTATATTTTTAATTAATGGTCAAATAGTTCAAAACATTTTCAATTAAATAGATTAAACCGGTTAAATTTTTTAATGATTGATAATGATTCACATGATAAACTTAAATCGGAGAGACCCAATATTGATTTGCTTCTTATAGTTGGTTGCTTGCCTTCCCCATCTCAATTGGGATATAGTACTATACATTTGGGCTTTTTAATTATTATTATCATTATTGGTAGGAGGAGAGGAAAGGATGAGGAGATAAATCAGTAATAGTACTAGTAGTAATAATAATAACAACTTTTTATTATTATTAGTATTAGTATCACTATTAGTTTTATTTTATTTTTATTTTTATTATTTTTGTTATTATTATTACTATTATTATCATCATCATCATCATCATGATTACGATTATGAATATGATTATTATTATAATTATGATTATTATTATTATTTTAATTTGTGTAGTTACTATGATTTTCCTACATGTTATTATTAATATTATTGGTTTTCTTATTATTATTTTCCTACTTTTTATTATTACTATCATCATTTTTATCGTTTTTATTATTATTATTATTATCATCATTATTATTATTAATCTCCTACTTATTATTATTAGTATTTATTATTATTATTATAGTGCTTTTTTTTATTTTTATCTTTACTTTCTTGTTTATTTATTTTTCTATTTTTCTTTTATTATTATTTTAAAAAAAATTTTTCCCTATTTCATGTAAATTTCAGAAACAACCTCTCTACTAATTAAAGGTAAATCTACGTGTACTGAACCTTCCTAGACCCACATTTAGCAAAAAATTTTACCGAGTCGTTATTATTATTGATTTGAGTCTTGGTTGATTAACATATCAACTTCGATTTTACAACTTGTAATCTAAAGATGGGATATTAAACTTTGTAAATCTATATTTGAACTCAAAGGATTTGTTTGTTAATTTGACTCGTTGTTTTTCTCTCTACACCAAAAGATTTTTCACGTAAATTTGCGTGTTTGCTTCGTTGGTATGTTTCGTATTCTAATACTAATTTGCTAGTTAAACTTCAAGAGTGTTCTGCTGCTAGATTTTTGGTTAATCTTTTAAAAAGTTGTGTTATTGAATCCTAACAATATATTCCTTCTAATTTATAGTCTAAGAACTCTAGTCTATATAGTTAATTCTTAGCATAAAAGCTCTTGTCTATACAGCAAGCGAAACTTAAGGAGAATATCAAACGAAATTTGGTCGAAATCATCAAATTATACACAGATTTTAGAGAAGACATTGTAGAATGAGAAAGAGAGCATAAGTTAAATTCAAATCACAACGCTTAAACGGGTATTCCATTAACCAAAAATCATCTTACTACCAGACTTTGGCAACAGATTAAGAATGTATATGTTTCAATTTCAGAGTGCAAATATAATAATAGCAGCGATAATATAATGTCAATAAATACAAAAAGAAGGTGACAAGCAAACAAAAAGTGGTATTTGTGGACATGTCAGTAACGGAAATCTACTTTATAGAATACTACTATTTCCTAAGCAATCGACGGGCATGCTGGTTTGCACCCTTAACTCGCATGTTTAGAGTATCAACATCATTCTCTGCATGATCCAAAGCTTTGGTTTGCCTGAGCAGCACATAAATTATACTCAAACTTGTTAGGGAAAATAGTCCTAGCAGTCCTTTAAATTTTACTCAAATATCTTATCAGGTTCTAATTTTACTTTTTAGATCAAATTTATAACAGAAAAATGTTCAAATATGAATAACCACATGCAATCTTTCTGAAGTTTAACAAGTAATTTAAGCACTACCCAACTTGCTACTATCGATTCAAAAGTTTTATAGAAAAGTAAAGGAAAATATTGATAGGTCCAAAATCAAAATCCTTTCTTTACCATGACCCAACGATAGATGGAACTAAATGCTTTGGGAATCAGAAGATACTTAAAATTGGTGGTGGCATAGATTTTGTCAAATATTACTACAGACATGATGATTCTACTCGCCATGTTGTGATTGTGTTGCTTCGGAATTGCAGTTACGAGGCTGAATATTTTCTTCGACAACGACCTTCCTCCCTCCTCTGCTAGTAGTAGTTGCAGTGATTGCAAACAAGATTCCTTCTCTAATCTTCTTCTGAATCTTGTATGGTTGTGTCGAAGTAGGTCTCTTACAAGATTGTGAGAGATGAGAATGGAAATGTTAAGCTTGAGTGTCCTGCTATTGACAAGCAGTTCATAGCTAAAGAGATTTTAGCTCAAGTATTGTGCTTTTACTATTGTGTTTAGTTAACCACTGTATGCTAAAAAGGGATGCAGATAATAATATCCCATCTTGATTTACCAATTTTGTCTTGAACAATCAAAAATATGTTAGCAAATAAGCATTTTCTTTTTTCATAGAGGAAGCAAGCTTCCTTTTCTCTCCACTTACTCTCTCCAAATTCCCCATTACATCTTTTGTTTTATCTTTGTATCCCTCTTGTGCATTTCAGGTTTAGTCTTGAGATTTTCATATCTAAGTTTTGTGTTTTTGGAAGATTGGGGAGGTCAATATTCATTGGATATGATGTGCTTATTTATGTTGTTAGAAGTATCCATTATTTCTACTCAACATAGCAAGTTTCTTTCTATTATATATTAATTGTTGATGGAGGTTCTGAGTTTGTTTCTATTAGGTTTGCCTTTTTTTCCCCTAATTTCTGGTAATCAAACAACAACATTCTTTACAACTAGTCTCTATCTTTTGTGAGTTACCGACTGAAGCTCACTAATTTCTTTAGTTTCATGAGAAATTATAGTTTCTGGTAACAAGGTGTCACTTTTTTCTCTGCATCAATGTTCTTCCACCATTGGCTTCTGTTGTGCTTGTCTAATAATTTATATGCAAAATGGGGTTAGGAGGTTTTGCTTCTTCTTTCTTGTATGTATTGGTTCTGTTAAATAAAAGACCTCCATTTCTAACATAGTTTCATCTCTATTTGTAATTTAGATGTATTCATTAGATGGAAGTTGTTAGTTGCAGTTAGACGGTTAACAACATAAGAAGTATTACTTATTGAATGCTAGACAGTTAGCAAAACGTAATGTAAGTTTGGTCTTGAGTTCTTTCTGTAGAAAACAGCAAGATGTAGATGTAGATGGAGAGGAGAGAGAGAGGGCGAGAGAGCATGTTTGTTTTGAAAATACTTTTTTTTGTTATTAATAACAAGATATTTCATAACCCTCTGCAGAAAAAAGTCTTTCTTACATTAAAAACTTGTTAAATCTAGGATTTCCCTTAATTGGGAATATCACCAACACTTTGCCACAGCTTATAGGGCAGTCCTTTTACCTGCATATATAAGACAGGTGAGAGCTTGTGGTACATTATAATCCTCTCCTATCAATCTTTTCCTATTGCTTCCCGTTACTATCCCGCTCTCTATAGACTCTCTCCTTACCAGGCACAAAGACCATTTCTCCTGCCACTTCAAAAATGTCTCAGTGAGCTCTTCAACTTTGACGAGAACGTTGTGTATTTCTACAGGTGTTTCTACTTAAACCATGTGCGAGTTTCAACAGATTTTCATGATCTAATCAGTCATGCCTTTTGTTTTCATGCTAGTATTCTTTGTGCTACTGAGGCTCACTTCGGTTGGTAAATTATTTATTATTTATCTTAGTTTTATTTTATTTCTATTTAATTATTTATTGATTTTTGTATTATTATTATTGTTGTTGTTATTATTATTATCAACTTTTTAAGAACTACTTACGATAGTACCTACGGAAAGTGTGAAAGACATGAGGTAGGAGGGATATCTTTAAATAGAGTGGATGGAATCAATGCAAGCGGTTCGATGCGTGCAACATACAGGAATAAAAAAGGAGATAACTTTATAAAAATAGACTCTTGGAACATTAGGAATTTCATGGAAAAGTCCTTGAATTAGTAGAGATTTTAGATAAGTATAGGATACAAATAGCTAGCATTCAGGAAACTAAGTGGTCAAAAGCTAAAGTAAAGCAGAT
>JANSVA010000007.1:15779413-15802603 GCA_025504915.1 Erythroxylum reticulatum | reverse complement strand
AACAATACCAAACAAGAACAATCTCTATTATTGCAGAAAATAGTACAAATGAGCGATAAAGGAAAATAGATACACTATTAATGTTAAAAGTATCATTCACCAAAGAAGGGATAATAAGAACACAGAACTGGTGAAACCAATGTTTACCAAAACCATTTCTTTCTTCTTTTATATTTGATTCAACCAAACCAAAGGTATTGTTTTTGTCCAGAAATACTTGGAAAAATTTTCGTGAAAGAAACCAAACGTCTCAAGCATAGTAAAAACACAATCATGGCGTGAAAAAGGGAACCCAAGTATATATATCAACCACAGAAGTGTCTCAAACTTCAATTCATTTGACACACTAGGAATTTTTTGATGATTTTGTTTTCCCACCAATAAAACAAAAACAGAGCGTGAAATTTCAGTAAAAAAGACTTGGATTCGAAAACGGAAAGGAACTAATCCCACAAAAGCAACAGCAAAGAAGTTTCTGAACCTATGGCTTCATCAGCTAATCAGAGCAAATGCACGCGAGATAATGCAAGAGACGAAGAGGGAAATAAGGAGTTCAATAACAACAGGAACACCAGAACAAGTTTGACTAGGTAACATTGAAAGCAACCCATATTCAAAGAATTCACAAAACTCACAAATCGGAAAGAAAGAAAAAAGTTCCGAGGATCGACAGATAAAATGCTGGAAAAGGAATCTGAGAGGAAGAAAAAAGGACAGTAAATATGCACGTAGAAAAGCGAAACAAGAACGTTGTAAGAAAATGCAATGGCCAAAAGTGACTTGAAACCAACCAAAGTGAAGAAGAAGAAGCAGAAGAAGAAGAAGCTTTCTTGCCTTTTTTTTGCTTTGACTCTTTCCTTCCTCTCTATTTTCGTTTCAGCAAGGATTCGTTGACGTTATTTCAAATTTCAAAAGATCCAATAGCCAGAGAGTTACTTGGGTAAAAATAAATACTGTGTGCCCCCTCGATTGAGAAGAATTACGATTCATCTCAATTTTGACGTATTTGTTTTTTTTTAATCTTAGGTTATATATATATCACAAGTCTCGATCCCTTATCCAATTTCAGCGATCAAATCAAATATTTTAAAAATCAGATCGAATCCTAAATTTATTTAAAAAATTAAGATTTAAAGATTTAATTAATATTAAATTATTATAAAATTAATATATAATAAATAATAAGTAAAACTTATAAAAATAAATAAAATATGTAGTAGAAGGTGACTCAAGAGTCATTTGGTTGGCTTCTTTTAATGTCTTTCTTCATTTTTGTAGCCTTAAATGCTCGAGTTGAGCCACACTCATGCCTTGGATGATATTTCTTGCTAAGTTAGGCATTTTCTAGGTTTTCTTCATGGGATACTAATATTTACCGATCTAGATTGATGAAAGGATTCAGTTTTAGTGGATTTTGGAGAAGAATAAAAATGTGTGTAGCCATTAACAAAAGTTTTTTGAGACAAAACAAACAAACCGCTAGTGTGTTTTTAACCTAAGACAAGAGAGGGCTAAAGGAGAAAGTGAAGCAAAGAGAAAACAAATACGAGAGAAGAGAAAACAAAGACAGCAAACAAAGACGGGAGAAGAGAAAACAAAGACAGGAGAAGCAGACAACTGAGAACGAAGCAAGGAGAAGCAGACAATTGAAATTTCTAGAAAACGAAGCGAAAAGTGAAGACTAAGAGTTTTTTTTTTTTTGCTTCAACAAATCGGCTTCAACTGGTTCTTAGATAAACTAGTCGATTTAAGGATAAATAATTATTAAAATTAAAAATAAAATAATAAAATTGACATAATTAATAAATTGATAGTTTAAAATTATAAAATAATCATTCAAAATATGCAATAGATTGTTAAATATTTCATGAATTAATGATTTAACATTAAATAATAAATTCAACTTAAATAAATATTGGAAATCAAAATCAAATCTTAAAATATCCATAAATAATTATTGAGATCTTATGGGTCAATTTAACGTCTAAAACTATAAGACATTTTGTATGCGAACTACACGCCAATATGTACATTTATGATAATTATAAGATGTGTTGGAACTGTGTCTAAGACCATATTTAAGGTATGAAAAAAGTGAAGTTGGCATTGTGGTTGAATAAGATTTTATTTCAATATATAATTATTATATTCCAGATTATACGTAATATGGAGCTTAAGGAATATTAATCCCTAATTTTGGCATATATAAAATGGATCGAAATTGCCTACTTGTTAGCAAATATAAGAACAAGGAAAAGGATACTGAAAACATGAGCAAGTCATGATCTAAATCAAAAGGCTAAAATTGTCCAATGCTTTAACTGTAAAGAGAAAGGGCACCTTTGGTGGGACTGCCCACAGCAAATGTGGCTATATCAGAGGTGAATTTTGGTGAAGATGATGAAAGAGGACATGGTGTTTTGACAGATAACAATTCTAATTCTACAAATTGGTAGATAATAAACACTAAAGCATCTTATCATATAACCATTAATAAGGACTGGTCCTATTCTTTTAAAATAGAATGGTACCATTAGATTAGATGATAATGGCGTGTTATTAAAGGAAGTGGTTTAGTAAAGATCTAATTGTATGATAAGATTGTCAGAAGTTTAGATGCTTAATGAAGATAAAGTGTTTGAGAAATTTAAAGAGTGGAAGAAAATGATGAAAAATGTATTAAAAAAATAATCAAGCCACTTATGATAAATAGTATGGTAGAACTATATAATAAGTCATTTTATGAATTTTAGAAAAATGGAAGGTATATCGAGGCACCAGACTATATGTTAAACATCATAGTAAAATGGAGTTGTATAATGGATAAACTAAATAGTCACATAGTATGCTCAATACATACGGTTAAATGTTAGACTGTCGAAGCAATTTTAGGTTGAAACAGTTAACACTGGTTATTTGGCCAATATATCTCCATTAAGTGCAATAGATATTAAGACTCCTCAAGAGGTATGATATGGCACCCCCTCTAATTAATTTGGCTTGAGAATATTTAGTTACCCTTTATATGCTCATATTAATGATAGTAAATTGGAGCTTAGGATAATTAAGTGCATATTTCTAAGGTATGTTGATGGAGTTAAAGGGTATAAACTATGATGTACTAGAAAAGATAGAATGCTAAGATTTGTGATTAGTAAAGATGTTACCTTTGATGAATTTATTATGTCTGGCTAGAGAGAGTAGCTTAGTAATCTTATTGGTAAAAGGGATTAGGGTCTTAACTAGGAAGTTAAGTTTAAAATTGAAACTTTAAATAGAACAGTGCAAAATCAGTCCATAGATGTATATAAGGCACAACTACAGAGTATAACAATAAGGAGGACAACGACAAGAATCAGGAAACCTACTAAGGATTTAGCTTGTGTTGATGTTGGAAATACTAATCCTGTAGCTTATGTCTTGATAGTAGTTGAAAGTATAGATGGTGATAAACAAAAATACTTATAAAGAGGCAGTTGACAATAAAGATGCATAAGATAGGTTGGTTGCCATGAATAAGTAAATGAGTCTTGAACAAGAATGAGATATGAAAACTTGTACCTTTAACAAAAAGGTGTAAATCCAATGGGATGCAAATGAGTCTTTAAGAAGAAAGAAATTATTCCAAGAGTTGAACCTTCTAGGTTCAAAGCACGACTAGTGACACATGGTTTCTCATAAAAGGAGAGAATTGACTATTGGGAGGTATTCTCACCAAATGTTAAGCATAAGACTATACAAGATTTTTTAGTTATAATAAAAGCATTTATTTAGAGTTAGAAAATTTTGATGTTAAAAATTGTGCTCTTATATGGAAATCCACAAGAACATATCTTTATGTCACATCTAATGGGTCTTCTTGATTTTAAGAAGAAGGACCATGTGTGTTTGTTAGAGAAATCCTTGTACATGGTATAAAAAAGGTTTAATGGATTCATATTGTCATATGAGTTTGTTCGTAATCAATTTGACAATTGTGTTCACTTTATGAAGATTCCAGATGGTTCATGGATCTATTTTTTACTATACTTTAATGACATGACAATTGTAGTTAAAAATAAGGTTGAAATTAACAATCTGAAGAGCTTATTAAGTAATGGTTTTGAGATAAAGGATTTGGGCGTAGCTAAAAAAAATCACAAGGATGAAGATTTGGAGGGAAAAGAGAGCAAGTTTGTTGAACTTATCACAATAAAAGTATGTTGAAAATGTCCTACAAAATTTTCAGATAGATTAGGCAAAGTCAACTTGCATTCTATTGGCAACATACTTTAAAATTAATGCCAATGCATTACCTAATTCAAATGCCAAGAAGGATTATATGAAGCAGGTTCCTTACTCAACTATACTTAGGAGTACAATGTATGTCATGGTATATAAAGGACCAAATCTAGCACATATAATACTGATAAAGCTCCACAGAAAGTTGATAAGTGGATGACACAACACCTGAGAGGTACGATTGATATTTGCTTGGTTTATTTTTCATATGATTAGACTAGAGTATTTTTGGATATAAATATTACAATTATGGTGGAAATCTTTTACGCAGAATATTATTGAGATATTATATGTTTATCATGTTTAGATATACAGTCAATTGAAAAATAATACTTTAGTTGACAATTATGTTGTATGTAATAAATAAAAACTCATTTCATTAATAAAAGGGGTCAAACAAGGTATATGGTTATGTTGTCTTATTGGTAGTTTAGGTGTGGACATATTGGACATTGTCATTTACTGTGATAGTCAGAGTATAGTGAGATTCGCTAAAAATCTTGTCTATTATGAGAGATCAAAGCATATTGATATTAGGTTGAATTGTATTTAAGATTTCATTAAGGATAGAGTGTTTTCAATATAGAAAATAGACATAATTGAGAATATAGTATATATGTTAACAAAGTCGTTACTTGTAGAGAAGTTCACGCATAGGTCAAACTTAGTGATTTTTTACATAACTTAATGCCCTTAGAGGGCTTATATGATAGGGAGTAGATCTTGATTAGACGTTAGATAATTCAAGGTGGAAAATGATGAGATATGCTTTGAATTTAGTGAATAGTGAAATTACAAAGGCTAATAAGTATATATAGGGACATGGAACTGGCATTAGTCTCATTCTATATAGACAAGATTAAGAAGTAGAACCTAATTGATCCCAAAATTAAATGTGAATCAACATTGAACTCGTCATTGGTTTCGTATGTAAACAGTCTAGAAGTAAATTAGTGCTAATGTTGAAGGTGAATTGACGTTAGATTCGTGATATATTTTTTAAGATAAGTTAAAATATATTTTTAATTACCCGCAGTTTTAGGTTATATAAATTGACTAAATCAGGTAAGTTTTTGTATTCTTTACTTTCTTATTTTCATATATATATTAATTCCATTTATATGATAAATATTTTAAAATTTTGGTCTTCTTATATTGTTCAAATATTTTATATAAAAAAATATCACTTGTTGATACCAAACAGGAGAGTCTGATACCTCTCACAAGCAGTGATAAGCACGGTGTCACACATGATGCAAAGCAGGAGCACTATGGGTGCAAGTAACAAGCCATAAGGGGTGTCTCTTACCATCCTCGGGTTTCACAATGGTTCATTTTCAATTTGCAATCGGTACCTAGTTGTGTTGCTTGTTAGACATGGCTAGGCTCTATGATGGACTGAGTTTTGGCTTATCAAATACATGATGAATCCTTTATCTACTCAGTTTATCGTATTCTGTGAATAATTAAATTGTTGATTAGGGTGAACCCCATATTCGATCATCACTTGTAGTCTTATGTAGATTGTATATAATGGCAAGTTTGGCTCTTATGTATTTAGCTATAGGGCCATTTTTTGGTAGTGGTAGAGAACTGATTTGGGGTGTCTCTATAACTTGTACATAAACTTTCATTATTTTCAATTAACTTACTGAATTACCAAAAAAATATTTTATATAAAAAATTATCAATAATAAAACATGAATTTAATTAATTATATATTAATAATTCAATCTCATCTAATTATACAATAGTCCCTTACCCTTTAATTATATTATAATAATTAGTATATTTACTGTTATTATGGTCAATTTTTTTCATCTTAAGAACTACCTAATTGGACAAACTAGCTATTAATATGGATGATTCATTTATAATATTAGTAAGTTTATAATATTAAACACTACTAGTACAAAATAGTGTATATATATATTGATCATTGGTAATTACTTTATAATTTTTTAGATTTAAGATTTCACGTCACATCTTCCCCTTACATTTTTAAAGATAAAAATTTGATGTTATATGATCTATGTACTTATTATATTCAAACCTCAAACAAGTTACACTAAAGAAAAAGGAAAAGCAAATTTGTTAAATTATTAAAAACTAATACAAGTTAACTATTGTGTATGACTCCTATACATGGAGAGATTTTTTAAAGTATGTTTGGAGGTTGGTGGTAATAAGCTAGGTTGGCTAGGCCAAATGGGGTTGCTTATCACCTAAGCCTAGCTCAAGGTCTGATCAGGCCTAGTTTTAAGCGTGATTAGGCTTTAGTATGTTTAAAGCATGATAGGCTCAAAGTTTGTAGCCTGACCTCAGGCTTGGCTAGGCTCGAAGCTTGATTGGGTTATGCTAGGCCTAAAAATTGTAAAACATGCTCAATTTTGTCCAAAATAACCTAAACATGTAAAAGTTTCTTCCTTTGACCAATGGAACTTCTTCAAAACAATTAAGAATGGAATAATAAATTATGTCCACATCAAAAGCATTATAGATACAATACAAACAAGTATTTTTCATAAAGTAATTCAAACGATCTAAAATAGATGTTAGACAAGAAGTAATGATAAAAGCAACCATAGGTTGTCAAACAAGTAACTATTTAAAGCAGATATGGTAAAGCAACCATAGGCTATCAAACAAGTAACTATTTAAAGAAGCTATGGCATAACTTGAGTTTATTTAAACACATCATGTTATTGGGAAATGACATGGAGTTTTCTTTGTTAATCTATAAAATACCACATAAGTATATGAAAGTTTAACTATGTAAGTCTTTTTTTTTGCAAGATTTAGTGGTAATCCAAATAAGTCGCATGTAAAGAAAAAGTAAATCTAATAGCAAAGCTTAAAGAAAACAAACCAACTATAGAAGAAAATGGGCTAGCTAATCATTATAATCAAGATTTCCAATACTTTACACTACTTCATCTACATATAAAAAATATTATGTAAATCATGCTCAATCATATAACAATTTTATTAAATGAATGCATGATATACCTTCATTATCAAATATTTCTTTGAAAAAACTATTTGTTGAATGAATGTTCTCTATTGTATTCATATTCTTTATACTTGTGACATTATAAAAAATTAAACATAATGTAAAATGATGGATGGTCATTAAACTTATAAGAAACAAATAACAAACATATTATAAAACATAGAGTTCACCTTTAATATTTTTAGCACTTAACCAACTTAAGACATATATTAGGGCTTCCATAATTTTAGGATGAAGTCAATTATGGTGAAAACTCACTATGTGATTATTAGTATTAAAAGCATACTCAAAGCAATTATAAATACTAGAATTGCTAATAAGTCGCTTGCAGTTACTTACATAATCAAATATTAAACTCCATATAGTGCCCACCATGATAATATATCAAAATTTTCCTCAATCATGGTCACAATATCTGCTTTCAAATATTTATCCAACTTCATTAGATCATAGGAAATTCTAACCCTCTTTTCCTTTATGAATTCCTTAAGAAGAAGAGTCAAAATTCCAAATGTGTTGGATGATGATGATGTATCTACAAAAGATGAACTTGATATTAAACTATTATGATCCAACTCTTTGTCCATTTTTAGCTGATAATCATTAATCAAATAATATCATAAGTGTTTAATTATATCATTATATTCTTCAGTTCGATCATCATATAATTGTCAATAAACAAAATTAATTTCCTTCCATTTTGTACCTCAAGTCTAACACAAAAATAACTTCCATAATATGACTAATGATAGACCAATAAAAATGTGAAGTTGGATACATTATTCTAGAGAACAACTCAGTACCAGTATGAAACAATATGAAATTCTCACAAATTGCTTTGCCAACCTTCATTCTTCTTGTGTTAGAAAACAAGTATGTTGAGAATCTCATTGTATTAACTTGGTAAATATGGATTCCTAACATATTTCTCTATCTCTACATGAAAATTTATAGCTTTTGGTATTGATCTGAAATAAGATTGATTGAATCAAAGTAAGAGTATCAGTTGGAAGAGCATAAATAGGATTATTTTTCTGAACATGCTTCAGTATTTTTATTATATTTGGATCTATAAGATTTCAAATGAGATGATTTTTGATTCGAAGTAAGATAAAGAAACAAGGCTACAAATCCTATAAAGAAATCAAATTGTGATTCAATCTCTATGATGTTCAAATTCTGGATGGAAGTTGTGTATAGAATACTATTTTGGATAAGAGCAGTCTGAAAATGTTTGAGGCATATCTTCTAAATTACTGAACCAAATTGAGTAATTTTGGTGTCAATAGAAACATAAGACATAGAGGAACACTTTTTTGGAGAGAGTATGATCAAATTACACCAGTTTCACCTTCTGATTGAATGTGAACAGTAGACCCGAAAGTATATCTAAGAAAAATCTGAAAGTGAGCCAATGAGAAATAAATTGTGATTTTAATGGTTTTAGTGAGGTATAAACCTAAGTATAAATTATACTTAGATGAATTTTGATATGAGAATGATTTTGTGATGAAATTGATGGAATGATACCCGGGATTTTCATGAACATGCATTATATATATTTCATTTCATACATGTGCATTATTAAACACCTATGATTGTACAAATTGTGATATATGTGTATGTTGTTTAATAAAAGGGAGCAACTAGAATGTCAACCACCAGACGTTACCGGAATTTCCAAGCATTAGCTTCGAAAGCAACTTGTGAGTAACCTAGACGGTTTCTCTCAATTATTGTTTGCTTAAATTATGTTTTGAATGATAAATGAATGTGAATTGATTTGTGTTAATTTCCGGACAGGAGGTCCGATGATTATGAAATGTGGAGTGTATATTGAAGTGCTTCTTGAATGTGAATATGACCAACTATGTGCTTCATAATGTGATTGATTGTGTTAGATGAATTCCATACATGAATGCACAATCAAATAATGGCAGTTGTGACCTAAGTAGCTACCAATCAGAGCTTAAAGCTCAAAGTGTGAAAAGAGCCTCGAACTCAGAAAGTGATTAAGAGCCTAAAGCTTACTATGTAAAATGAGTCATGTATCCCCATCGGATAAGGGACAATTATCAATGAGCTCGGTATCTAAAATAGATACGGGATAGTTTATTAATGAGCTCACTATCTAAAGATACATGACAGTTTAGGCACTCAGTCACAACAATGTAACAATTGAAAAAGAGTCTCATGAGCATTCCATATGCATTTGTTTAAGTATGTTTGATTGATTAAAATGCAAAATTGCTTATGCTTAAGTGAAAATGTGATATGAGATCAAATATTCGAAAATGTGAATATGTGTTATGTGAAATGATGTGTTGTATAAATTGAGTGAACCATCGATGATGGTTACCTCATTGAGTTCACAAAACTCATAAAAAATTTGCAAATATTTTTCAAGGATCAGAAAAATACCCCGTTAGGCAAATGAGAGTATACCTACTGCATGCAAGTGAGAGATAGAGGTCGTGATCAGTTCGCGTCTATATAATTATTTTCATTAATTTTTGTATGAAAGAATGTATTCTGAGATTTTTGTATCACGTTTATTAATCAAATCTATTTTGTAATAACTTTCCAAAATGGAAAGGGTTGTAAATGAAATTGATTTTGAGTACAATTATTATAAATGTGATTGAAAAATTTTGTGATTGAAACAGGCCCGAATTGATTATTGATTTTTCGTAAAAGTGTGCATTGTTTTTAATAGAAAAGAAAAAAATTGTAACGAGAATTTACTGATTGAGTGTGTATAACATGCCACCCTCGTAGGGCTCAGACTTGGATATCACTCATGATGTCAGGTGCGTGCCTTGCAAGAGTCGGGTGCTACAATGAATCAACACAAAATTCTCACAAATTGCTTTTGCCAACCTTCATTCTTCTTATGTTAGAAAACAAGTATATTGAGAATCTCATTGTCTCAGCTTAGTCATCATCATCACACCTAGTTTGAAGTTCCGTAATAAAGCGAACTCTGAGGGGGTCTTATAGTATGCAGTCTTACCCTTACTTAGTAGAGAGGTTATTTCCGGTAGACCCACATGCAAATGTGACAATAAAAGAGTGATATAGGTTAAAGAGTAAATAAGTAAAATTGGCACACTAAATAATTATGTAAATAAAATTACAATAAATATATAAATAAATAAAAGAAAAATATAATCCAAGGATATATCTGATGGTGACCAGATCTGCTAGTACCTGATAAGCTGCAAAGACCAGCTCTTCTTGTAGCTAGTTAAGCTAGGGGTCTTTGCTCAAAGACCCTGAAGGTATGACAATCCTATAGTTTTAGACGACCTTGCGGGATTTGTCCCCAATACACTTATCCTGAAAAGCCAAGTTGTAGGCCTGAAAACCTTGTCCAAGACTTACAACTAGCAAAGGCAAAAAGGACATTGGGTTGGACTTCCTACATGGTAACTACGAGGCATAAGCGTTCAAGTAAACATCTCCTAATAACTTACTCAACTGTTTTGGAGAACTTTAAAGTGTATCCTTTACCCTTGTCCGATTATGCCAGACTTTTCTATTTCTAGCCACTGCCTCAGTAAGGGCCAACTCTGACATATCTTTCTTGATCACTTCCCTCCAATTCTTATACGACCTCCCTTTTCTCCTCTTGTAGTCACTAAGGATTATTTTCTCACAACGTAGTACCGAAACATCAGAGGGCCTTCTGTGCACATGCCCAAACTACCTAAGCCTGGTCTCTCTCAACTTTTCGGTAATACTAGTCACCTATAGTCTATCTCTCACCACACGATTCTGGACCCTATCTCTTTAGGTAATGTCACTCATCCACTAAGCATACGCATTTCTGCTACCAACAACTGTCTTGTATGTCTACATTTGGCAAACCAACATTCTGCCCCATATAACATGGTTGGTCGAATCACTATTTATAGAACTTCCCTTTGAGTTTGAATCTTTATATCACATAACACACCTGATGTACTTGGCCATTTGACCCACCTATATCTAATACGATGTATTATATCATTGTCTCAGCTTAGTAAACATTATAATTTTCTTACTTGCTGAGTCTAGCATCTTGAGTATAGAATTCCATCTTATCAAACAATTTAAAACTAACTTTTTATTGCACATAATACATAGTTGACTTGTAATTTCTTTAAACTTTTCAACCAGTTTAAGTGTTACACTCTAATATACTATAATATTCTGAAGCCTATAACCCTTATTTGGTTACCTCTAAACCATCCTTAATTATCAAATACACTATATGCACACAAAAAAGCATATGGAATAATCTCTTTTCCATCAACAAGCTACCAACCTTCAAATTAGTCTTTACTTTTTCAATTATAACATTTTTTTGCTACGTATATCCAAAGTTATCGTTGAGAGATTTATATTGTAGTTATAATTCATTAAGCAATTAACCAATACAGTTATTAACCTCTTGCTTGTATTTGGTTCCAAAACATAAATGAACACGTTATTTAAATTAATTATAACATATTTAATGAAAAATGATAACAAAATTAAAGATTATTGTTTACCTTAAGATTCAATTGCATAAAGTCTAATCATCATCAACATACTATGTTGCCACTTCTGTATAACCTTTCTTTTGATCATCAGTCATCCATATGTCTAATGTAATGATAACTCATCCTTGATTAACTAACATCTTCAATATTAAAGTCTTTTGTTATTTATTTATCTTAAGATATTTGTCTTCTTGGTATTACAAGTTGGCATTTTGAATGCTTGTTAAAATGAAATAGCAAACATCATGAAGTTTTGGTTATCCACAATCTAAAGTAGACATTCATTCTCTATGATCCTCTTTGCAAGCAAAAGCTTAGATCTCTCAAAATTATAAGTCATAAAAATCATATCATTTTATCTTTTCATTAGGTTAGGTGTAAAAAAAGTTTAACTCCCTAATACTATCTTTCTTTTATTACATGAATCCAAATGCCTTTTTAAATGAGAAGCTCTACCTTTAGAACATCTTACTAAAATCTTAAGGAAACATTTGCACTCCACCTTATCAACTCCATCACTTGATTTAGTCTTTTAATAATTTGATTCCAAACATCACTTTTATCTTCAAATAATTAATTCCTTCGGTATAAACTATTTCTTCATTTGATACATGACAAGGTACCAAATTGGAACTCTCCATTATATTGATTTGTTTTGTTAAAGAATTAACTTCATCCAGTTGATATAATTATGAACAAGCTATTTGAAAATATTTTTGTAATTTATATGAAGGCATGGAAAGAAATTTCATTCATGAAGAGTGGAACAAAATTTATCATCTACCTTTAACGACTTTATAAAACCCAAATCAAGAAAGTGACAATCTTACCAAATATGGAAGACTTGATTATATATATATGTATGATGGGAGAAAAAATAGGGTATTGAAGTAGTTGTTTAATTGTTACTACTAATTATGATTGTTGAAATTAGAGTTTGGAGACAAAATTAATCAAATGAATGCATCGATATTAACTAAATCTTTATTGAAACATGAGCCTAGCTCACTATTTTCCATTAAGACTATAAAAGTTATGCCCCAAAATTAGTGTATGTTTTGTCCATTAGATTGTCACCAACTTATCACAGTATGACATCGCTTCCCAGTGTCAATATTTGCCATAAATTTATAACAAATAATATATATCTATGAGGATATGCATATGTCTTTTTTATGTTTAGAAAGAGTAGTTTAAATCAAGATCGCACTAATAATCTCAAAGAAGTTTTCAAGTCGTAAAAATAGTTTGATAGGAATGAGCATTGCATTTACAACTTAGGTTGTCTTAGACAAGACATCTCCGAAAATAAGAAAAAAAATCTAATTGTTTAGTATAAATGATCGACATTTATTAAGTTGCACAAAGGAAGGTGTATTTCCATTCATACCATTTCTAATTAGGTACATTAAAGTAGCCTACTCTGGGAATTAAATAGAAAGCGTGGGGGAATAAAAACATAAAAACACAACTATAGCACTAAATTATGTTCTATCTAGCTAGTAGTACTAAAGAGGCATTTAATTTAAGTTCCAACAAATAGGTACGGAGTTACATCTATATATCAACAGATGTTATTGCTCCTACCTCTTCCAGGGATTAATTCTGATAAAATACATGGCTTATGCATGAAGTATATACATGATGTACATGCTAGGAAAATTTTTGAAGGAGCCTTTAATGGAACCAATGGTAATTGGGAAGTATGTGCAACTCCGACATACAAACTCTTTCTTTCCTAGATGAAAAAGAAGGTATTGCAAATGCATGAATTAGAATATAACCAGACAAATATTTCAAGTGCTCATTAACTTTCTTTACTAGTGGAAAACAATTTAGTACTTTACCTTCTCTTTTAGTTTTTTTCCTAATTATTCTAGATTTAAGGAGACTTCCTAGTCATTGGTATGTGAATCCCAAAATTCACTTATATAAGGAATAAAGAACACAAACTGAGTTAGTACAAAGTGAAAAACGCACAAAAATGGTCTAATAAAAGCAAAAATATATGAACTAGTTGAGGTTTCTATTCTCAAAACATATTATCTACATTGAAAACCTTACTCATTTATCAACTAAATTTCCTAATATGGTTAATCAACAAAAAATAAGCACACACCCATAAGAGGCCATGTACAAAAATATACATGAAGGCTAAAATCTATAATTCTACATAAAAATAGTTACAATAAATAACTTAAACCAAAATTAGAGTTTAATAGTTCACCTTACTCGTATTAGAAATTTTATGTAAAATTGTAAGTTAGAAATATAAAGGGAAAAAAACTGAAAACTATAATTTTTAGAGAAAGCAATCATTGGACTGAAACATGCAAGACAACTTAAACGACATCTAAACATATTTTGACCTAATATAAAGAAAATACTAGAGAAACTTGGCGACATACAATAGCGACAATAAAGAGAAAGGTGGTAGCGGAAAATAAATGTAGAGAGGTGACAATGAGAGACAGTGGCAGTGACTAAGGCATAGTGACAAAGATGAGAGACACAATAGGAGTGAGTTGGGGTGGGTCATAGGTGACATTGTAATTCAAATATTCAACAACAAAAAAATTGAGCAACATCATTTTAATGTGGATAAGGTTTGAACTTTAGTCTAAGTTAGGCTATATAGCCCGAGATGTGGCTTAGGTTATGTTCAGTTCTAGAAATCAAAATTGAAGGCACAAGCTAAATACAGGAATGTGTTAAAGTGGTAGAGTAGTTTTCGTGAAAGAAGGGGTTTGAGGTATGGTTGTGACATAGATTATATCCATATGTGCGTAGAAGCAAGAGGATCCACTATCTAGGGACATGGGTATGGCTGAGCCTATGCTATGTTCTAGGAAGAGATAGTGAAATATATAGCCTATGAGACAGTTTTGTTTGTAATATACAACTTGTTTAGAAATATGCTTTTAGTGAAATTTAAACTCTAAAAGATTCTAGGACTTATTGTAATTATGGTTAAGTTTGATCAAGAGAGGAGTTATGCTAAATTATGCCAACTAGAAATTATAATTAGTTATACTCGTGTAAGCTTAGTTTATATAAAGAAAATTACTAATCTTCACCAAATGGACACATCTAATTGGTCGAACCTTATTAAAAAAATTCATATTCTTGCTTTTTTGGTTTCATATAAATATATTCTTGCTACATACACATCATTTCTTTACAAATAGTATCAGAGCACAATTGAGGTAACAATGACTTTGGTTATAATATTTAAAGTGGGAAAGTTCAATGAAATTAGGAACTTCAATTTATGATAATAAAGAGTAAACGATTTGTGTTCATAAGGCTTACTGAAAGGGATACAGGAAAATAAGCTGGAAGACATTAAAGAGCTCAACTAGGAGGGGTTGTAGGCTTGAGCAGTCGGGAACTATTCAATTATGTCTAATATATGAGGTCATGTATCGTGTTATAGATATTGTATCCTTTGTGGAGATTTGGAAGAAGCTGGAGATGTGATATATATCGAAGTCTCGCATAAACAAGATGTCTCTAAAGCAGATACTATAGATAATGGAAATATTACAGGGAATAGGTCTAGAACAACATATTAATGTATTTAACTAAATAGTTTGTAACTTACTAAGGATCAGGATGACTATTATATACGAGAATAAAGCAATGATCTTGTTTTATTCTTTTCCCCATTTCTCATGAATATTTAGTAATTATAGTCACATCAGGTAACAAGATGGTTGGTGTGGAGGATATCATTATTTTACTATTAACAGAGACTTAATACTGGTGAAATCTCTCAAGTTAAAGGGTTATATGTGAGAAAAAAATCAAGATCATAGGAGAAAGCAAGGAAAGATGACACATCTAAGTGGAATTTTGGACATATTAGGAGGGATTGCCCAAACAAAAAGGAAAAGAGGGACGAAAGGATAGCTAATGCTTTGCTAAGGTTTACGAATATAGTGCAGAGTGAGGACTCAAATTGCAGTAATGGAGATATGCTCTACATTTCAACCATTCAACTTTAAGATTTAAAGATTTTGGACATCATATAACACAAAACAAGGAATAGATTTTTTCAATCGTGTTAGGCAACTTTGGGATCGTTCGATTGGGAGATGATAATATGTCATAATTGAGATGTTTGATGGAATTGTTAGGACATAATTCCATATATATCACATTTGAGGAAGAACCTAATCTATTGGAAAGTTTAAATGTGATTGATTTTGGATATAAAATGGATGGAAGTAATATTAAGGTGGCAAAGGATGTCATGATTGTGATGAAAGGGATACAATTGATAAAAAGTATCTACATATTAACAAGGAGGTCAATTGTATATGAAGAAGCTACAAAGGAAGATAGTATTGTATTATGACACATGCAACTAGGTGATCTCGATGAGAAAAATATGACAAAACTTCATTAAGGGGCTTATTAAAGAAAAACATTGGAAGGTAGACTTCTACAAGTTTCATATGTTTGGTAAAAAGTCTAAGGCAACTTTTAAGAATCTAGTATTTAGGGAGTGACATATATTTAGGCAAACATATGGAGAGAATATGTCATAATCAATAAAGGATAGTACCAAGTTGGTACAATTGAAACAGAAAAGACCTAAAACAGATGCTAAGAAGCTGAAAATCTAGTTTTGGAGATAGAATAATGTTAGGAAGAAAGTATTATCATATTATAGTCAAACTATAGAGTGAGATGGACTATCAGGCCACTAAAGATATATGGTTAGGAAAACTCAATCGTATATGCTTTTATCGTCAGTGGTGAGAATCTAACTACCTTTTAAAGGACTAGGAAAAACCAAGAGAAAGATAGATTAATGAATGTTATAACGGAAGATGTGAGTTTTTATAAGGTCAAAGAATTGGGATCATTTGAAACATCTTACTGGAAAATATTCACACTTCGAAAAATGTAGCCGACATGTTGACAAAGATGGTCATCAAGTAAAAGTTCAAGCATTAATTAGACTTTACTAATGTCTTAAGGTATTAGACATGGCCACAATCCAACCTTTATAGAATACATTTGCCAAGGTGCAGGTAATTGTGTAGGGCTAATACATATGAATGTGCAATCTTAGAACATGATATATTAGTCAAGGTGAAGAATGTTGTATATGACTCTTGCATGTGAGTGCAATCTTATACTATTTATACATACAGGTGTTTTTCTTAAGTCTTTCGATGAACATGTCCTAGAATGGAAGCATGGCCCATTGCATGAACAGTTATGAAGATTAGAGGTGAATTATTTAAAGACGGTTCGGATCACTTAGCTTAATTAAGATAATTGTTTTCTAAACTTTACACAATAATTACCTCTCAAAATTACAATAGAACGTATATGAGAAACTTTACAGTTGACCTTTGATGAGGTCTTGTGTTACACGTGGGCTTGACTTCGGCCATTGGACCTTCATTAGAACTGATTCTCAACAAAGTAATGAGCGTTCACCTTGAAGCCAGGAACCATACCCATCAACGTAAGGCCATACCGGTATCAACATGTGTAGAAGACGGAAATTGAGAGATTAGTCCATGAGATGCTGAGTGAAGGAGTAATTCAACCAAGCAATAGCCCTTACTCCTCGCCAGTAATTTTGGTAAAGAAAAAAGACAGTACCTGGAGGTTCTGTGTAGATTACCGTGATTTAAATTCCGTGACTGTGAGAGATCGTTACCCGATTCCAACTGCAGAAGAACTAATATGTCATCAAAGAAGACAAGGACATACTTCCTGAGAATTGCCCGGAATAAATCATTCATCTTCGATTGGAAAGTCGATGGTGCGTTAGTCAAGCCAAATGGAAGCACAACAAATTCATAATGCCCATTGTGTGCTCTGAACGCCGTTTTGTTAATATCATCTGGGTGTATCCGCAGTTGCATTACGTAATTATAATTAAACAGACAATTTTCTCCCCTTTACTTTCTGCAGATGAGATTCTCGGTGTAAGAGCCTCTATCTCAACTCTATATATCAGAGGATCTCATCCATGCATTAAATCCTCTGGCATAGACCTAGCGCACTGAGAATCTCATACCCCAATTTTCGGGAGCTGTCCCAGTTAGGCACATGAAACATACCATAAAGTACTCCAATCCAGTTTCTTATTTTTCAGATCACACTCCAATCCAAGTCAGAATCAGAATGGATGCGGTACAAAGTTCATGATGCGATGCTGTGGTGAAACTTCCAAGAAAGACCTGTGAATGTTTTCAAGTTTCAAAAAAAAAATCTACCATGGAATACCAACGCCCAAATGACCAGTAAATGAGAAGCCTTCCATACTTTTGTCGGGTATAAGCTCACATGAATCAAATAAACATAAAACATAAAGACTCCCTACAAAGTCAAAAAGAGAATGCACTCAAGTAAACTGCAAAAAGGACAAGTCATTGGGTTAACACATGTATAAATACATAACTCGACACACTATACACAATGATATATAATCTATAATAGCTTAAGCAAGTTCATGTTGCACCGAGCTCCATATAAATTTGGTGTATATCTCTCTTTCCCCTGTATTCAGACAGAAAAATGGTGACCAAGAAGCATAGAGTTGGTGTGTATCTCTCTTTTACTTGTACGAATCAGAAAAATGGTGATCACAGAGCAACGGATAAAAAGAATATGCAGAACTGGACTTCCCATTTCCACTGTCAACTGGTGTACATGGTCTTGAAAGTTAATGCTTTCATGCTCCCGGCCTTGCAGCCTGCAGGAAAGAGGTCCTCCCTACATAAGAAAAACTGTAGTATCACAGTCAACCACCACGCAGGTTCCAGTTTTCCTCTCTTTGCATGCTTTGCTCTAAAGCTATAACTGGATCTGTCCCCCTTCAACATCCACATACAAACTTATTAGGGATTAGTATAGCATGCTTACACAATAAGGAACAGCATCTTGGGTGTGGGCAAATATGTAGGGAAGAAGATCAACAAGATACAAACCTCAACGTAAATTTCAAAGTGATATAAGCCAACTCTTCTGATGCAATCTGTTTCTATACTTTATTCAGATTCCTGATGGGGGCAAAAGATGTCTTCTTGTCTTTTTGAATCTTGATTACAGAACAAGAACAAGCTTGCTCAGAAATGCAGTAATCACCTCGCTTGTAACTAAAACACTAGAAATTAAGATTTACTACCTGTGCCTCTAATTCTGCTATTCTCTGTAAAGAGGCCTGTTCAATGACAGCACGACGTTTGCATTCTTCTTCTAGCAAACTTGTCATTTTGTACCTCAACTCAGCCATTTCCTGTGCTAGGTCCTCAGTTTCTTCCTTTGCCTTCAATTTTTCCTCTTTCAATTCCTCCTAATACCAATCCACATGTTAATCTCGGGATAGTGTACTCTGCTTAAACAATAAAATAATAAAATCTGCAGGGAATAAAATTCAACACAAATGCAAGTTCTATTTATCTGCCTCCCATCAGGGAGGAATGTTCTGCATCACTATGAGAGAAAAAACAGTACCTTATGCTGCTTTATAAGAATTTCGTATTCACTAATCTGATGTGACATACTCTCCATCAGGTCTTCCAAATTTGATTCCTGAGCCAAAGAGCTTGCCAGCTTTGAAATGATTGAACACATGACTGCTCTGCTTGAAAATTATGATGATCGCATTAATTATAACGATAACCATATTAACTAAACACAATCAAGAATGGTGTTTCTAAAGACAAGAATAACTAATCTAACACTAGAAAAACTGCTTAAATCATGTCTATCCATCCTTTTAGTCTCAGCTTATAGAATTGAAATGAAGACCATATCATCATTCCCACATTTTGACACTAAAGTACAATTTGGTCCCATTCTTTGACAGGATGCACTTTTTCTTACGCTTTTTTTTCTCTGTCATCATTGTTATTTTTGAAGAGAGGCTGCAGTAAATTGAGCTGACTAGAATAAATCTGAAAGTGGATTGCTTAGCACAGGCTTAACCATAACTTAAGCTTCACATATTCAGTGCATATTGTGTTGCATGCATATAAAAGAAATAGAAAATGGTCTAATAGTTTTCGTAAAAATAGCAAAAGATCAGGTTACAACATAATAAAAAATTCAAAGGGCAGAAAACAGTATTAGACCAACCTTTGTTGAGCAAGTATACCAAAACAATCAATCTACTCATCTGAGATAATCCAATCTTAAACTAATAATCATGATATCAAATATTAAGAAGGTAACAATTGATGCCTAGTGCATAAAGAAAAGAGAGCAATTTCAGAACTCATTGTTTCAACCATTACCATCATTAAGCTATTCAAAGAATTTATAAAACAGAGATAGTATTGCAATCAAAAACTAAAACTTTAATAGGCAGGACAAAAAAAATCTGCGCTCTAAAATCCAAGGAAAAAAGTACCTCATTTCTGTTGATATATTGTCTTTGTTCTGAAGTTCACATAAGAATGACTGATCAAGGTGTGCTCTGTCTCTGTTTTCCAGGCAATCTTCAATTTTCTGAAGGAATAACCTACAACTGACTTCAGAATTAAAAAGCTCATCCCTCAGTTTTGTGTTTTCTTTTCCCAAAGACTCTATGACTCCTCCATCATCACAAATATGACTCTCAAGTTCCTTAATTAAACCAATCAACCTTGCATTCTCTTTAGTGGTTTCTTCCAGCAACTTTTTAACTTCAAAGCAAGTTTGCTCTAAAGTTATGATATCGAGCTTCATACTCTCTATTTCACATTGAGAATCTAATGTCAGAGACGAAAATGATTCCTCCAGTTTCTCAATGCACAAAGCTGACTTTTGCAGTTCCAGTTCTTTGCACTCAAGTTCCTTTTTCAACAATAAGCAGTCTGAATTGGATTTACTGAGTTCCTCCTCTAAATGGCCAACCTTTGCCTGTAAATTTTCCAATCCTGCCAATTTTAACTCAAGGTCATGTGCATGCTCTTCTAGACCATACGCAACTGCATTCCTTGCATTTAGTTGATCCTGCAGGTAATCTGTGAGGGATGTCATTATCCACTGAATCAACATTTAATTGCATACGAGGGTTATTGTTCATTCAATAACAACAATTTTGCAAACATGTTGCCTATAACATTGGTTATAAAAATGGTGTAGATTATATCATTCATATTAAAATTATCCTAAATTTTAGACCAGATTAAAATTCTTAAGACCTGAATATTATTTTTCACAGTAGCAACAAATAATAATCATGACCTATCTCCTGAAAGCAGTTCAATAACTCTCTTTCCAACTGCTGAATGTGCTTCCTGTCGTGAATATGAGCTTCAGATAATGAATTGACATGCTGTTCTAATCTCTGCATCATGTAAAGTCTAAGGTTAGATGTCTCAATTGATTTTTAATGTGATACACCTCTAAAATCTTGTGAAAATAATTGCAAGTTGTATGAAACAGGGTTGTTATGCTTGGTTATCCACAATCAAAACTATTACACTAAAAGCAATAAATATGGGCATCCTACAAGGTAGTAGTCCAACCAATATTATTTCAGAGAAGTAAAACTACAGGGCCTCCAGCAATTGCCTGCCCAATTAAACAAAACAAAAGTCTAATAAAAAAAATGAAAACCGCTAAATGTCAAAAAGCATCGGTCCAAAAGAAGTTGAATGATTTGCTTATGTTACTTGATTAACCTAGGGAAGAAACTTGTTAAATCCACATTAGATGCTTACATTGCCATGTTCAATGGAGCAAAGGCAAAGTCAAATAAATATATTACCTTAATTAGTTCAAAGCTCTGAGATTGTGAATCTCTTAACTCGTCCTTTTCTTTCCGTAGCTGCACTCAGAACCACAGAAAACAAAAGATCACTGCCTTATTAATATATCAAGCCTGATTAAAACCCAGTAAAAACTTTCTCATCCTAGCGAGCTTTGCCACAGAAAATCACAAGTTATTTATTTATGCCTTTAAGGAATGAAAACGGTTATAAATAAATATATTTATAAAATGCTTAAGCTGCAAATATGACAAGTCATGGCCAAACAGTAAATGCAGTAATAGTTTTGAAGACATAGTACACACACGCAGAAAACAGTATTAATCTTGGAGTTGGTTTACGTTTTTTACCAAGAGAAAGAAAAAGGGTATTAATCTTACCTCTTTACATCTTAACTCAATCCGCAAAAGCTCATCAACATCAAAAGAATTGTCAATGTCACTCCTGGAACTTGTTGACATTTTGGCAGCCCAAACCTGAAGAGGCACACTGACACAAAAAGAACAGAAACGAAAAATATGAATGTCAGAATAAGGTGATTAAAAATTTTGAAATTAACAAAATTTAAATCAACGGTTCAACCCTACATACAGAATGAATGACACAAACAAAGAACTTCAACATCCACAACGACCAACTCAAGGGACAATTCCAAAGCTCAAAATCAAAAAGACAGAAATAAGAGATTGGCACAGAAAATGAGACAGAGATGAACCGAGTTTGAATGGAGCGTAAACCTGAACGAGAATTACAAAGAAATCCCTAGATTGATTGGAAATGGGAGATTAGGGCTTGTGATATATGAAAGGCAAAAGAATTGAAAATTTGAATTTGAAAGAAAAAGCGACAAATTTAAAAGTGTTGGAGTCGGGTGGGGCCGAATTATACAGTATTATATACAGCTAAGCTCAGTTGTGAGCCTTCCGCTGGGGACAGGTTTTGCGTGTCGTTTAAAATAATTGTGTTCAAGGATGAAAGTTTAATACGGTACAATTTTGACATCAAGCATTAAAGAAACCTTCTTGTCGTAGGTCCCTTAAAAATTAGGGTTTTAGATATCTTAAACAGAAGATCTCATATCTAAAAACTACTACTTGTATAATTTTGAACGCAAATTGATTTCTGCTTGACCAGACAATTTTGGAAGGTGAGAGTTTCGAGAGTAACAGAAATAATCTTTTTTTAAAATGTAAAAAAAAGATTGCGTATAATTGATATTTTTTTTAATTAGGAGTTATTGTTGTTGTAAAGAAACCGCAATGAAAAAGTAAGTTATCCGATATATTCAGCTTTTAGTCACATAAGACATTTATAAAAATAAATAAATAAAAAAGTTATCTTGTAAATAAATACAAAAGAATTATTACTTATTATGAATACCGTACCGGATTTGGTATTGGATTGGGTTCTAGTAAGGTACTGTAACAGTACCGATTAATATCGGGTACCGATTTGGGTAATTTTTTAAATTTATAAAATAGTCTCTAAATTTTTTAAAAATTACAAAATAGTTCATTATCGTGTTGCACAGTTGTAATTTATTTAATTTAGCTTTTTTATATATATTATCCATTTTAGTTTATATATATCTTTATTATATTCTAATTATTTTTATATATAATAATTATCTATATATAATATA
>JANSVA010000007.1:15719222-15735030 GCA_025504915.1 Erythroxylum reticulatum | reverse complement strand
TTTTCAAATAAAATATTCAAACTACATATATTAATAATCCAAAAGTAATATTTTACATATCAATAGATATTTGGTATCAATAGAAATTATGTGTTACAATTTTAATTTAATATTATTATTTACAAACAAATTTAAATATTTTTATGAAATATTCAAACAATATATATTGATAATCTAAAAGTAATATTTTATATATCAATAGATATTTTCTAAACAAAACTTTGAAATAGATATTCATTTAAAAATCTTTTGTAAATCTTTTGTAAATACCCCACTAACATAATAGTTTATGATAGAAAATAAATTAATCTCATCTATATTTATTATGTATTGTAAAAATATTAAGTATGATTTTAAATTTATAAAATATAAAATGTTATTATAAAATTAAATTATGAAAATTTTTTAAAAATTTAACATGAAATAGTTTTTTCCAAAATTAAAAAATTAGATTGATAGAGTAAAATTGAAGAACTACATTAGGAGAGTAATTAATTGTCAAACAATAAAATGACAACATAATACACTAACACCATACAGTTAAACAATGAAACAAAAAAAGAGGAGTTGATATATGAAAGAAGAGGAACCATGAACAGTCACTTATTCAAGAAACTCGTTATGCGTGGTGTCACTTATTCAAGAAACTGCGAACAGTCACTTATTCAAGTTATTCTCCTCTCTATGGCATTGCAATCTTCTCTCTACATCTTCTAATTCCTCTGCTCAAATACTAGCAGGTAAACGGCCATTGTTGTTTGTTTAATTAACCATGGAGCTACTCTTTCTCTACCCAGCCCTCCACGCCTCCTTTTTTCTTTTCCACTGCATTTTGGGACAATTTTATTTTTTCTGGCTTATGCATTTTTTCCATCTCTGCTTGCGTTTTGGACTGTCTGTCTGCTGCATCGTCGTTTTATCTTCTTTACTGATTCAATAGTTTTGTTTCTTTCGGACTCTTCTTCAACGTTGGGTTACTACTTCTGTGTTTTTTTCATTTCTGTCATTTTGTTTGTTGCTTATTCTGCGGGTTGAGTGTTGCTGATGTTTTGGTAGGCTGCTAATGCCATGTCTGCGTTTTCTCTTCTGCTAGCTATTCTTCTTCTGGACCTTGCTACTGTGTCGCTTTTTTGTCTTGTAGCTGCTGATGTTCTCTATTGTGGACTGCTGCGTTTTTGTTCCTCCCAACAAACTACTGTACATTTAAGTCCCAACTGTCGCTTTCTTCTGTGTTGTTGGTGTTTTGGTATTGCCCATCTCTAGAGTTTTTTCTTGCTTTCTGCGTTTTTTCTCCTTTATGTCGCCTGCGCTTTGCTTATGTTTTTATCTCCTGTGTGCTTTTGTTTTAGTATAGTGGAGTGTTGCTATGGTTTTCTTTATTTTCTCTGGTCCCTACTACGTCATTTTTTGCTAATGGACTCTGCGTTGCTGTCGTTGTATCTTCCTAGATGTTGTGATGCTTTTGTTGCCTGTGACTACTGCTTTTCGTCCTGTTCACTTTTAGTAGGTTGCCTCTGGATTATAAATCATTTATCACATCACCTTCAGCTGCCGAAAACCTCCATCACCTTCACCTGTCAGAAACCTATAACTCCCGAGAAAAAAGTGAAATTCTTGCTAACGATGAAGTTGCAAGATTTACTGAAATTACAAAAACACAAAAGGAGAAGATTCAAACTCAAAATGAGAAGATTCAAGCTTCGAATGTAGTTATTGAGAAGCAAGCTAGGGAAATGAAACAAATTTTAGCTATTTTTGCACATTTGGCAAATATTGGAGTAATTCCTAGTTTGTTACTCAATTCTTCTGCCTTATTTGAAGATCCATTAAGTGATATAACATCAAATACCCCAGCTACTCATGTAAGTTTATAAATTTATAAAATCTAGAATAGTTAGTATCACTTCTTATCATTATCATTATATTATTATAAAATGTTAGTACTAAATTTATAGCTTAATATTTTATAAACTAATTAACTTATTTTAATTTTATTTATTTTGTAAGAAACAAATCAACAATGAACTTCAACTCGAAAAATTACCAGGAAATTTTACCTTAGAGAGTTTTAGATTAAATTAGTATATAGTAGTTTGAGATAATTGTAGTAAATAATTTTCTTGGATTTTAAAATTTCCAGTTTTATATATTGGAAATTAGAATTTTGTACACTTTGGTGATATATTTTACATATACTAATAATTTTTATTTGCTTATTTGATAATATCTTAGCATTAAAAATCTGTATTATTTGTGACAACTTCTATTTTATGGCCACCAATGCAAAAAAGTTTATCGATTAAGTAATTAAATTGTTAAATTTAATAATATTATTTGCGACAAATATGAACACATTAGTGATAAATTTATTGTAACATATATTCTTTATTTAATGACAAGATTATTATAACATATAATTTTCATACTTGTGACGAAATCTATTATACAATATAGCTAATGATGCAAATTTCTTTTACAACTAATGTAATTTCGTTGATGAATTGATACTTTTATTTGTGATAATAATAAACACATTAGTGACAATACTTTTTGTAAGAACCAATTTTTATTTTTGTGACTAAATGATGTTGACATCTTTTTATTAAAATATTAATGACTAAGAAGTAATGGACATTGATAAAAAACTTATTAATGACAAATATTTTGTCACTATTTATAATTATTTTGGTGGCGATAATGTTGTAACAATAAAATGAAGTACTGTACGACTTTATTTGTTACTAGTTTATATTATTTGTGTCAAAAAACTTGTCATAAATATGTAAAGATGTTGTGACCATATAGTGTTGTCACACATTCTATAGGTTTTAGTGTCGACACTTTTGTCACAATATAATAAAGTATTGTTACAACTTTATTCGTTACAACTTTATATTATTTGCGTTGACAAATTTATCATAAATAAGTATAGTTGTTGTGATCATATAGTGTTGTCACACATTTGATAAGTTTTAGTGTCAGCAATTTTGTCACAATAAAGTAAAGTATTGTTACGAGTTAATTCGTCACTATTTTATATTATTTGTGACAATAAACTTGTCATAAATATTTATAGTTATTGTGACCATATAATTTTGTCATATATTTAACAAGTTTTAGTGTCGATATTTGTGTCACAAAAGTTTTGCATAATTGTAACCATTTTTTAAATTAGTCACTATTTCATTAGTGATGGAGGTATTTATTACGGGAGGTGACAATTTTAAATATTGGATACTATTAATAATAGTGACAAATATTACTGTTTTTAGTAACAACTTTTACTTTCACTAAAAATACAATTTCTTGTAGTGATGGACGAGAGATATTAATAGAAATTTTAATCTCATGTAAAAAAGAAACAATTTAGAAGAATTTGCATTCATAGTAGTAAGAGGCAAAATTTAATCTTCTTATTATCCGATTTTTAGTTGTATAGTAGACCTAAATGGTCCATATCTATAATTGAAACAAAATTACATAATAATTGAATTGTGATTTGTTGGTATTTCTGAAATCAACGCAAACAAGGGACGAGAGTTGTTAATAGGGATGATAGTGGATTGGATTGAGCCTAAGATACTCCAAGCTCAGTTTGAGATCCTATTTTTTTAAAATTTTGGACTTACCCTATTAATTTTAGGTTGGATTAGATCAAGTCTGGACCATTTATCATCCCTACTTATTAGAAACAAAAAGGTTGGTTTTCAGTTTTATTTTACAAAAAGAAGCTATAAATTTTAAAATTTGATAAATAAATCTCTAACGCCAATTATTATTAAACTAAAATGCTAGTAAATAGTATTATATTTAGATTTGATTGAGAGAGTTAACTGAATTCTGTCATAAGATGGACGGACAGAGGGTGGTTGTTTTCATTTCCGTGTGCCACCCTGTGCCCGAGACCATCCATTCATCCATTAACATAAGATGAATGGGCAAAGGGTGGCTATTCCTGTTTTCGTCATTTAATGGATGGATAGATGATCTCGGGCAATAAGAGATGAAATTGATCACAAGATGAACACCTCTCTATATTTCCTACCTTTTACCTTCTTTATTTAATTGTATGGACGGTGCATATATACGTACTCAAATTTTAGTTCTATTTTTAATTTTATATTATCTATCTCAAATTTTGGAAAAAAAATTGAATCTCACTATTTTGATTAGTCTTTCATTAAATGATTAATTTCTCTATAAAAATACACTCCAAAGATTTAAAAATAAATCAAATTATAAAATTTCAATTATTCATTCTTATTGGAATAATTAAAATTTACCGGAACAACAAGAGAAGGAAACTTTATGATTTATTTGTCATATCTTCAATATTAAAATAGAGGAAGAAGAGAACAAAGTGAAGATTAAAATGGAAGCTATATAATTTAATTGAATTTTGATATGATTATTTTAATGGATAAACATTTTAAACACTCAATTTTTATCAAATTATTGTAATTTAAACAGAAAAAAGTTGGAATTGTAATTGTTATTGAAATTGTAACTGTAAACATTAATCAATTGATTCCAAGCCGAGGTTAGAAGAGAATGTGAAATTAAAAAAGCCAGAAACAAAAATGGAAAGTTATGGCGGTGACATTGGTGGCGGTGGGTCTAACCGCGGCGGTTATGGAATTGGCTTGGGCAATGACGTGGAAAGAATCTAAGGACATTGTGAAGCTTCTTTTATGTCCTAAGCAAGAGTGACGTGGATTCGTTTGGTATTAAGTGTCTGAGCTTTTGAAATCTTAGGCTATGTTTAGTTAGACATAAAGTTTTTAGTTGAATGAAACAGAATGAAATAGAACGGAATAATTTATATTAGAATGAAATATAAATAGATATAATATTAAAAAATTGTTGTTTGGAAAGGGTGGAAGGATTCATAATGTAATATAGTGAAATACTGTTTAGATGAAGGGGTTATCATGTAATATAGTATAAAGTTGTTTATCATTTTACATTTCATCCTAAACTTCCCAAATTTTAGGTTTTTTATTTTTACTATTTAAGATAAAATGAGAAGTAATATGAAATCATTTCCTCTTCCATCTCATTCCGTTATATACCTTCCTCCCAAAAGATGAAATAATATTTTATTCCATTATTAAACCGTCATCTAAACATACCCTTGGAAAATATGATTATCTCTTCAATGAATTATTCGTATGTATAAACAAATCTATTTTAAAAAATTATAAATTGTTCTTAAAACATAAGGACAAAATAAATTAGTAGCCAATATATTACAATAGTTTGTGTTTCTAATATTAAAATATCTTAATGGTTTGATAATTATAAGAGACTTTTATAATAATAATAGTAATGCTACTAACTAATAAAGAGATTATTATTTATAACAAAGAAAAAATATAAACAAAAATGTATGTAATAAATTAATTAAAAATATAAATAAAACAAAATAAAGCTTGGGTCAATTGCCTTTAACTCGATCAGGCCTCATACCAGCCCCAATAGTAGGCGCCAGTAGTAGGCCCAAACAATTGAAAGAGAACGAAAAGAATCATAGCCATACATTGGTTGCAAAAATATTTTGACCTCGTTCATAAATATCAAAGTAAATTGCTTAAGCTGTTATGGAAGTGCACGTAATAGTTGAAGAGAAGCTCCACTTGAAGTACCATGCATTTAGCACAATATTTCTATCAATCTATACACTATGAGCGAGTGTATGGCAATTCCATGGCATTCACAATTGTTCATCTACAGAAAAGAAGATTTGGGTAAGCAGCAAGCAAGTACTGCACTCATCTAGTTCAAAATCCAACTCAAAGCCCTCACGAACTTGTTACTAGTCTTCAGGTTAAAGCAACAGAAACTTGAAGCATATTAGTTTCCCTTTTAATCCCATTTTCAGTTGGTAGCTCAATCCAACTAGACGACGATGATTAGTAGAGCTTTTTCCTGATAATGACAATGGGACACCAACTCAAGGTTTTGTCCAGAGTCACCGCATATATATGAAGCTTAGAGGTACGCCATCCATATTTACTCATAGGAACAGGAATCCTATCAATAGCTTTTCCCCTGGTTGCACTGATCGTCAAATTAGTAGAGAATCACAGCATTGACATCGACTATGGCCTCCATGGACTATATAGTAGTTTCATTGGTTACCCAGTATATCAAATCCAATGTAGCTTAATGTCTTTTACATATGTCCATAAAATCTAAAAGAGCAAATTCTGCTTCCTTTCTAGATATGTCCACCTCGTTGGACATTATTTCTATAAAGGGTAAGTAAGAAGTGCTAACATTATTAGAATCTAAAGTCATTCATAATATGATTTGAATTTTTGTATAATATATATTTCTAATTTTAATTAAAGTTAAAATTAATTAAATTAAACATCAATTAAGCCCAAGAGATTCAATATCTAATATTGATCAATATTTTTCAAATATCTTATATCTTATCATAAAATTTCTTAAACTTTACAATCAAATCTAATTTTATTAAATTGTCTTTTTTTTTTCTTTTCAATTCTTTGTGCGTGACTTATTAAGTTTCTAAATATATTAGTACTAAATACAAATTATAACCCTAAATTGTACTTAAGATTAAATAAATCAAACTTTTTAAATTTATCTTTAGTTGTTGAATTAAATAATTTATATACTTCTAATAAGATTGATGTCTAGTAATACATTTTGACTATCAAGTATTAGAAATTTCAAAATGAATTTAACTAACATTTTCGTGTATAATTTTTTGTATAATTAGCTCCTTTTATCATACAATAGTTCAATTAAATATATAAAATAGAATTAGTATCAACTATATTTGAGTTTAATCATATTAGTTCTTTATTGGGGGCGAGCCTTGGAGCAATTAGTAAGGTTGTTCCTTTGTGATCAAAAGGTCATAGGTTCGAGTCACAGAAACAACCTCTTTATAAAATACAAAGGGAATGTTGTGTACAATTGATGTCTTTCTTCCAACTCTCATAAAGCAGGGTGCCTTGTGCACTAGGTGTTGTTGTTATTATTGTCATATTAGTTCTTTATTATTAGTATTTGACTCTTTTAATGAAATTTAAAAATAATTTTGAATTATGATTCGACTTGATTTTTCAAATTAATACTAATTAAGAATAACATAACATTCTTCATAATTATTTTAAGAAGATAAATACTATATTAATCACTCAAATGTCTCAATATAATATATGTCATATCTAATGACTACCAAGCAAGTTATCCCTAATTATGATATATTATAAGTAGTATCAAAATATATCAAACCATATATTAGGTACTTTAAAAATCTCAAGTCAAATGATTAATTATAAAATCATTACAATGAATATTTCCATAGACATATACGTAACGTTTCATATTAAATTTTCATATCGAGTTAGTTTTGTTAACTTGTTCTCTAATAAGTACCAACATATTTATTTTTCTCCATACATTAGTCTATGAGATTAACTACTTCCTTCATAAGGAAGAAACATAATCTGTACTAGTTTTTTTGCTTTATTAATTCTGCATCTTAATAAAGCAATGATTAATAATAATTTAGAGATAATACTTAAATGTAATGGTAAGAGAACAAATCAAAGGTGACTAATATTAATGAAAAATTAAGAGAGATGAGACTTAGGTAGTTTGTACATGTTAAGACGAGATACTCTAAAGCTTTAGTGAGAAAATGCAAAAAGATTGTACTAGATACCGTAAGAAGAAAAAAGGAAGGCCTAAAAAGAATTGGGAGAAGGCGATCAAGAATGATCTGACTCTGCTAAAACTTACAGAAGACATGAACCTTAATAGAAAACTTTGGCATACTAAGATACGAATAAAGGAGATCACATAAGAGATCATTCTCTTTCTCATAGGTCTTTTAAATTTTTCTTTGAGTATTATTTGTATTTAGCCTGACATTTAATATGTAGTATTTCGCTCTTAGTTATTTAGCCTAAACATTTTCTTACTTAGCCTAAATATTTTTTTCCATAGCTTGTTTGATTTATTTGTTTTCTTTCTTGTTCAAGTATTTATTTAGTTATTTCATCTTTTATTTTTATTCTTTATCTTGTTCTATATTTATTGTACTATTTATTTTACTACATATTTTTGTATTTTTATTTATACATATTTATTTATTTGAATTATTATTATTATTATTATTATTATTATTATTATTATTATTATTTTCATGTGAGTCAATAAAAAATAACCTCTCTACCAGTTAGAGATAAGGCTGAATATTACTGAACCTCCCCAGATCTCGCGTTATCAGTGAGACTTTCACTGAGTTGTTGTTATTGTTGTTGTACTTAAATATAATATAAATATCATAATTATAATCTCATTGTAATTATATTTACTAAGCATATTTATTATATGAAATTTATCTTATACATAATTTAATTAAAAAAATATATAGAATATTCAGAATGCATTTAATTAATTATGTTACAAATATACAACTACCTGATTAGTCATATGACATAAACTAATAATCTCCCACTTATATTAGGCTATTGGCTTAAGTATATTGTGTCATATTTCCATATGATGATGAAGGTTTTTGAGGAGTCGATAAAACTTTAATTACACTCTTACGTTAAATATAAGATTACAAGGGTTATATACAGATACCCTGTACACTTAACCTAGTATATGAAAAATACCCTATTACCCTTAAATACTAATTATACATAATAGCCAACACTCCCCTCAAGTTGGTGCAAACATATTACACATGCCCAACTTGCATATAATAGTATGACAGGCTCGACTATTAATTCTTTTTGTGAAAACATCATCTCGTTGTTTTTTCAATGTTACATGAAACAAGCTCAAGTAGTTAACTTTTTTTTTGATAAAATGTTGATCACAATGTGCTTCGTTCGGTTATGTTGAACAGGATTATGAGCAGTACTGATTGCAATTTTGTTATCACAATACAAAGATAGTCTGTCTTTTTTAGCCAACTTCAACTCTGCTAGCAACTTCTTCAACCATAAAAGTTCACAAACGCCTTGATTCATAGCTCTGTATTTTGCTTCTGCACTTGATCTTACAACCACACTCTATTTTTTATTCTCCAAGTGACTAAGTTACCTCCTACAAGGGTGCAATAACCAGAGGTGGATTTTCTGTCATCTAAAGATCCAGCCCAATCCGTATATGTATAGGCTTTAATTCGAAGATGACCATGTTTTGAGAAAAGAAAACCTTTTCCTATGGTTGACTTTAAATATCGAAAAATGTGAAAGACAACCTATTGATGAGATTCTCTATGACAATGCAAAAATTGGCTCACCAAGCTAACTACATAAGCAATGTCTAGCCTAGTGCGAGAAAGATAGATAAGCCTACTAACCAATGTCTGATATCTGCCTTTATCAATTGATTCTTCAATTCTTGCTTACAGCTTATGATTGCTTTCAATGGGTGATTGTGTTGGTTTACATCCCAACATACTGGTTTCATCTAAAAGATCCAGAATGTATTTCCTTTGAGAAATGAAGATTCCTTTTGTTGATCTTGCAATTTCAATGCCTAAGACGTATTGTAACTTTCTAAGATCCTTGAACTCAAACTCTTGAGCTAAAAGCTTCTTTAACTGAGTCATTTCTTCTTTATCATCTCCTATCATCACTATATCATCAACATAAACAATAAGAAGAGTGATCTTACCCTTGTAGTGTCTCATAAAGAGGGTACGATCCACATTGCTTTGTTGATACCCAAAAGAGATCATGGCTTTGCTGAATCTGTCAAACCAAGCTCTAAGAGATTGTTTTGTACAAGACTTTCTTCAATCCGCACACCTTTCCTTGATTTCTCTCATTATCAAAACCAGGAGGAGTCTTCATATAAATTTCTTCTTCCATGTCTCCATGTAGGAATGCATTTTTCACATCAAATTGCTGCAAATCCTAATCCAAGTTAGCTGCACATGATAATAAAATTTTGATTGTGTTCATTTTAGCAACAGGTGCAAATGTCTCCTGATAATTATCTCCATAAGTCTGAGTGAATCCCTTTTCTGCTAATCTGGCTTTGAATCTTTCAATTGAACCATCAACTTTAAGTTTTATTGTGAACACCCACTTGCAACCAACTAGCTTCTTGCCTGGAGAAGTAACTAGTTTCTAGGTTTCATTCTTAACTAGAGCTTTCATTTCTTCTACCATGGCTTCCTTCCATTTTAGATCAATGATAGCTTCCCTCCAATCTTGTGGAGTAAACATAGAGGAAAGAGATAAAGCAAAGGCTCTATAGGAGGGAGACAAGGAATCATAAGAGACAAAGTTAGTAATGGAATGTTTTGTACATGACCTGACCCCTTTTCTCTGAGCAATGGGTAAGTTTAAATCGGAATCAGAAGATAACTCACCTGATGATTCTTGCAGCTTAGGAAGCATGATGGTTTCTTTAGACCTTTTCTTCATTGAGTATCTCAACAAATCAGGTATATCTAAACGTCTAATAACATTCTCCCCCTGAACATTAGTCTCCCCTTTAATATCAGTCTTCTCATTCTCCCTCTGTACAAGATCGTGAAGTACCATAGGCACAACTTCATCTTCACTGCTCTCCCCTTGAAGAGATGACTGTGTAGTGTCAAAATAAGGTTTAGACTCTTGAAAGGTAACAACCATACTGACATAAAACTTCCTAGATGGGGGTGATATCACTTATATCCCTTTTGGGTTGGAGAATATCCAATGAACACACATCTCAGGGCCCTCGAGTCTAATTTCCTATCATTCCTAGCATGGACAAAGTAGACACACCTAAAAACCTTTGGTGGAACAATATAGTCTTGGTTCCCAGTTAAGACTTCTAAAGGAGTCCGAAATTGGAGAGTTTTAATAGGCAGTCAATTAATAAGATAGACTGTCATTAGTATAGCATCTCGTTAGTATGGCTTTGGAACATTCATTGTAATCATAAGGGATCTAGCAACTTTCAAAAAATGTTTGTTTGTCTTTTCAGCTACCCGATTTTGAGCACTAGTATAAGGACAACTAGTTTGATGAACAATCCTATAAGACTCCAAATAAGTACCAAACCTACTATCTATGTATTTCGACCCATTATCAATTCACAACACCTTTATTTTAGCATCAAACTGAGTGTGAACCATATTATGAAAAGATTGAAAGTAGGAGAAAATATCACTTTTTGATTTAATCAAACACACCCAAGTCATTTTAGTGCAACAATTAATGAAAGTAACAAACCACTGATTTCTTGACAAAGAAGCAGTCTGTCTAGGCCCCTAAACATCATAATGAATAAGCATAAAAAGAGCAATGGCTTTATTATCACATGAATGGTAAGAATTTCTAGTATGCTTAGCATACTCACAAGCATCACAAGATAAAGAATCAAACCGAGTTCTAGAAACTAAACTAGGATATAGTTTTTCTAAAACAAAAAATGATGGATTCCCTAACCACTTATGCCACTATATTATTTCCTAGTTAATATCCTGATATTCCCCATAAATAGTCAAGCCTTGATTCGAAATAATAAACCTCACTACTATTCTAAAAAGATTATTTTATTCTCTCTCATAGGCTAATATCTCATTTAAATTTAATTAAGAAAGCAAATTTGTATTTTTTTAAATTGAAGTCATCAATAAATAATAAGCTCACAAAAGTTAGTGTGAATTAATTGTAATGGCCTTGAACCTCTTAATTGAGACTCCTTGGAAAGCTTAATCGAGTTTGTTTCCTAAGAAAACATCCTTTACACAAATAATCAGGCTAATTAAATAAAGGAAAACCATTTACCAACTTATTGTTTGCCATCATTTTAAGTCCACCAAAATTCATATACCAAATCTCAAATTCTATGGCCATTTAAGATCTTTATAATATGACATTAAGCATTTAGCAACGTCTGTTTGTATTAGAGATGGCATTTAAGCCCATTAACTTTAGGCTAAAGTTGAGCTTTTTCTTTAAAATTTTTAGGCTTCAAACTGAGCTAGAGCCCTATGGTTTGACCGTACTTGAAGTCAAATATGTCAAGTATAAATGATATCATTTTCAAACCAACATTAAATTAAATAAAAAATTGAGTTAGTTTTGAGTCTGATTAGGCTTAAGCTCGAGTTGTTAGCCTCAAACTCGTTTAGGCTCGGGCTAGATTTGGGCCTTAATAAAAGGATTGAGCTACTAGTCTCGGGCTTATTTGAGCTTTAGGTCATGTTTGAAGCTTTATAAAATTTCGAGCTTGACCTAACCCAATGCTAACTTTGGTTTGTATAGGCAAAAAAAAAAAAGTTCTTTGTTATAGTTACTATGGTAATCAGATTCCTTACATCATTCTTTAAGAAGAAGATACAACCTTTTGTGAAAAAGGTATAACTTTTTCTAATAATTGGATCATACCTAAAATAAGTCTTTATTTTATACATGTAATTACAAGCTCTAGTATTTAGGTACTATAAAAGCTTCTTTCCTTATTGTAGGTCCTTTCAAGCTATTAAAGAGCGAACTCTACCTCATAATTATTTTTTAAATTTTTCATGAGAAAGATTTGGCATAAAAGATTAGCCTTTATGCCATCATTAGCATCATTTTTTCATTCCCAAAAGTAATGCTCGAATTCATGACAAGTTTAACATTGCAGTTGAAACTTTTTATACCTTTTTAATATGTTCTTACTCCTTTTCTACCGCATCCTCTTCTTCAAATATGTTGATAATTTCTCTCTCTATTTTAAAATAAAAAGTGGGCTCTTCTTCCTCCTCTTCCGTATCCTTGACCTCTGTAACTTGTATTTCTCGTTTACTTTTTTTTCTTCAAAGTGAGCTTTAATCGTAAAACATGTTCCATGAGCTCTTTCTTCCTCCTATTGAGTTTCTCTTCATAAGCTTCTAAAGATTCACTTAGTTCTTCATTTTTCATGCCTTCAAGTACTTTGATTCTTCAATGGAAGTTGTCACATTATCAAATTTCTCATTAATTGTCTAAGGATTTTTAAATTACTCCTAAATTAGACACTTCTTCATCAAGCTTTCTCATTTAGTTCACAATGACTACACCCCTTATAAAATAATTAGACACCTATTCATATTCTTTCATTTAAAGTGAAAGGACCCATCTTGGAGTTCCCCTTTTGGAACCTGAGTGGAGACCTCCTGATGACCCCACGGTAGCCCTCTAATCAATATTTGACTTGACTGAAGAGTTCCCGCAAAGCCAAGCCGTTCAACTATTTAAAACCTTTTATACTTTAATAATTTAAAGCATGGAAATTAGTGGGAAATTTTTCTATCATTTTATTGAAAATTTGGCAGTATAACAACTGAATTTTAACATTCCCAAAATTTTTAAAAGCCTTGTAAAATTTTAAAAACACTTTTATATTCACATCAATTTCTTAACTACAAATTTTGGACTTTAAGTCCACTCACAAGTAACCTAAATAAATAATTCTTAGCAGTCACTACAATAAGTTTTTAAAAGCTAAAACATATTCACACATTTCATTTAAAAGCTTTTATAATGCTGGACCCCACTCCCGGAGCCCAAAATTTAGAGTTATAAAATGTGAGCAAACACATTTCTTCAACTTCAGGACAGATTTTGGGAAGCCTCAAACAAAAAATACAATTTGACTTCTTCAGAACATTTGTTCTCCATTGTCTTAAGTTTCTAATGACATCAAAATCATCCCATTTGGTTCAAAAGTCTGAAAGTTAGGGTCCAAACATTTTCAAACTGTTATTAGACTGAAACAGTACACTACACCCAATTTTCATCCAGAAATTGAAAGTCTTAAGGACTGAATTGAAATTTGATTCCTTCAGATAAATTGTAGCTATATGTCTCTACTTTATTCAAAAACAAGAATCATCTCATTTGGAGGTCGAATGATGCAGTTATGGCTAAAAGAATCAAATATGGTTTTATACTCAATCGTGTTGAACCTATTGTGGGACGATTGACATAACGTTCTCTATAGACGTCGAATTAAGGTTATCTTAGGATTTTTTTGAAGAGAACTTCGAGATATACAACTTTCGTGAAGACCTTGAAGAGAGATTTTGTCATCTAGAGGGTCAAAATTGAACCAAACTAAAGCTTAGATGAAAGGCTTTAGTCTAAGATCTCTTTTGGGACAATTGGTTTAACTTTTACGAGAGATATCGTATTAAGGTCATTCTTGACGGTTTAGAAGAGGACTTATAGATATACAACTTTTATGAAGAAATTGAAGTGAGATTTTGCCATCTAGAGGGTCAAAATTGGATCATACGAAAGGCCAGATGATATCAGACGAAAGGTCAGACAAAAGGCTTCAGTCTAAGACCTATTTTGAAACAATTGACATAAATTTTTCTAGAGATATTTGATCAAGGTTATTCTTAGACGGTTTGAAAGAAGAATTATAGATATAAAACTTTCATAAATACCTAAAAGAGATATTTTGTCATCTAAAGGGTCAAAATTGGACCAGACCAAAGGCTAGACGATACCAGATGAAAGGCTTTAATCTAAGACCTATTTTGGAACAATTAGCATAACTTTCTCTAGAGATATTGGATCAAAGTCATTCTTGGACGATTTGAAAGAGGACTTATAGATCTACAACTCATCAAGACACCAAAGAGAGATTTTGTCATCTATAAGGTCAAAATTGGACCAAATGAAAGGTTAGATGATTCAGTCTGAGATGCATTAGATGATTTAGTCTACAGTGAATCAGATGATTCAGTCTAAGATGCATCAAACGATTCAGTCTAAGATGCATCAGACTATTATATTTCTACTGGGTCTTCTTCACATCACTAAAAGTTCTAAATCTCTAACTACGCTCTCTAGAGCATCTCTACTTATAAAGACCATAACTTTCGACTCCGATCTCCAAAAATTTCATACTATATATCGTTGCAAAGCTAGAAAAATAAGCTACAACTTTCTAGAAGACAACTTTGTCTAATTTAACCTAGATTAAACCAAAAATTTCCCTAAAGTCAGAACACGAATTTTACCCTATGGAAGACTTGAAATATGAATTGTACCACTACAAGATAAATGAGCACATACACATTGGAAACTTTGGAAACTTCTCAATCCATTTCTAAATCAAATAAAGTTCATACATAGCTTTAATGTCATAACCACATTACATCAAAGATTTAACACAAGATACAAAATACATTGGATGCTCAATGTTTGATATGCTTATTAAGCTATCCAAAAATGATTTAACTAACTTAGTTACAAAAGTTTATAATATTTTGGAGTTTCCGATGCCTTGTAAGGATTGCTAACCTTCTTGTTTTGCACCAGAGGAGGGAATAGTGGGTGGGCTATACAGCTCAGTGGCTAATATATTTATAGCCATTGGCAATTGACTATAAATTTAAGCATATGTACATGTATATCTAGCAGTTCGAGCATTCTCAATCTATCCTAGCAATTTAAGCATTTAATCAATTTTGCTTAAACTCATAACACACACAACATAGACTTCAACCATTAAACATAACACTCAATTATGCACCATACTCGACAATTTAAAGATGCAATGGAACGAAATGGAGAAACTGAAGTTTACACCGTGAACAAAATGAGTCCGAATTCTCAAGATCTCGTGGCCTCAAGCGGGAAGCTGGGAGAAGGCTATAAGTCAACGTGCTCGTGACTAACGGAACGAGTTCCTCTCTTGTCCAATCGCAAGCAAATTTATGCTCAATTCAATCATATGCTCATACTTTCATTCTTTTTCTTCTTTTCATCTAATTCAAAATGTTATAACCTCTTTCAAGGTATAACATAATCACAATGCATCATGCATT
>JANSVA010000007.1:15691672-15710087 GCA_025504915.1 Erythroxylum reticulatum | reverse complement strand
TAAATACATTACCCACCTAATTAGCTTGCAAAAATCTAAGTCAAGCTTGCCTTTCCCCTTACTCTTGGGTAAGATTCTCTTGGTTTTCTAAACAACCAAGGTTCCATTCAAAACAACATTCCAATAAAATTCATAAACTTCAAAAATCACAAAAATTGCAATAAACACAAATTAAGCTCAAACCTAACCTACCCATAGTCCATCTACATTAGAAAGCCCAAGACCTAGTTTAGAAACCGTAAAATCAATTGGGTTCTCTTAATTCATCTTCTTTCAACACAAACCTTTCATTCTTTACATAACCCACAAATTAAGCTCAAACCTAACCTAACCTACCCATAGTTCATCTAGGTTAGAAAACTCAAGACCTAGTTTAGAAACCGTAAAATCAATTGGGTTCTTTTAATTCGTCTTCTTTCAACACAAAACTTTCATTCTTTACATAACCCCTTTCTCCTTCTAACTCCTTCATCCTCAACACAACCCATTTTTTTAATAAAGCAAGAAGAAAAGATGGTCAACTTACCTTAACAAGCTTGATTTATCTTCTTTTTTTCTTTCACCGAAACCTCTCTTCTTCTCACTTATTTTCATTTTTCACTCTTCTCTCCCTTCATTTCACGTTTTTCTCTTCTTAACAAGCAAGACAACATATCTTTCTTCCCTTTTTACCCTTAATAAGCCTAGAAAGTCCACTCTACCCTTCCTTATAAGCTTATGTTCTTTCAACCTTAAGTGAACTTACAAAAATACCCTTGAACGCCTTTATTACCTTAGTACTTCAATTCCATTAACCTATGCAATAAATCCTACTAACTTTGACATAATAATAACTCCGAAAATTAAATCTATCAAAACCTCAAAACTTATTTTAAATCATGCTTAACTTAAAGAAATTTTCAACATATAAACATCCATTCTTTACACAAATGTACATAACAAAATGACACAAACACAATAAGACCTGACATTACAACTAATCTTGAGGTGGAGTCCCAATTACTGCATCACCTATACGCATACATGGGGTGGTTTGTTTAAAAAATAAACATAAATGTGAGCTAAATGAGATCTATGAGTGTAATTAGTTTACAAGAAAATTGAACTTTTCATAACAATATAACTGCAATATTCCATACAATCATAAAGCTCATGATAGAACATTTTCCATAACAATTTATTCGTGTATCATTTAATCTGATAATAACATAATATTTCGTAAAACACAATTTCAATTTTTTTGAAAAACTTTTTCGAAATTCTTTTCGAAATTAAACTCATCATATAAAAGTTTCCATTTCCCATTTTCCTTAATCAATAAACAGTGGTGGCAATAAGTTTTCTGAAAACTTTAATACTGAAAAATAAGCTAACCACTAGAATTGGTACCATATGGTATCTCTCAAATCACTTTTAACATAAATAATGGTGGCATTACTATTTTCATGACTTTTCTTACTCAACATAGCCCACCTTAAATTTCTTTACCATGCGGTACACTAGGCATAAAGTCACAAAACTGGTTTTGCTTCGCTTACCCGTGACTGGTTAACCACTATTTATGGAGCTGGTTATGTATCGCTTACTTGTAACAGGTTAACCACTATAGACCGATAGTTACGGAGCTGGTTCTGCATCACTTACGTGTAAAAAGTCACAAAGCTAGTTCTACATCGCTTACTCGTGACTATTTAATCACTATTTATGGAGGTGGTTCTACGTCGCTTACCCGTAATAGGTTAATCATTATAAATATACCGGTATAATAACATGTATAAAGCCTAGCGGTGTACCATAGGCAAAAGCAACTCTTACATTTACGAATTATTTTATTTTCTAAATTAATTGAGGAGGATTCATAATTGAATTATTTCAATGTAACTCCCAATTATATAAAATTTAACTTTCAATTTAAAACTCATATATTGCCAAAGCATACACTTATGATAGCCATATTTACTTGTAAAATATCATTTGCATTAAACTTAGTATAAATATGCATTTCGTGATCAAATGAAAACCATTTATATAAATTCAATTTAAAGACTCATATGTCATCAATTCTTTTACAAAGAATTAAGGGTGTGCTTGTTTGGTGGGTATAAGGAGGGAGGAATGGGTATAGAATGAAAAATAAAGCTTAGTAAGAGGTTATAATTAGATGGCCTATAGTTTCATTCTTATTTTTGGGCATTGCTCCATTTCTCTCCATTATGAGAGGAATGAGAGTCATTCCTCCAATATTCTTTGTTCGTCAATATAGTAGCTTTGCCATCATTATTTATTCTTATCGTATGACCTAAAGCAATGCTTGATTTTTTTCTAGTTTAGTAAAGTTTGGTATTCTTTAACTAATATTATTAATAATTAATTAATTACAATATAATTAATTAAAATATAATTCATTCATTAATTAAAATATTGTAATTAATTAATTATATTGTAATTAATTACTAATTAAAATATGATTCATTCATTAATTAAAATATTGTAATTAATTAATTACAATAGTTTAATTAATTAACATATTGTAATTAATTAATATAATTAATTTTTATTTCTCAATATTTTTACAAACCAACCACTATCAATGGTAATAGTAATCATTCATTTATCTTAATCAACCATCATAATTATAATGATAATATCTATTTCCATTCTTCACTATATTTATTCCTATTCCTATTACCATTCCCCTATACGAACCATTCGCCTCCTAAGTTATATAAAGTAGCTAAAATACACTCGCAACTTGCTAATCTCCATAAATAGAAATCATTTGCATAAAATCAATTTAAAGAACACTCATATGTCATCAATTCTTTTGAAAATAATTTACTCATATAAAACAATTAAAACAAACTCACATTTTGCTAGTTTCCTTTTTACCACTTCGAAACCCTCCAGTTGGCTTCATTTTTTAATACGAAAACCTAATACCAATACATTTAACTACTTAGTACATTTTTCAATTAAATATACCATAAACCATGTCAACCTCATTACTTTCCACATACACTCCACATCCTTAATCACATTCACATGGTTATTACTTCATAACTATATTTTTATACTAAAAATATCCTTAAGACTAAACTTAACATATTATATATTAAACTCTTCCAATTCAATTTCATTTGATTTCTAACACTTAAAACCAATCCAAATTCACTCCCATGACATTTTAAAACACACATTTAAGCCGTAAATTTTCTTTAACAAATTTTCTACAAAATCAAGCACTGTAGGCCGAATTTCAAGCAAAACCAATTCCAAATCAATTATTTTTCATTTCTTTACTTCATTAGCATCAAAATAATGCTATGACCATCCTCAAACATCAAAATAGAATTTTGGATCATAGCAAATTAAAAACCCTAACCTTGGCTGAAAACTCATCTAATCATTTCCATGGTTTTTCTTTCATTCTTTCATCATTAAACTAACTTCCTAATGTCAATAGATCTCACCTTTGACCAAGGTTTCACACATTAGATTTTCTTTATTTTCTTCTCCCAATTGCTTCTAATGTAATAAAACATTGATGTTACATCAAAAGGGTGCAATTTACACCATCAAAACCATATCTAATCTATAACCCAACAAATCATATTTTTTCCAACAAGATAAGTAAGCTTACCTACCCATTTTCTTCTTCCTCTTCACTTGGATAGTTATGAACTTTTGTTACATGTTTGATTGGAGGTAGAAGAGCATGAAAAACGGTTTGGATCACTCCTCTATGGCCATAGTCAAACCTCTCTCTTCTACTTTCTCTCTTCTTTTCTTTTTTTCTCTCTTTCTCTATGTTTCTTCATCAATGGCCAGCCACCAACGTTTAAAGAAGATGAAGGCTTTGTTGAATTACAATTTTCCCCCATTTTCATTATAATAACACCTTTATCCTTCATAACATCTTATAATTACAACTTTACTAAAATGTCTTATATTTACACTTTTACCCATGCCACTTGTCACTATTTATTTGGTTCTCTACTAATGACTTATCATTCCACTAACTTCTTGTAAAAATGCTGAATTGCTCTTTAATGAATACAAAAAGACCAAATTGCCCTTTAATGTATTTAATTCACCAATTAATTGAATTAAATTTCGAAAATATTCCACAACCGTTTTATCATCAAATTGACCATAAAATAATCAAATTAGGGCCAATACTTTTTAATTGGATGCTTTAAAATTTTTTGAATGGGTTTAAAATCCTCAATACGCATCATTTTTCAAAAAAGGCATTTTAACCTTGAACTTTCGGAACTTACGAAATTCATCTGAATGAACTTATTTTCAAACCATTTTAGTATCATTAAAATATAATACCTATTTCAGGTATGTTTCAAATTTTTGGGGTTGGGTCCTTAAAATCACTATTTTCATTATTTATCCAAAAATACTATTCACCCGAATTTACTATTCATCCAGAAATTATCCAAATTTCATTGAAAAGTATCACCTAAATCCTCAAAGTACATTTTGATGCTTTTAAAGTTTGTTCAAACTCATTTCGTAGCTTTTTGAAGTTTTCAAAAAAAATTTGAGAAATTTTCGATCAAGTTCAGAACCATCTCTAGTATATCCATGATTTCTGTTATAACCTCAATAATACATTTAAATGCTTAAATTTCTCTAGTACACTATAAATAGAGCATAGTTTATAAAATTAATGTACAACACATTATACAATATAATTATCGAACTAAGATATTACGTAAAGAGCTTCAAATTCACCTTGTAAATTCTAGACGTGAACTTTCTTTACCTTCCCCTTTCCTTTACAAGCTACTTGAAGAATGTCCCATAATTGCTTTCACTAATATCAATAAACACCTTCTCAAATGTGACCTCATCCAATGCTTGATAAATAAGAGATACAACTTTTTAATTCTTCTTCTTGGTCCTTCATAACAGATTTTTTTAGACTCATGTGAGGGTAGATGTATTTTGACAAACTTCATATTACATCAATTGCTCAAAATAGTGTGTTTATACAAATGTACCAACTATCAAACTTGCCTTTTATAAGCTTTGGAACTTAGAAATAAATTATATTGCCATTCACCATTATTTCTACTATTAGGACTCTGATATCAATTTGTTGGAAAAAGAAAACAAATGTTCGCTCTAAAGGAATTATAAGGAGATGGAGAATTATAAACTTGTAGTATAATAATCACAATATGTAATGTCAATCCCACATAATACAATCTACAAGACAACATATATATAGTAGTATGCTTAGACTCTTATAATTCTAAAATTCTCAATATACCCATACATTAATAGATAACTAAACATACTAACCTCTTGAATTTCAAAAGATGTAACTTATAACCCTTCGTTTACTTTAACTTAATTCATGAACACTTAACCACAATTAGTTATTCATATTTCTAACATGCTTTAAGCACACTTAAACTCAAAATCACGTTTGTCTTTAAATCTTGACCTCATATGTATCTTTAAATAGGAGATAGGAATTGGGTTGATGGATATTGCAATCCATTTTGGTCATTTACTTTGTTCGAGTCTGAGTCTTTGTCTATTAAGTTTCACCGTCCTTTTCTGTTGATCAAGAAAAAGTGAGTATATATATATTTTTTATGTAAATGGAATATAGAATCATTAATTTTATAATGTGCATGGGATAGTTCACAAATAAAGCAATCCAGATAAATTGCTTAGATTAGTCGTAAGTCAGATCTAAGGAACAAATCCAAATGGTACATACATGCTTCAACGTGTCTCCATTTATTTCAATCTTAAAAGTGAAGGTTAATCTGGAATAAAGATATGATGAAATTGTAAACATTATTTAAATTGAGTTTTTCTCTTAACTTTAAATTATTGACTAATCAAGTGATTCATCTAAATTACGTGATTTATGAAAATTTATTTAGAACACACCCAAATAATAATTATTGCAAGTCCATCCATATTAAAAAATCACTATTTTAGTATTAAATAAGGTCTATGAATTAATAATGGAAAGTAAGGTTTGAGAATGGAGTTAATAGGATACAAATCCATTTGTTTTTAAATCAAAGTTTAATGCTTCACCAAATAAGCAGAATTTGAAAATTAAAGCCAAAACTAATATTCAACCTCTGTCTTTTAGAATATGTATTGCTCAATGAACATAAATTCAGAGGTGATTGCTTAAATAATTCTTAGCTTTTAGTCTTTGCATCCTTTCACCTTATTCTATTTGATTTATTATCTAGTTTGAACAAAATTGTGGAAATCATGAAAATTTCCAACTTATTTTTAATTAAAACCCATATTTTAGTTTCTACTGATTATTCAAGAAGTGTTAGACCTCGTCATTTTCCTAACTACCATACATAAATATTTATGTTTATGATTCTGCCATAACATCGACATGTTATAATTGTAATACGTAATAGTACCTTAGTTACGTATCCTGGATTGAATGTGAAGGGGAAAGAAATAAGAAATGCAGAAATACCTGATTTCGGTCTCCGTAACTTCAAACAAGCTTTCTGAAGTCAAAATGAGCGCGAATCCAACGCCGCATTTACGGGAACTCCTCTCTGGGACGTGGTTAAGGTCTTTCTACATTTTTCTCATAATATAAGCTCTCTTAACGGGTTAGAGAATCTTTATGCATACGATTGATTATATGAGCAACTGCAGAAGACTTTAACCTTTATATATAGCTTCCATATTGGGCTTCCTTATCACAAGGCCGATATAGGTCTGGTCCATACTAATTAGGATCTATTTTTTACATGAACTTCGACCCATTAATTTAGATCATTTGTTGGGCCACTTTATTATTTTTATCTGGATGAAATTATGTAACTTAACTGATAAGTTATTAAAAAACTAAAAAATACGATTAATAGTTGTCCAACTTTATATGAAAGGACAAAATTGTCAACATTCTTCCCTTTAGATAAGTATTAATTGCAGTTTTGACTCTAGTTTAAAATAGTTTAAAAACTCTCTTAAGCCACACTACTATATCAGTTGACTAAGTTTAAAAGACAAAACATTTGATCCAAAAATAACAAAAGTCCATCATTCCATCCTACAAGGCTTTCGATAACAAAAAGTATCAAATGCTTGTGTCATATGTGACACAAATCTAATACAATCACATATACCTACTACCTCACTAACATAAATGGGAAAATAAATTGTAGCAAACTAGGTATCACTTTTAAGAGGTTTGATATAAACTATATATTGATCTGCTTATCATGCAAACCATGTCAGTTTTATCTGGATCCTGAAATACTTCCGATTGTACCATATAGACCACTTTATAAAGGTCTTTATTCAGGAAAGCGATTTTGACAGCTATCTGATGTAACTCTATATCATCATGAGCTATAATTGCCTTAATCACTCAAAATGTATCCTACGAGGATACTGGAGAAAAGGTAACACAAAGCCAACCTTTCTCTTTAAGTGAACCATTAGGCAACTAAGTGAGTCCATAAACCACTAAACTTTATCCTGAAATCCTTTATATCTTAAAACTTCATTTACAATTGACAGGTTTGCAATTTCGATGCAAATTAACTAGCTCCTAGACCTTACTATGCTTCATGACTTGCATCTTATCAGTCATTGCATCTCACCACAAATCTGCATTGTGGGGTCTAGAAACAACTTATGTAAAAGTAACTAGATCTGTAACGTGTCTAATAGCATAGTTATGTTCACCTGATAGACTATGAAATTAAATGGGATAGCAAGTCATCTCACTCTAGTGGATTTACTTAACTGTATTAGATCTTGTACCCACAAGAACCTCTGTGTATACATGTATGGATTCCTATTTCTGTACAAATACGGTACAAAGAACTAGATCCACTGGATCTAACTGTATAAGTAGTAGATACATAATAATTATAGTATCTGCCTTGCTATCATCCGAAGGGTCAAAAGGCCTACCATTATCATAGACATCGTATTCCAAAAACTCAGCTGCTTGTGATTCCACTATTCCGGTCCCTTCTTCTTTATAGTAAAAGTTGTAGCTTTAAAGTGGTCAAGATATCTTACTAAATAGCAATGAGCATAACAAGCATACAATTTATCTTTATAAGGATTATACTACCTCAGTAGGGAAGCCCCATATACGAATATGTGCAAAACTGGATTTCCAAACTTTTAAATAATTAGGTAGAATAACCATGTTCTGCATCGACTTTTTCAAGTCCTTTAGGGTGCAGTTATACCTTTCGACAACACACCATTTTGCTTAGAACTACTCGGCATAGTGAATTAAGTCACTATTCCAACTAATTCCAAATATCAGGCATATGAACTTATTAAAGTCCTGAAACATCATGTTTTCCATGATATTCTCCTCCATGGACAAATATGACTATCTTGATGAATTGCCCTAATTGGTTCTCAACCTTTAGTCTTTAAACAAGAACACATAACTATAAAGGGAATAATCATCAACAGATGTCAGAATACATTTAGAATTTCACAATGCAACTGTATAAGATCTATTGATATCTTTGTGTATCAGACTTAACAAGTTAAAAGCATAAGTTTTTACCCCTGCAACAGTCAACACATGTTCCCAGATCATCATAATCTAGAATTAAGAAATGCTTTCCTTGATCAATCTCTCAACCTTAGCTCTGGAAATATGGCTTAAACTTTTATGTCACACCATGTATGACTTCTCATTCATTAGGGTCCTTCATTTCATAACTTGTTTAGCAAGATACGAAGAAGTATTTATCTAATTCGGGGTAAGACACATTCTATACAAACCATATGACAAGAAAGTTGTACCATTATATTTTGCATTAAATAACAACTGTACAACATAAGCATTAAATATAAAACATTAATCCTCTTTGTCCAAAATTGATCAAAAGATCACATATAAAATGTTTCATTTAAAAACCAAAATGAACCTTACTACAAGGTTCAGTACACACATTTTCCATATATATTACTTCTCCTTCTTCATTGTTGTGAACTATCAGTTTCTCCTTCCCTTTTTTTGGCTTTATCCTGGATATGAACCCCTATATCGTGGAAGTACCTTGATCAGATGCTCCACTATATAGCCACCAAATACTTAATGTAACTAGACCTCCACATAAAAGCGATCAGAGTACAAACCATCAGCTCTCATGACCCTACCACTTATGGGCGAATAGATCATTCAAGTAATGAATTTCCTCTATCCAAAGCCTTTATGCACGTCTCAAAATCTAATGTAAGTCCAACAGCTATGGGTAGAATAACCAAATGTGAGACTAGAGACATCCCCTAACATGTAAGCAGAATAATTCAGAATACTGACTTGAAAGGTCACTGTACTGACTACATCCTCATCAGCACTCAAAGAGTCTACAAACACAAAGGATACATCTTTACATTATCCTCACATTCTCTATGGGTATATGGTATGTGACAATGTAACATCAATAAATGCAAAAACTTGAATGCACAGTCTCATTGTCACACACTCGTGCTGAAGACATTCTTTGGCAACTTAATTTGGGACTTTTGTAAAGAAAAATCTCAGTAGAGTGACCATTGAGCATCACTGGACACTAAACTGATCACCCGAGACATGAGGACCTCATGTATCTCCCTCATGGCAAGTTCGTTGCATGAAAATTCACTCAAAATGGCTTTAGAATGTCTCAATTCCTTTTCTGAGTAACTATCATGCAAACCTGAACACTGAAAATGAGACCCGAGACATAAGAATTTGAAGCACCTCCCTCATGTAATGTCCAAAACATGAAAATTCACTTTAAATCAGATTCATAATACCTTAATTCCTTTTCTGGACTTAAACTTTAATTTATTACTAATTTAATAAATCCAAAAAAATGGAAAATTTCACTTTATAAGTTTTCGGACCCAAAAATTAACCTAAAACACCCCGGAGTACCCTTACAGGAAATCTAAAATTTTGGTATTTTTTATTAAAACACAGTAGAAAAATTCATACAGTTGATGTCAGCACTGCATCAGTGCACTATAACGTTGACGTCATCCCTTCACGTTAGTTGTGAGTGGAGTTTGCGATGCGTGTGTCACACGCGCCACCTAGTCACGCGCCTCAATAGTGAATAACGCGTGTTTAGCACGCACTAAACGCACACCCATGCCTGCTTATCTGATGGTGCGTGAGTTGCATGCGCTGACACGTGGGGCAATATGGTCCACCCACGTGTCAACCCGTGGCTGGCGCGTGTGTCGCAAGCTCCAGACGTATCGCCCCTCGGGGCTGTATTGTGCATCGTCGGGTCTGCCAGAATAAATGGTGATTTCTGACAAGTTCTGGGCTATTTTTCTTCTAGGTTCTTTTTCACCCCATTTCTCAAGGCTATACACATGTATACTACTTTCATGCAATAAAAAGCAAGAAAAAATTGAGAAATAGAAGTTGAATCTCTGAAAACCTTATGAAGAGAAAACTAAAAAATCTTCATTTTTAACTACCTGATCACGTCACCACTCTAATACCACATGTAATACGTAACACTACCTTAGTTACGTATCCCGGATTGAACGTGAAATGGCAAGAAATGTCTAATTCGATCTCCGTAACTTCAAACGAGCTTTTCGAAGCTGAAATGAGCTCGAATCCACCACTGCTTTTACGGAAACTCCTCTTTGGGACGCAGGTAAGGTCTTTCTATAATTTTCTCAAAATGTAAGCTCTCTTAATGCGTCAGAGAATCCTTATGCTTACGATTGATTATATGAGAAACTAAAAGAGACCTTAAACTTTATATATAGCTTCCATATCGGGCTTCCCTATTACAAAGCCGATATGGATTCGGTCTACACTAATTGGAATCCATTTTCCACATGGACTTCGACCCATTAATTTAGATCATTTATTGATCCACTTTATTATCTTTATCTAGATCAAATTATGTAACTTAACGATAAGTTATTAAAAAACTAAAAACACAATTAATAATTGTCCAATTTTATGGGAAAGGACAAAATTATCCAACAATATCCTTCCTGAAAAAAGGAATGTAATAAAAAAATGTTGCCTACCTTTCTGGCAACTATCTGGGCACATACTTTACATTTGAGAATGCTCCGCGATGAGCATTACTTATTTACTATGCAAGATTAGAGGAATCTATGTCAATAAAAAATATAATTATTGTAATTAAAATTCAGCTGGCTTTTGACAATGGCAGTGACTTCCCACCTTTTGTATCCATGTACGTTGAACAACTTACAAGGAAAATTAACATAAAAGAACATTGAAATAATCACAAGAATGGAATCCCCTCATGTGCAATTATAAAAAACATCTTTTAGAAGTTACTAAAGGAGAATTTTTAAAAATCTTCAAACACTTTTTAAAAAATTATCAAGAAGTACAACATTTTATTTTTCAATTTTGAATTGGTGAATTAAATTGTGTTGTTATAAATATAAAATTAAATAGGCTATGTCGGAGTCGGGGGTGTTGGAAAATAGGGTTGAGATCTGATCCTGACCGTAGTAAAATAATCACGAAACTTTTTCGTGACTTTTCATTTCCCGAAAACCAAGATCTATTTAATTCTATAAAATGATTAACACAAATCATAATAAAGCGAAAACTTAATCTGTACCTTATTCTGAAGCTTGATCTTTATCTTGTTGTATTCCTCAAATTGTTTCCAAAACTGATTCGTCTCAACCACTATAGCCGCATAAATGTCCGACTTTTAGCGATATCCACATAATGAGTTGAGAGAACTTTGTAACTCTTATAGAGAGGGTTAAGCAAGAAGTGCTAGCTCCATAAAGCTTAAGTGCCTGTTTGGATGGGCTTATATTAGTAGAGCTTTTCTAAGAAGTCAGTTGACTGTTTGGCTGTCAATTAAAAAATAGCTTTTTTTGAAAGAGCTCATACAGTATACTGTTTGACAATATAAAAAACACTTTTATTGATTTTAACTATATTTTATTTTGTAATAAAAATTATTTATGCATATAAATATTATTTAAAGTATATTTAACAATATGTAAAGCGCACCGGAACTTGCACCCTATAAAAAAGGAGTTGGAGACGGTGTGGTGATGGAGTTAGAGCCGGGGAAGAAGGAGAAGGAACTGGCCCGGTGGTTGGAGATGGTGTAGGCGTTAACTTTGGTGATGGTCTAGGTGCTGCATTTGGCGTTGGTGGAGCCGTCGTTGCTGGCCTTGAAGGTGCAGCACCTGGTGCTTGTGCCATGCCTGAAATGGCCAAGAGACCCAAGATTAAGAAAACCTTAAACATGGCAAACCTCATGTCTTAATAAAGAATAGTGTGTGTGTGTGAGAGCGAGAGAGAGAGAGAGAGTTTGGAAGAGAATATAAAGGAATAGAGAGGTTAAAGATGCTACTACTGAGCTTAAAGATGCTCTCACTTGTAGCACCAAAGTCCAAGGTCTCATTGTCAAGATCTCAGGTCAGTAGTCTCATATATCTTTTTAGATTCCAGAGTGCAGGCTCCAGTGTCTGGCTCCGGGGACTTTCTCGGAGGTGTTGGTGATCGGGGCTGTTGCTGGAGTTGGGGTCAAATCTATGGCTTCAACATTTAAGATAACTACAACAGAAATGTTCCTGCTCCCAAGTAACTTCCTTGCTGCTTATCTTTTGTTTTGTGTATGCATGTGTTGTTACATTATTTTTACTTGCTATTACATTTTTTTAGCTTTGTTTTAACAGAAATGGCTCTGGTTTTGGTTTCATTTACTATAAAAGAAAATTGAAACTTCTATCAAGTTGCTTCATTTTTGTTGCTTGATCTAGTTACTGTATAGTTCCCTTGGTCCGTCTAGTTCTCTTAAACGACTACGTGGGAGAGATTTCACGTCCTTGTCACCACCAGAAAGTTTATTAAGGATAACCCAAATCACGTTCTAAGCAACCCCAATCATTTCCCTGGTGACTGGAGTAGCCAAAATATGAACTTCATTTTTTCTCGGTCGCTCTGCTTTCTAATTTTTGTTTTTTTTCAAAAACGACAAGGTTTTCGATTGCCAGTGGGATGGTGATTGTGTGATGAAGTTCTCGAGTTCCTACATGTAGGAAAGATACCTTTTATAAAAATTTGTCTTGCCGGAGAAGGGACTGGTGTCGTAGCCAATGGTGAAGGTGCAGTAGCATTTATTGGTACTGGCAATTTTGGCTTGGAAACAGAAGCTCTGCATGCAGCTCAGGGGAGGGGATGGGGACGCAGGGCTGCATGCACAGCAACCGATGAACGTTCTTTCACATTCAGGTTCTCCTAGCACATCAAGCATCGTATCCGCTTTCTCGAGCATCCCGACAATTTGTTGTTGTCCACAAGCAACTGTCAGTTACCATTGGTACCATGCTTTGTAGCCACTGTTTTAAGCTTCATAAGTCATTCTTTTTCTCTCTTCGATACATTGGTACTTCATTCTTACACAAACAAGCTTCTCCTTTAAAATCACAATCCCCCCGTATACTTTGAACTTTTTCCTATTATTGCTTCATTATTTGAATCTCTCTAGTCGTTTACGTATTGGCAAGCGTGGGTAAACTTATTGGATGCACAAATCAGTTAGGTCGTAGTCTCCATGCAGTCTTTTTAAGCGCTTTTACAATCTCTTCGGTTAGCTTTTATTTTTTATCCCTATTCTTCTTTTTGTTATTATTAATAGCCCTATTAATAATTTAGTAGCTGTTTTTTTATTTTTGGAACTATTATTATTAATTTTGTTATTACTTTCCAGTTTTACAGTTTACCTAGAATCGGACCTACGGGAATAGTGAACGAAACGACATAGTAGGGATGCATTTAAATCATACAGAGGGAATCAGTGCAATCAGTTCAGTGTGCTCAGCAGGTAGGAATAAAATAGGAGATGATCTAATAAGAATAAGCTCTTGGAACGTGGGGACTCTCACGGGGAAGTCCTTAGAATTAGTAGAGATTTTAGACAAGTATAGGATACAAATAGCCTGTATTCAGGAGACCAAGTGGGTAGGAGCTAAAGCAAAGGAGATAAGGGGTTTCAAACTATGGTTCTCGGAAAGCTCGCGAAAATAAAATGGCATAGGTATCTTGGTGGTAAAGGAACTTATAACCCGGGTAGTGGGGATCACAGGGGTTAACAACAGGATAATGGTGGCAAAAATGGTTTTTATCTATGTGGTTCTCAATGTAGTATATGCGTATGCTCCCCACGTGGGTTTAGATAGACAACAAAAAAGTATATTCTGGGAGGCGCTGGATGGGGTGATTCAACAAATTTCTACTACTGAGCAGATCCTATTAGGGGGTGATTTTAATGGGCATATAGGAGTGGATTCAGATAGATATACAGGGACACATGGGGGTTTCGGACACAGCACTAGAAATAAGAGTGGGACTACTCTTTTAGACATGGCCCTAATATATGAGTTAGTAATAGCAAATTACTTTTTTTAAGAAAAACGAAGTGCATTTAGTGATATTTCAGAGTAGCATGAACAAGACGCAAATTGACTATTTCCTTGTTAGGAAAAGTGCCAGATCATGGTGCAAAGATTGTAAAGTGCTTCCGGCTACATGCATTTCGACTCAACATAAATTACTAGTTTTGGATCTGGAAATTAAGAGATGGAGATCACAGTGTTTTACCACGCATTGTCGTAAAATTAGGTGGCGGAGGCTGAAAGGGTACAAGGTGGAACAATTTAGGACTCAAATTTTGGGTTAATATAGCATGGTCGGTGAGTGGGGATGCCAATCGAATGTGGGAGGGTGTCGCCTCGTTGTCCAAGCTATTGCCACAAAACACCTAGGGCTATCCAAAGGGCAAGGGGAAAGGCGAATGGAATCTTGGTGGTGGTCGAGCGAGATTCAGGGGACGGTTAAGGAAAAAAGGAGAGTTTTTAAAGATCTTTTGGCAAGTACAACAGAGGCGGAGCGAGAAGTCAATAAAGTACGGTATAGACTGGTAAAATAGAAGGCAAAGAAAACTATCTCATTGGCTAGAGGAGAAGCATATGAGACTATGTACAGGGAATTGGATACGTTAAAGGAAGCATAAAAGATTTTCAAGCTATCACGAGATAGGGCACGTAGTAGGTCTGATTTCAACCAAGTTTGTTGTATACATGATGAAGCAGGGTAGGTACTCACAGAGGCCAAAGCTATCAAGAGGCGATGACAGAGATACTTCTATAGCTATTTAACGTAGAGATAGTGGGCGACATAGAGTTAGGTGAACCTTTCGTGTCAGGCTATGTCCTAACCAGATACACTGGGGAAAGGGTCACAAAGGGTGAAATTATAAAGGTTATGAGAGGGATGGGGAGCAGAAAGGCCGTAGGGCCGGACGAGATCTCTGTAGAGGTATGGAAGCGAATAGGAGTTATTGGTATTGAGTGGTTAGTCCAAGTCTTTAATGTGATCCTAACGACAACCAAAATGCCGGATGAATGGAGATTGAGTAGATTAATCCCCTTATACAAGGGCAAAGGAGACATCCAACATTGTCACAACTATAGAGGCATCACACTACTGAGTCACACCATGAAGCTGTGGGAGAAGGTAATTGAAAAAAAGGATTAGGAGAGTTGCTTTTGTGTCGGCCAACCAATTTGGGTTTATGCTTGGTAGGTCCATGACAGAAGCAATGAATCTACTTCGTAGCCTTATGGAATGCTATAGGGAACAAAAATAGGATTTGCATATAATTTTTATTGATTTAGAAAAGGCATATGATAGGGTTCCTAGAGAACTCCCGTGGAGGTGTTTGGAGGCAAAGGGCATTCCTAAAGTAATTAGGGATATGTATGAAGGAGCATTGACGAGTGTACGGACAATAGGAGGCGACACGGAAGCATTTTCTATCAGTGTTCAACTACATCAAGGTTTTGCTTTAAGCCCTTTTCTGTTCACACTAGTGTTAGATGAACTTACTAAACATATACAAGGAGAGGTTTCTTGGTGTATGTTATTTATTGGCGATATTGTCCTAGTGGATGAGACTAGAGAGGGGGTCAATTCCAAGCTAGAATGTTGGAGAGATACATTAGAACCGAAAGGATTTATAATGAGCAGGTCAAAGATAGAATATTTAGAATGCAACTTTTCAAGAAACCAATGGGTGCATGACGGTAGCAATTGGTATTGACGTCATACCACAAAAATTGTATTTTAAATATCTTGGGTCCATCATTCAGAGTGATGGTAATATTGATGCTAATATAGTACAACGTATTAGATCTAGTTGGACCAAATGGAGGGGGGCATCAGGGGTTTTATGTGACCAAAAGATTCCTGTAAAACTCAAGGCGAAATTTTACAAAACGGTGATTCGTCCAACTATGTTATATGGGGAAGAGTGTTGGGCTGCCAAATGTCGATATACAAAATAGTTGTTGGTAGCAGAAATGCGTCCTCCAGGTGGCTAGTGTAGCCAACAAGTTGAGAGATACTAGACTTAGGTGGTTCAGGTATGTACACAGGAGGCCCTCTGATGCCCCGGTATATAGTTGTGAGAGGATAATCATTAGTGCATACAAGAGGAGAAGGAGGAGACCTTATAAGACTTAGAGGGAAGTGATCAAGAAAGATTTGTCCTAGTTGGACCTTAATGAGGTAGTGGCTAGAAATAGAAGAGTATGGCGGGATCAGATAAGGGTAAGGGATTAACCTTTGAAGTTCGCCAATATAGTAGAGTAGTTATCTGGAGATGGGACTCATGGCAAACAGATTATGGAGACAGTAGGATTGGCATACCTGTAGGGTATACGAGCAAGGACTCCTAACGTAACTAGAAATGAGGTGAGTCAATCTTTGCAACTTATCGGGTACTTGCAGATCTGGATTCCATCAGGTATACCCTGCATTTTTACTTATTTATGTATTTAGTGTGATTTTTATCTATTTAATAATTTACCATCCTAGGTTTACCTTTTCCCTCTACAACCTGCATCATTCTTATCTTGTCTCATTTGTATATCTACCGGAAATAGCCTCTCTAATATATAGGGGTAAGGCTACGTACTATCAGGCCTCCCTAAATCCCGCTTCATTGCAGGACTTCAGACTCAATGATGATGATGATGTAAAGCACAATATATTAATTATTATATAATTTTAAACCATATGAAATATAAATGAAAATATATTTAACCAAATCTTTTATATGGACTATAACATAAGTAAAACTAATATAAAAAACAAATATTAAAACATCTAAAAAATTAAATAATGTTATATAAATCTCAAAATAAACGTGAAAATGAGTTTGTGGATATTGTGAAAATTATGTATAAAACAAAGGGCAAAAGGGACTAAAAATAGGCTCATTAATTGATCTGAAAAATCTACCTAAAAAGTGTTTTTTTGAGAAGCTCTAAATTTGAGCTTTTTTAAAAGTTATATTTTGGCAGCCAAAAAAGCTATATATACTAAAAAAGTGCTTTTTCATTTTATAACCAAACACTCATTTTTATTTAAAAAAGCTTTTGCAATGAAAAAAGTGCTTATTCACCCTCCAAAAGCTTGATCAAATAGGCAAGTCTATTTATAATAAGCTTTGAACGTTTTAATAATTTAATTAAAATTCAATTCTAATTTCAAGTAAACTTTAATTAGAATTACAAATAATTCTAATTAAATACCAATTATGCCCATATAAGATTCAATATCTCATAATGATCTTTATTTATTAAATATCTTATATTTAATCATAAAGTTTCTTAAACTTTATAATCAATTCTAACTTGATTAAATTAACTTTGCTCTCTTAAACTCATTCTATATGTGAGACCCATTAGGTTCTTAAATATGTTGGTAATGATTATAAAATCTAATTTTAATTATGAATTAAAATTAGATAAATTAAAAGTCATTTTAATTTAGCTTTAATTCCCTAATTGAACAATTTATAATCATAGATCAAGATTAGCATCTAGCAACGCATCATGACCACCCAAATATTTAAGAATGTCAAAGTGGTTTTTACTAACATTTCTGTGCATAATTTTTCCGCATAATTCAATCATTTCATCATACAATGTTCTGATTAGACATAGAGTATGAAATTAATGTTTACTCTATTTTGAGTCTAATCATATTAGTTCTCTGCCATTAGCTATCAATTCAATTGATGATATTTGTAAACTATTTACAAAGTATCATTTCACCTTAGCCAAGGATTTCTTGAATTAATACTAATAAAGAACAATGACACATTCTCCCTAATTACTTTAGGGTGATGAATCTTATCTTGATCACTTAACTACCTTTATATAGTTCATACTACATCCAACGAATATCGATTAAACGGCCTATAATTAAATAGATCATAAGTAGTATCAAAACATAGCAATCCCTATACAAGATAACTTTGATGACCTCAAGTTAAAGGATCACTTATACAATCATCATAATGAGAATTCCATAGACATACAAGTA
>JANSVA010000007.1:15661843-15681076 GCA_025504915.1 Erythroxylum reticulatum | reverse complement strand
CTAACGAAATACACAGAATAGGTTAAGAGAACTCTGTAACTCTTACAGAGAGGGTTAAGCAAGAAGTGTTAGCTACATAGAGCTTAAGTGCCTGTTTGGATAAACTTATATCAGTAGAGCTTTTGTTAGTAGAGCTTTTGTCAGAAAAGCTTTTCTAAGAAGCCAGTTGACTATTTATCTGTCAATTAAAAAAACAGTTTTTTCAAAAGAGCTTTATACAGTAGAATGTTTGGCAACATAGAAATAAAAAATACTTTTATTAATTTTAACTATATTTTATTTTATAATAAAAATTATTTATACATATAAATAATATTTAATGTATATTAAACAATACATAAAGTACAATATATTAGGTTTACATTTCAATTGGCAATGTTTTGCAGAGCATGAATTACATGTCAAAGCAAAGATGGGAAGGCCATAGTCGGCATTATAAATCCAATCTAAATAACTCATTCAGCACCAGCAATTCCCTGGTTTCTGACAATGAGATGAATCCTTTGAGCCAGAATTCAGACTAAAGGAAAAGGTTCAATGCACTATTGCTTGGTCAATTAACTGGCGTGCCTCTATCAAGTTTTCGGCATTTTGAATTTGAGAAATCTTTAGATACTAAAGCAAGGTCAAATGAGGAGTATTTACGGGATCAAACTAAGTCTCATAATGGATTTGTGTAGAATAACTTTGAATCATTTGATGATATAACGACTATGAATAAACTGGTATCACTGAGTTGCTTCATACACATTTCATTACATGTTTTACTTTTTTTCTTGTTTTCTTAAAGTTGGATATATAGTGTTGTTAATTTTTATAGCTAGAGGATCCGTGTTGATGTAAAGTAATAATTTCCTTTACCGTGAGTTTCCTGTACAATTAATCTCTAGTATCTTTTTAGTGTACAATTTACTTCAACTATTTAATTGTTGTATTTGAGTTGGCAGTTTGGTTTAGGACTTTGGGAAGAATAAGGTAAAGAAAAAATGTTAGAAAAACAAATAGATGGAAAGTTTCAAGGCCTTCGGATAATTCTATCATTTACTGTAGTACGATGAATGGTTTTATCTAGTTCAGTATAAGATCTTTAAATTTCATCTGTTCAGAGTTAGTGCATGTACAAGAAAACATAAAAAGATCTAAGCTTTTAACTTTTGCCCTTTTTTAGTGGGTTGGTGAGAAGTGTATACTTTAGCATTAGTTACTGCATTATTTATGCATAAGATATTGATAGCTTTAACGTTGTTCAAGCAGGAGCCAAATGAAACAATGTTATTAGATGGAGAATTTGGAATTGACGCTTACCCTCTTAGATTATGAAAGTGAGCTAATGTTGTTGGTGATTGTATAAAAGAGGGGCTGCAGAAAACACACGTTTCATTGCTTTCCACGAGAAATCTGAATCTTTCCATTTGCTTACAGGTTTTAGCCTATGAGAATGTAAGGAAAGACATGGTTAGATTCAATGAAACGTAAAAAGTATCCAACTTTCATCAATCCCTTGTCAACAATCAAAAGGCTCTGTTACAATTCAGTAACCTGGAATTGTCACTAAAACCTGAACTTTGAGTTGCAGTTGAACTCAATCTAGCTCATCTGAGCAGAAAATGAACAAATTTCCACCAAATGTATGTAAAACATGATTGATTTATCAAAATGATAGGAGTTTGTACAACCTTTTGATGATTGGTAAGTGATTCCAATGGAAGGAATTGCCTATCAACAATAAGACCTCTAAGCTCATAGATCTGATTGAAAACAACTCAAGTGCTATGAGTTCCATCAGGATAGTACACACAAAGCTTCCCTCCTAAGACACAAGTCTTGGCATGCTCTACTGTGTTATCCCACATCCTATTGGACATTCCACTTACAAGGATTTATTGCAAGAACATAAAGTCTATGCCAGAATATGAAGAATAGATTATATCCTTGAAAGAGGAATATGAAGTCTGTTGATATGTGTTTAATTGTTAATATATTTAATCATTTACACTTAGCGATTATTGACATGAAAATGTTTAAGATATTCATTTTAATTCATATATGATTTTAGGTACAATTTTGGAACAAAGAAATTAAAATAAGTCGAAAGTACTGTATTTGGATTTTTTTTTGAAGATTTATATGGATTATTTTCTGAAGATTCATATTCACTTGTCTTTATTGAACAAAAATGATAAATATTGGAGCCGCTGGAAATCATCACTCACATGCATGAAATTTGCATGTAATTATGTGAATTATTAGCAACACAATTGAAGAAAGAAGAAGCAAGGCATTCCATGCCAAAATGCTGCACATATGAGAAGCAAAACGATAACGTGATGGAAAGGAGCTAAACGGCAGCACATGAGAAGAGAACAGAGGAGAGAAGCAACGTATGCGTTTTGTGGGGAACGCATATAACCCTACGTTTTATGAAACGCAAACAATGTTTGCGTAAACGTAGACCACGTATGCATACATATCTATGAAACACAATCATTTGGTGGAAAGCGTCATAGAAGCAAGCTGCGGGCGTGGAAGGTTTTAAATGAGGTGACCTTTATTCATCTAATCAATAATTACTGAATCACGCCATAGTAGACACAAGGACAGAAGACGCTACAGGGGCATGGAGGCATAGTAGTTGCGGCTGCAACGTGAGGTGTGGCCGTGAAGCTTGGCTAGTTTGCGACTTGGCTTGAAGCAGAACAATGGAGGCTATAGTGAACAATGAAGAGCTGCGTTAGAGCTTGTAGGTAGTGAAGGGATTTTCAGCTAGGGAGTAAAATAAGGGCTGAAGCATTTTTTGAGGAAAGACTCATGAAGGGCTAGGCATCCTGACACCGGTTCGGAGGCGATATCGATGTCAATGACCTAGGTTAAGTATTTTTTATTTTTTATTGATTCTTTCTCTCATTAGGAATTGATTGTGTTATCTTATAGTAATTGAATTGGGTTTTGTGTATGAATAATCAGATTTTCGTTATTATTTAGTTATTTGTGTATGAATCCATTGGGTATTGTGAGTTGATGATTTTAATGCGTTCATTGAATCATTAATTGCAAAACCATTGCTAGAATTTCGATATAATCCATAATTGTTATGATGAAATTTATGTGTAGCGACTAATGATTTGTGATCATTATGGATAACATGACCTAGGTTAAATGACGCATCGTATGTGGTTGTTGCCTTGATTAATCAGTTTTTCTAATTCGTAATGCTACTGCTTAATTAGATATAGAGATCGTATCCTAGGTTGTTTGGTGGTTAGGTTTAATTAAGGATCGTATCTTGTTTAAACAAAACCTAAGGAAAAACTTAGATTAATTATTAACCCATGATTAATAGTTGCTAGGAGAGGTTAAAGAAAAATAGATTAATAAAATATACTTAATTAGAGTGTAGGCCGAGATTGAACCAAAGAATCGGGTCCCTACCGAATTCTCCACATTTATCATTTTTGCATGTTTTCTTTAATTTGTTTTTATTAGTTAGTTTTATTTTATTTTCTTCTTTAAAATCCAAAACCCCCTTTTTCCTAAACACCGGTTAATTTTATTCCATAAACTTTACACACACTATCTATGAGATCGACCTAGACTCGCTACTGCTACAGTAGTAATTTAGTTATATTATTTTGACTAGTGTAACGACGTGTGGTCATCTGTAAAACCATTCTTGATGGAAGACATGAATGCTAGAGAAAGGGACATCTTACACTTCTTAATTTCTGTGGATCTATTATAAGAACTCTGAGAAAATCTTCCACTGTTACAATTTCAGCCTTTAGCAACTTCTTGTGTAGTGCTCCATCCTTTGCTATTCTATCCAATCTCCAAACTTCATCCTATAGAGTTGGTGGGTAATGTTTCTTATACACTGCAAATAATAGAAAGAGTTTCAATTGTAGCTATTACATCCTGCATTAAATAAGAACATCTCTATTGCTTCAACATACAATTAGATAAACTAGATGAAAAGGTCATTCTGCATGGTAAGGGAGTGCTGCACAAACTACTTTCTTCCATACTTTCATTGATTCTTACTAGTTCACCATGGTTCTTCTAAAAGGTGATTTTGTTTTGTAGTTTACTTGAATATATCCAATTAGAGTTTCTTTAAGCATTAGAAGGATTAGCCATAATAAAAATTCACATTCTCCCCTGTGATCCTTCACTGAAAATGCCTCTTTCTTAGCTTCACGAGCATGAATTCCCTTACAGCACCCAGGAGCAAGCTTAACACCAATCTTGAACTTTCTACTCCTTATCTAACTAGACAATGAGCAAACGACACAACCCAAAACACTTTTTTTTTTTTGGAGAAAGTAACATATATATTAATTAAAAGGAACAACCCAAAACACCCACACAATAATTCCTAATATTCAAGTTCAGCCGACATAAACCAGAAACCACAAATCATACCAGAAACCCCAAATATTTATAATCATAGATCAAGATTGGTGTTTAGCAACGCATCATGACCACTCAAATATTTAGGAATGTCAAAGTGGTTTTGACTAACCTTTCTATGCATAATTTTTTCGTATAATTCAATCCTTTTATCACACAATGTTCTGATTATACATAGAGTATGAAATTAATGTTTACTCTATTTTGAGTTTAATCATATTAGTTCTCTTCCATTAGCTATCAATTCAATTGATGATTTTTGTAAACTATTAACAAAGCATGATTTCACCTTGGCCAAGGATTTCTTGAATTAATACTAATCAAGAATAATGAAACATTCTCCCTAATTACTTTAGGGTAATGAATCTTATCTTGATCACTCAACTACCTCCATATAGTTCATACTATATCCAATGACTATCGATTAAACGACCTATAATTAAATAGATCATAAGTAGTAGTAAAACATAATAATCTCTATAGAAGATAACTTTGATGACCTCAAGTCAAATGATCACTTATACAATCATCATAATGAGAATTTCATAGACATACAAGTAATGTTCCAAATGAATTTCTCATATCGGGTCTGTTTAGTGAACTTGTTTTCCATCAAGCACTCACACATTTGTTTAAGTATCTATATATTTTAGCCTATAAGATAGATTACTTCCTTCATAAGAAAAAGTAAAACGTGTGCTGGTCTTTTTACGTTCTATTAATGTTTAATCTTAATAGAACAATGACTAGGAACATTTAGAAATAACATATAAATGTAATAAGAATCTCATAATTATAATCTCGTTATAATTTCATTTGCAATGTACAGTTATCCTATGGAATTTATCATATACATCTAAATATGTATAAGATAAAGAATGCCTTTAAATAATTTGTCACTAAATTAAAACCAAAATGATTGACTGTAGAGCATAAATCATCAGAGGAGGAGTCATCACTTCTTTTATATTTTACAATAAAAAAAGCAAACTTATGACTCTTATACAAACATAAACTTATGAATTGAAAAAAGGGATTAGTCTATCGGATGGAACCTCCAAGAGAGACCACTTCCATTATGCTCTGAGAAGCTTTCAACGTGGAGTTATTTTCTGTTGCTGCTGTCTTTAAAGTTTAAACCCCTCCTTTTTCATAATCCCTTGAATTATTAAGACGCAATCTGATCAAAATATCTAAATTTTTTCTTATGATACTAGTGAAGATCGGAACCAACTCTGCCAACTTTGTCAACAAAGCTTACGTGGAAAGACTAACGAAGATCAGAACCAACTCTCTCCAACTTTGTCAACGAAGCTTACGTGGAAAGACTAACCCCATCATCACGAACCAGGAATTCAACTAATTTCAGTTGAATCAGTAGCCATCTCACTAACTTGGTGAATCAAAATTAACTCGATACTCAGCTACATAATAAAGGAACAGCAACTAACCCAAAGTTCAAGCGCAAACAGAAATATATCAAAGAACAAGGGTGTTTTGGTAAATTTGTTTTTATCGCTCCTTGTTTGTTTACTTCTTTATTGGTACGAAAGAGGCCACTTCCTTGCTTCCCTCCATGATCATCGCTATCAAAAATCAAAAGAGCCCTAGAAAAGATTGAAACTTTTGTCCTTTTTCAGTCTCTTACCTCGAGAGCATGACTTTAATTCTTTTTTTTTTTCTTTTCATACGAAATGCGCATTATACAGAGCTAATTCGTAATTTATATTCTTCATGTTGATTCACATTGCCCAGGATTACTAGTTATCGTCATTTCGACGGCTGAGTTGTCCTTTCCCTTGGAATTTTTGGGAAGAACCATAATCTGCTGTATTAATTGATGTCAAGCTCCAAACTTTCCACCCTTTCTTAAGCCTTACTCTTAAGTGTCTTCCATTCATTTTGTCGGTTACTCCTTCGGTTTCTGATACGTATGATCGCGTCTGATTGATCAATTTTGCATTTTGTTGGACTAATCGGGAGGTTTTAGCATTCAGATTTTAGAAATTTTGGGTTCTTTATGGAAAGCGGGGGTTTTTACTATTTCTGGTTTTCTTCTTTCATTTCTCTTGGTCTCTGAAAGGTGTTTTTGCTAGTTGGTTATGGAGAACAGTGGGGAGTTGGTGGATGATCAAGGCTCAGGATGGCTTGAAGTCAAAAAGGTCCAACCTTATGGTCCATTTCTTTGATGCCCATCATAATTTTCCGCCGAATTTGGTGATCTTTGTGCTGGTTATCTTTTATCTCTTGTAGTTGTTCAAAAAGCTGATAAATAAGAAGAAAAAAAGAAGAAGCTGATATTAAGATGGAATTTTGGGTGTTCAAGTTCTTTTAGTTCTATGACAAGAAACGGGCAACTCAACAAAGCTTAGTTAGTTGATTGCAATCTTGGCTATAGTGTGTTACCATTGTCTTATCCCCTAGGGGTATCTTGTCTCACTAATGAAGCTTAGATAGATTAAGGCTACATCTCGAAGATTAAGTATTTTTGTACCTGTTTGTTAACTACTGTCAATTTTATGCTTATTTAACTACGGAAGTATCATCTGGGGACTTAATGTTTTGTTCCGGATCTCATCCATGTATAACGCACAAAGAGTCGGTTGTTAAATTTTGTTCAATTGGATTCTGTTTATGCCTATTAGAGGTAAAGCAATTGCGCTTTCCTTGAACAAGTGTCTTAAAAGTCATGATATTTCATTTATTCTGTTTTTGAAAATTTATTGATTGCAGTGCTTTTGATTTGTTGTTGAAGTAAATGAATTGTTTCTCTCTATCTTGGTTGTTTGAGATTTTGCTTATATTACTTCATAGGTAATTGATTTTGTATCTCTGTGTGTTATGCTTAATGCCTTGATTGGGTTCTTTAGAAAGAAAACAGTTTCTTTGGTTTCCCAAACTTTGTCCTAATTTGTTTTATAATTTTCTTTGCTTTTGCCTTAGAAGCATAGAAGTAGTGCAAAAGCTTCTGTTCGGAGTTGGGCTGGGGGATTTTCAGGAAAAAATGGTTCTAGCTTTCAGCTTACTCAACCCTCATTGAATGAGAGGAGTGGTAATATGCGTGGAAAGTGTGGGTCACAGGCGCAAAAGACAGTGAGAAATCGCACTACACGTGAAGATTTTCATTCTGCTAGTACTGGTTCTTCCTCAATTGACCATCAAAATGATGTTTCTGGTGCTGATAATTCAACGTTTAAACAGGATAGTAAAGGTAGTGGAGGCTTCAAGATTTTACAATCTTATTTTAGTCATTCTAATCCTACAGTCGGGGATTCTCAGAAATTGCAGACAGATAAGCTCGAGTCAGTTCCCAAAATCAAATGGGGTGATTTAGAGGATGATGTTTTATTATCACATCATGGAAAGAGTTGTCAAGTTGATATAAAACAGTGTGATGTTGGAAATGATAATACGGTTGCTACGAAGGTTGAGAACTTTAGCAACTTGACTTCTTCTAGTAAAGATGATTTGGAGAACGATGTGGTGCAGACATCAATTCTCTTAGATATCTGTACTGATTCATTGGCTAATAAGGAAAGCACTACTGAAGAAAATGGCAAAGGCTTATGTGAGATCTCTGCACAGTGGGTGGAAGCTCCAGCAATGAATAGCAATTCCACTTATCACATCGATCTTCAACATTTCAAGGAAGTTAAAGCAGTAGATGATGGTCGTTCAAGTTCTTCAAAGTCCCGTGAACATGCTGGCAAAAAACTTGAGGTGCCTACTGCTATCTCTGATGTTAAAGAGTTAAAAATTGCTGAACTACCAGTTCCTAATAACAATTCAGTAGTCGTTCTGCAGGACAGTAAGTCACTTCTTGATGAAAAGGGTGGACTAAAAATTTACAGAGACGCAGGAATGGTGACAGAACATGTGCTTCCTCTTTTATCCGAGGTAGATGAATCGAAAATTTCAGAACCACAGGTTTCTTGTGAGAAATCAGACACAGCTATGATCTTTCATGATAACGCAATACTTACACCGGAAAAGACTGATGGAGGAAATTCTAGGGAGGCTGAAAATGTGCAGGCTGTCACATGTGCTGCAAAAGAATCACCAATTTCTGAAGTACCTGTTGCAGTTGGAAACCTAATCACAATGGAGATTACACAAGATGGTCAGTCACGTGCAAATGAAAAAATTGAGAGTCAAATTCCAGTAGAATCTGGTGTAATAGCCTTAGTTGAAGAAAAAGAGGGTTTACTTAAGGGAGTGGACTATGACGAACTGTTGAAGGTAAGTGTTTTGGGAGAAGATGAAGCTGCTGAAAGCAAAGAAAGGTTTAGGGAACGGCTTTGGTGCTTTCTATTTGAGAATCTTAATAGGGCTGTTGATGAACTATATCTGCTTTGTGAGCTAGAGTGTGATGTTGAACAGATGAAGGAAGCCATTCTTGTTCTTGAAGAAGCTGCGTCTGATTTTAAAGAATTGACAACCCGGGTTCAGGAGTTTGATAATGTTAAAAGGATCTCTTCTCAATCAATTGATGCATCAATTACTTTGAAGTCAGATCATCGCAGGCCCCATGCTCTCTCATGGGAGGTAAATGCTTTCCTGCTTGTCATATGAATTTCTAATTTCATTGCTTGATATTATGCTAAGTCAGCAAATGTTACCGTCACAACTAATGGAGTTTTTCCACACATACATTTCTTTAGAAATAGGTAAAACAAACAACTAGAATGACTTGGCTGAAATACTCATGGATTTTTCCTTTGAGGTCAATGTATCCTTTTGAATTTCACCATTCCTTAAGGACTAGTCTCCCATTATTTTTCAGATGACTATTCCACGATATTAGTTCTCTTTCTTTTGACTATTTCATATTAGTAGTAGTAGTGAGACATAGATGGGCATCTTGTCTCCAAAAATGATTCTAGGTGGCAATAGTTGAACGAGAAAATGCTAATACAGAAGTAAAAAATTTTGTGGTGGAGATATTCAACAAAATGGTAAAATTTGTAAAAGGTCTTGAACTTAACCAGAATTCTCATGTGCAACTTGAACTTTTATGAATAAATATGTAAACGGTAAATTTTTTTGAATGGTTGCCTGTTATTAGCTTCCATCTTAAATTAACAGTAAATTAATTAACCAGTCATGTCATATATGAAGTCATCTTCTAGTATGTTAGGTTAAATCTATATAAGACTTTGAACTGTCCAAATTATCTAAATTTTTTTCCCTAATTCTTTATATATATATATGTGTGTGTGCGCTCGTTCCCTGACATAGCTAAGTATCTACAAATTAAACAGAATATTAAAAATTATCTTGATCTTGGCTTAATGTGCTTTGCTGCAAAATGACTTAGCATGTGTCACATTGATTTTGATTAGCTGATTTTGTATGGATACTGATAGTGTGCTGACAATACGGTTCATGCATTTTATTCATGCTAAACTCTTGTAAAGTTGAGTGTTGTTTACTTAGTTTACCCTCAGAAAAAAATAATGTGTTACTATAGTGAATTGATGATGAAATAGAGGGATACATGGTCAACAGTTTTTCTAACGAGAATGCAGTGGGTTATTTATCATACCATGTTATTGGTCTGGGATACCTCACCTGCATATGACCCTGAAAATCTTTTGCACATATTTATCTTGTTTGAGGGTTTAAGTTGTAGTTTGGATAAATAATTACTCATGTTTTCTTGTACTTTCTAATATTAGGTTGACTAGGTTATGTGTTCCTGTATGATACTGTATTACCTAGCTTTATTATTTGAAAATGGTAGGTGCTTCCATGTTCTGCAGGTTCGGAGGATGACAACTTCACCTCATAGAGCTGCAATACTGTCTTCATCACTGGAGGCTTTCAAGAAAATTCAACAAGAAAGAGCTAACAGGGCAAGTTCCCAGCAGCTTGAGTGCTCTAATAGTCTCAATGTATCTGCTGATAATGTGAATAAATTGTCCAGGAAAAGTGATGCAGCTTCCAGTTCCAGAGAATCAACGGTGAAGTCTAGGAGACAAAGTGGGGTTTCTGACATTACTCAAGGGAGTGTCAATGGTGGGAGGCGGAATATGGAATTTGAGAGGCCCTTATCTGATGCCAATTTGTCTAAGCTTGCTTCTAGGGATGCTTGTAATGTGTCAGGTTCTGGAAAAAGCAAAAGAGAATCTGAGACAGAGAAATTTCTTCATAAGAAAGATAAAACATCAAGTGAAAATGTTACCGAGAAAAACTCTAAATCTACAGATCACCTGAAGAAGCAAAATCTGGCTCTTGACAAAGATAGAGAGAAGAGAAATTCAGCATCATGGAAATCTCTGGATGCATGGAAAGAGAAGAGAAATTGGGAAGCAATACTTACATCTCCTTTTCGTGTCTCCTCTCGCATATCTCATTCACCAGGCATTAGCAGAAAAAGTGCTGACCGTGCTCGCATTTTGCATGATAAGCTTATGTCTCCTGAAAAGAGAAAGAAAAATGCAATTGATTTGAAAAAGGAGGCAGAAGAAAAGCATGCACGGGCTATGAGAATCAGAAATGAGTTGGAGAACGAGAGAGTTCAAAAGCTTCAGCGAACGTCTGAAAAGTTGAATCGTGTAAATGAGTGGCAGGCAGTTCGTACTTTGAGGTTACGAGAAGGAATGCATGCTCGCCACCAGCGTGGTGAATCTCGACATGAAGCTTTTCTTGCTCAAGTTGTAAGGAGAGCTGGTGATGAAAGTAGCAAAGTTAATGAGGTTCGCTTCATTACTTCCTTGAATGAAGAAAATAAGAAGCTTATGTTACGACAGAAACTTCAAGATTGGGAGTTGAGGAGAGCTGAAAAACTTCAGGTAATGAAGTCGAAACAAAAAGAGGATTTGGCCAGAGAGGAAGCTGTTTTGGAACGTAGGAAACTCATTGAAGCGGAAAAGTTACAGCGCCTTGCTGAGACTCAGCGGAAAAAGGAAGAGGCTCAGGTTAGAAGAGAAGAGGAGCGCAAAGCATCAAGTGCAGCACGTGAAGCACGAGCTATTGAACAGCTTCGGAGGAGGGAAGAAAGAGCCAAAGCACAGCAAGAGGAAGCTGAACTTTTAGCTCAGAAATTAGCTGAGAGACTTAATGAAAGTGAGCAACGTCGCAAATTTTACCTGGAGCAAATACGGGAGAGAGCTTCTATGGATTCCAGGGATCAATCTTCACCTTTCCTGCGTCGCTCTACAAATAAGGATGGTCAAGGCCGATCAACACCAACCAGTTGTGAAGATTTTCAAGATAATGGTGTTGCAGGGGCAGGAGGTCCTACTGTTGCTACAGGAAACATCACATTGCAACATTCACTGAAGCGACGGATCAAAAAGATTCGTCAAAGACTAATGTCTCTGAAATATGAATTCAGTGAGCCTGCAGTTGGTTCTGAAAATGCAGGTATTGGATATAGAACTACAGTAGGAACTGCAAGGGCAAAAATTGGAAGGTGGCTTCAGGAGCTTCAAAGACTTAGGCAGGCAAGAAAAGAAGGGGCAGCAACTATAGGTTTAATAACTGCTGAAATGATCAAGGTAGAACTCTAATGTTTAAAAATCTATTAATATTTTTTGAAATATGCACCCAGATAACGGGATTAATGACATTTCAAATATACGAATTTTCTATTCCGTCTAAGGAAAAATGTATGGTAAGGAATTTGCATCTATTACAGTTTGCGCAATGTCTTGAGATATAAGTTAGGGAATGACAACTTGGGGTGACTTCATTTAACATTTAACAAGTCAAAATTTAAAAATTTAAATGTTCACTACATGAAGACATGCTCATAGACGTGAATTTATATGCACACATATTTGTAGGATTGTCAAAGGTAATTGCTTTCTCGCTCTGTATCTCATATTTTTGTGAAAATACTTCTGTGACAGTTTTTGGAGGGAAAAGACCCTGAGCTACAGGCTTCTCGGCAAGCTGGTTTGCTTGACTTTATTGCTTCTGCACTGCCTGCTTCACACACTTCAAAACCTGAAGCTTGCCAAGTGACTATACACCTCTTGAAACTTTTGAGGGTAGTCCTATCTGCCCCTGCAAATAGGAGTTATTTTCTCTCCCAGAATCTTCTACCTCCAATCATTCCCATGCTGTCTGCAGCCCTTGAGAACTATATAAAAATCGCTGCATCTCTGAATGTCCCTGGGACTGCTAACATACCATCAAGCAAAACATCACTTGAAAATTTTGAATCTGTCTCTGAAGTATTGGAGAATTTCTTGTGGACTGTCACAATGGTTATTGGCCATTCAAGTTCTGACCAACGGGAGCTCCAAATGCGAGATGGCTTACTGGAGTTGTTAATTGCTTACCAAGTAATTCACAGACTGCGAGATCTTTTTGCTCTCTACGATAGGCCTCAGGTGGAAGGATCACCATTTCCTTCTCCAATTATACTTAGCATACATCTGTTGGTTGTTTTAACATACAGGCCTAGGTCCAAGTTTTCTATCAACTGGGAATATTCTTCGATTAACAAGCTTTCTGATGTTTATGATTTCGGACTTTCCTCAGTCAATATTGTCTCTGAAGAATACAGGCCTCCCCTATCTATACTAAATGGCAGCACATTCCTATCATCTCAAGATGCATCAGAGGACAGACCATTGGATGGATCATGTGGGGTGAAGAGTAACGAACTGCCATCCATAGAAAAAGATCATGAAAAGAAGCCAAACTATACTTCCAACAAGTTGGACGTCAATGTGACAGATCTTTCCATTGAATGTCAGAAGATAGCAGTTGAGGAGAAGAATGATAAACCTATTGTTGAAGTTGGGTCAGAGCATAAAAGAAATACTATGCCGAGTGGGAAGCAACCAAAGGCTTATCTTCTTTGTGCTGTAGCTGAAACTGGATTAATCAGTCTTCCATCCTTGTTGACATCAGTGCTATTGCAAGCAAACAATAGATTGGCCTCTGAACAGGTGACTTCTTGCTAGTACTTAATACATTATTAAAGATTTGTGATTCAGTTTAACAGCAGTCATTTCACTGTTCTAATTTAGGTAAAATTCTTGATGAATTTTTTGGGCATAATCCCTCAAAGGTCCATCTTCATGAGCTTCCTAAAGAAAACCAAAGAAAAAGAAAAAGAAAATGGAAATACATTGATCTTTCAACAATTTGACATGTTGTCATTTTAAAAGTCCCAGAAGAAACTGCCAAAGTGTATTTAATACTGCTTTCTCTGACTATTTGTTGGCATTCAGAAAAAAGGCTGGCCAATTGTAACTGCAACTTTTTGACTCCAATCATAAATGTGGACTTTAGCGTACTGATTTCTCTTGAATGTCTAGTCTTTATCCTTTTTGACTATCTTATCATAGTATATGCTCATTTATTTGTGCCAAACTTAGATGCTTTTTGTTGTTGCACTAGACAATCCTGAATATTCTGCTCTGATTACCGAAGATTTCTTATCCTTTATTTTTTTAGGGTTCGTATGCCCTTCCATCAAACTTTGAAGAGGTGGCAACTGGAGTGTTGAAGGTTTTGAATAATTTGGCTCTTTTGGACATTGATTTTATACAGAGAATGCTGGTAAGTCTGCTAATTTCATGAAACAAAATGGATCTTGCAGAAGTAGGGGGTTGTCTGAATTTATTTGACCAATTTGTAATTAACATATCTAAGAATCTTTTCCAACTACTTTTGACTCGATATCATTTTGTAACTTCCACAGGCTAGACCAGATCTGAAGATGGAACTTTTCCATTTGATGAGTTTTCTTCTTTCTCATTGCACCAGCAAATGGAAAGTAGCTAACGATCAGGTAATTGATGTGGTCAATATTTTTATTCATGATGTCACAAATAAGATGTCTGTGGAAAATGAACTTGATGTACAGACAAGACACATACCTAATTTTGGAAATGCCTATTCTTCTATTTACTAAGCCAGATTATCCAGCTTAGTGACCTGTTTTCGTGTCTTTGGGTGATACGTTTATTCTTTATAGTAATCGACAGTGATTGAAAATATATTTGAACCCCTTAAACTTGGATTGGATAGACATTGAACTTATAACTGGATCAGTCAACCCCTTAATTTGGTAATTCCTGACAGTGAAGCATTTGCCCTTTAACAGATCTAATGTAGTTTGTTCACACACAACTAAAGAATACGTAGAAGAATGGATCTAGAAACATGAACATTAAATTTGCTTACAGCTTGAAGGTAACCAACTCAATTTGGGTGCACCAAAGAGAAACCACATTAGAAAATGTTTTCCACATTGGTTTAAAGCGTCTACATCAATCATGATCCTTTAACTCTGTTAATGCAGTAGGTTATTATAATTCAAGGATACTAATTCATCCAAAGCTTGAAATGAAAATTTGTATATCTACATCAGTTATGTTTTTAATTCTGTTTAGCACTATTATTATGTTGACTTTTGATGGATTTAATTTATCCAAATGCTTTCTTGTAATTCCTAGTTGAAGGTTTCAACTGAATTTCTTTTCGAGTCTGATGACTTCAATTAACATTGGACCAAATTCAAGGGTTACAAGCTTGATACTTTCCTGAGTGATGAGGAAAGGACTACCAGTGTTTTATGCATGCATAACTGTGCAGAACAACAAGGTTTACAGAGAAACAGAGCATTGGTTAGATAAGAATCTAAAGATGTAGTTGTATGTGTCTGGATATGAATTGAAATTGTTACAGGTAAAATGGCCATCTCTTAATTCTCTTCTGCACATTTATTTCAGGTTGGGGTACTTCTGCTAGAATCTCTTTTGCTCCTTAGCTATTTTGCCCTGTTTCACTCTGGAAATCAAGCTGTTCTTAGATGGGGAAAAAGTCCTACAATACTTCACAAGGTCAGTGATGGTCTAATTTCGGTGTATAAGAATGGTGTTATTCTTGAAATCTAATTGTTTTACTGGACGAAAGCAGGTATGCGATCTCCCGTTTGTGTTTTTCAGTGATCCAGAGTTGATGCCAATTTTGACCGGCACACTTGTTGCTGCTTGCTATGGGTGTGAGCAGAATAAGGATGTTGTTTTGCAAGAAATAAGTATGGATATGCTACTTTCCTTGCTAAGATCTTGCAGAAATGCTTCACCGACAGCTCAGTGTGGTCCTGCTGTAGATAATTTTCCAGCTGAAGATTCTTGTGAAAGTAATCAACAGCTCCCTGAACTGAAAAAATGTCAGGCAGACATTCCTATGAGATCCAATCGTTTTATTTCAAAGACTGGCCGAGTTGCTTCAACCAGAGGTAGTGCCCTTGGTAACAACAGCAAAATTGGCAAGATAAGATGCAGAGCAACAAAAACAACAGAAGAGATTTCTTCCAAGCACAAGCCGTTGGTTCCTGACATGTCTACAATGCTACATTCTAGATTTCCTAGAAGTTTCCTTGATAAAGTGGAACAGTTCTTTTCAACCAGAACAGATAATGTGAATGAAGTTTGAATCAACCTCGAGAGGACACTTCTCATCACTTTTGTGTGCCATCTTCGGAGGCATTTCATGACAAGATCTGTTAGAAGTCTGAGATTCACCACGAGTCTAGCAAACATGTCTAGCAGAATATTGTGGGCAATTTAAGGCTCGGTTATGAATTCAGATCAGGAAAGTTAATAGCAAAGGCTGTTTATTGAAAGAAAATAATGTTGGTAGTAAGAAAAAGCATAAAAAATTCTCTCCCATGCATATTCGTAAGGCAAAAGCTTAATACAAGAGGATGCAAGGCATTATGAAATCGTCCAGTTTTATAGATGCTATTTTATTAAAACTGCAAGCAAACAATTTGGTGTTGTACATTGACCATGATAAGTGCGCAGGTGTTCAGAAGATAAATCAGTATGATGTCTCTCAAACTCAGCAGTAACATTGCAGCATCAAGAATGGGAAAGTTGATACGGTATAAATGGCAGGTGAAAGTGACCAAGATGAAACTGGCAGTCGAGCTGGACCGACGACGTTGTACTTGGGAGGGAAGGTGAGATTGTTTTAATAATGAAAGGGACGGTGCGATGGCGTTTTAAGTTTAACAAACAAATGACTACGAAGAATGAAACACGTGTAGTGCCTCCATTAAGCGTCTATGAATGACTACTCTAGGATGTTAATTTGGCTTGGTTCGTCCTAAAGTAAACGCTTGAAGTCCTAGTTAATCAGACTTGTGTCTAAGTTTGGACTTGGACTCGCACTCGGAAAGGTGGGTGTGACTTAAAACTAGTTCAAGTAAAAGTGATGTCGTATTATCAAAACTTATAAAATTATACTATTTCATTCATTGATTGAGCTTTAAAGTGGAGCCAGGTTGAAAAAAATTCGAGTCAGACGCCATTAATTGCCATATTTAAAATTCTCTTCTGCTTTCTTTTTTCGAATTCATGTAAAATGCCTAACCCAAATCACGATTAGGACTAATTAAAAAATAAAAACTATATAATTAATTTCAAAGTTCATGATTTTAAGTAGGTTGATTTGTAACGACAATATATGACTCAATCATAAGGTTTGCATCGATTAGAAGGAAAAAAAAGAAAGGAAAGTCACAAATACTAGTGAATATTGCAGTTACATTAGTAGAGTTCTTAAATATAGGTTTTAGGATGCAACTTATAATAGGCATTAAAAGGTTTAACTAGATAAGAGTTTTCAGTGTACCAAACTGAAGGCTTAAGGTCTTGGACCTTTAAGTTGGAGCAATCTTTGGTTTAAATAGAACACTAGTTGAAGCGAAGGTGGGATTGATGTCTATGCACTTAGAAGGAGAGACCTAGTTGACGGGAGTACATTTTGGCATTAAACAATGTTTTAGGAAAGTTAGTTTTGGAGATCAATATGTTGAACGAAGGGAGATTGAAATAAATGTTTTTACGGTAATAAAACATAAGTACTATTAATGAAGTTAATGCTGATGAGAAGGAATATTATAGAAGGATTATAAAAGAAAAGACAGTTTATAATCTTAAATATCAAGATCTAAGTCAAGAAAAATATCAACATACATCGATATTATTTTATGTATTACTTATGGTAATCTTATCTTGATTGTTATTGATAGCTTACAAGGCTAATCATGTGTAAAGTTTTCACTTTATTTTACTGCATGACTCTTTTTATTCACTAAGAGGCATTGAAACTTTTGTTTCTAATATAAAAGTCCCTCAAACTTTCAAACAAAGATTGGGGAACATTTTTGGAAAGTTCAATTCATAATTGCATCAATTAAATTGAGTTTAAACATTTGAAGGTGTTAAAATCATAATTTTGGAGTAATGGATTGGGCTATATGGTTAGTCATCGACCAATATAGGTTAAAGTTGATAAATTTGATATACTATGAGTTTGTTGTAACATTGGTTGATTCCACATTGGTCGACCAATATTCTAATAATGAGTGAATTTAGAGCTTTTAACACATACTGTTCGACTAATATACTACATATAGCCATGTAATAGCTAGTTATTGGCTTTAATAGTTAGGAAGGGTCCCAAACATTATAAATAGGTGTTTTTTGATTGATTTTAGCATCAAGAAGCATTTGAGTGACTATTACACATATTTTTAAGTATTTTCCAATTACTTAAGCATTCATTATAAGCCTTTTGTGATTATCAAAATAGTCAAGGAAAAAAGTTTGAGTTGTAAGCTATTATTGGAGTTTGTGATTATTATATTGGAAGTATCTAAAGTAGTTTGAGATTCCTTTTTACCTTGAGAAAAATTAAATAGGAGGTTCCTCTTTGCCAAAATAAAAAGATTGTGCAAAGATTATTCTTTGCCTTTTTAAAAAAATTGTAGTGGAAATCCAAGACGAATCATAAGAGTGGACATAGGCAAGAATTGTTTGTCGAACTACTATAAATGGGTTTATATTTCTTTTCCCTAACTTTTTACTTTATTGTTTACGAGCATAGTTAGATTTCTTTATTTTATGTCATTCTTGCATATGTGATAATTTGTAGACATTGTTTTTGTAAGTTAGTATCCTTTAATTATAATCTTGAATTCACTCCATTCACCCCTGTGGCTTCCATTAGGGAATAATAAATGATATTAGAGAGGGCCTATAAGACTAGCATTTTAAAAAAATCATATAATAAAGGTTATAATAGCATACTTAGGAGCATATTCATCTTAAACAAGTTTGAAATGCAGAATTGAGATTTTGTAAGTACTCCAATCGAGTTTGGATTGGAGTTGAAAAAGGATCATGAAGGAATGAAGGTGGATAGCACACTTACAAACAAATAATGGGCAGTTTAATGTATTTAACTGCAACAAGAATAGACACAATGCACTCTGTAAGTTTAATCAGTAGATATATGGAGAATCCAACAAAAATGTATTTGTTAGCTGCCGAGAGAATATTTCATTATTTGTAAGGGACCAAGGATTATAAGATGTTTTATGATAAGGGTAATAAATCAAATTAATCTGGTTATGTGTTTATGATGAGCAAAGAGACTGTTTCATGGTCATCCAAGAAGCAATCAATTGTCACTTTGTCAAACATAAGGGTTGAATTTGTTGCTTGTACTTGTTATTTGGTTGAGGAAAATTCTTAAAGAGTTAAAATTCAAGCAAGTAACAACTACAATAAATTTCTATGACAACAATTCAACAATTAAGCTCTCTAAAAATATGTGCTACAAGGAAGAAACAAACATATTAAACTGAAGTATTATTTCTTAAGAGATCTTAACAATATGGAACAATTGATTTGAAGTATTGCAGAAGTAAGGAAAAACTTAATGTATTTTAGCTAAGCCACTTAGATTACTTGCTTTCCAGAGTTCGGTGATTCCATTTTGACCATTATTATGATATTCAATATATCAATAGGATTGGATATCAGTAAACTAAAAGTAAAATAA
>JANSVA010000007.1:15648782-15661743 GCA_025504915.1 Erythroxylum reticulatum | reverse complement strand
TTTGTTTCGCTATATGAGTCGATTCGTGTTGTCGTCCATTCTGTTTGATTTGCTTTTCGATCCGTTTTTGTTTCCGTGTTCCGGTTGGGATCCGGTCTCCTGATCGGGTCCCAACATCACCTTTGCAGAAATAACTGAAAAAGTAGATACTAGGCCATTCATCAAAGAGCAACCTTTTCCTTTAGCTCCCCCTGACAATCCCTTTGTGTAATAACTTGTAAACTCCTAGCCTACAAGTTTATTCAAACCCCGAGACCAAGGCAACGACAAATTCATTTACCATTTCTACACTTATGCCAGATTCCATAACACCATTGAAATTAACTTCCATGGTGTTAAAGCAGCCAGATGCATTCATCACCGCTAGCATCTGTCGCCATTTCAATCTTCCTCCCATTCTTCGTTGCCACTATGATCGGCTTATCTATAAACTATCCCTCTAACGATATTATTCGCACCCTCTGTTAAGAGGGCAACGAATGGCATCGACCTAAATATTACCAATTATACCTAAAAAGATCTGATCTACATCTCGCAACTCGTCCTCGGCTCCATCTCATATGCAGCAATATCATCCCAACCACCCACCTTGCTTATGTCACTAAACAACAAGCCCTTCATATCTACCTCCTAATAACTGGTCGCCCAGTCCATATAGCTGATGCTATTGCCTCCACCTTACATGACTCCATCACCACCGCCAAATTCACCAACGCCATCACCTTTTCCTATCTCATCACCAACATATTCCAAGCACACAATATCCCGCAATTGGATAATGACAACTATTTTGACCCAGCCCTACTCTTTAGGTATACCCACCTAAAGCAACCCACCATTCACCCACCTTAGCCCTCCACCCATATTCAAGATATTGGTGCAACCTCTGCACTAGATGAGGATGATCCTCCAGCTCAGGACGCTCCTGAGCTTGTGATTTTACAGACCCTCGCTGGTAGAGTCAACGGACTTTGTGCAGATCTCTCTCATCTCTGGAACACTCTTTTTCAGGAGATAGCCCAACAGAAGGAGCTAGAGGTATTATATGACCGAGATAGGTAGTATCGCTGACGTATGGATGCATTGCTCGCCGAGCACCTTCACTTCCAGCTGCCATCTAATGAAGATGACCCCCTGAGTGGTGCTGGCACATCGGGAACAGATCCCTCTAGATCTGGGGATGATCTTCCTATGGAGTAGCTCGAGTCAATTGTTCTTTATGTTTTACCTAGTTCTATTTTAGTTTTTAGTTTGTTGGATACTCAATTACCTCTTTTTCATGTACAAAATTAATGGCCAATTATTTATATAATTCTCTTTGTGTTCATCCCAATTTGTTGTTATTCATTAGCCTTCCATTTCTTTTTCAATGCATAATATGTTTTAATTGTTCTTCACATTGAGGACAATATGATGTTTAAGTGTGGGGGAGGTTATTCCATTTTGGTAACTCTTGCTTATGCATCATTTTTTACTATCTAATCGCTTGTGCAAGTCATTTGTGTGTCCTATGCAAATTTTTAAACTTGGTATTTGAGGTGAATTGCATTTTTCAAATGTGTCTGCAATTTTTCGCCGCGGCGACGATACGCATTTGAGGTTCGTCGCGGCCACGCTATCCATTATAAAGAAACTATTTTAAATTCCCTCCTTTCAATAATTCTTCCAAATTAGATTCTTTTCATTCCTGTTTCTTGGAGATTTTATAAATTTCAAAGTTGTCTATATGTTTTTGAAAACACCATCTATGTTTTTTAAATGATAGTTGATTTCGATTAATTTCATTTTCAATGTTTTCACGAGAAGCAAGTGAGGGTACATTAAGAGAGTGGCATTATGTGTTTTTAAACCTTGAGATTGCTTAATTAAGATACTTACCTTGTTATAAGGATATTTAAGCCTGAATTTTTTCAATTTTGTGTGTATCTGCTTCATTTCATACTTCTCCAAAACTTGTTTTAATTCTTGATCAAAGCTTGATGAATTAAATTTTGTTAATATGATAGAGACATTCCTTTCCAAACCCTACTTACCCAAACACTTAACCCTTGCTAGCCCCTTTGAGCCTTCTTTTGAGTGCATGCATATTTCAAAATTAATATGAGTATCTCACCTCTAGTTAAAGATTATAAAAAAAAGGTTTCTATACAAAAGAAAAAAAAAAGAAAAGATCTCCAAAAATTCCAAAAAGTTGAAAAAATAGAAAGCTTTCTCAAAACAGAAACTTAATAAAAATGTGTTAAATTATGTTTTTTGTTTGCGTAAATATTTTCTTACTTATAGTTGGCGTTTGTTTCATGAGAAAAATAATTGTAATACATGTACTCATTTCTCCTTCTTCTTTTTAATCCATTTCATTTAGCCTTCCATACATTACAACCTTGAAAAGTCCTCTTGATTTTCGAAATAATAGTTCTTGTGGTGGAGAGCTAGAATTATCACAAGCTTATGGAAGAGAATGGACTAAGTAGATTATAGAGTGAAATTATCCCAAGACAAGTGAGTTGAGAGATTAACACATTACTTTGAGAGAAATCTCTTTTGCCCAATCTCCTGGATTAAATGCATATAGTGTTTATTTTCTTAGCGGTCTTTCAATCTGCTTGGGTTGATTTCTGAGGAAGTAACTTAACTGATTTTCTGCTCTCATTTTTTAAGCATAGTCAAAATTTTCTTTTACACTTGTGTCTTTTTTACTTTTATAAACTTTGTCCAGGAGTAAAAAGGTCTAAGTTTGGGGGAATTTGATTGAACCCAAGCTTCCTATATCAATTGGTGACAATTTCATGGTTTTTATTATACTTCTTGGCTCTTATTTTCAGATTTTGTGCTTAATTTAACTCTTGAGTGCTTGCCTTGAATTTATGTAGTTTGAAGGTAAAATTGTCACAAATAATTAGTAATCGCACTAAATTGACTTTTTAGAATAATTGATACTACAAACTACTATTTTTTCATGGTAGGAGACTCAAGAAGTAGAGCCAAGGAGTGAAGTCCAAGATGACAAGTAAACAAGTCAATGAGGGCAACAGGCAAGTTCGTCGCGGCGACATTGATGTTTCGTCGTGGCAAAATCTAAAGATTTACTGAAGAGATATTTCGGGAAAAGTTTGTAGTGGCAAAGATAATGTTTGTGCCACGACGAAAGCTGAAGTTGTCTTAATAAATCTTTCGAGAAAAGTTTGCCGCTATGAAACCTTTGAATTAGATCAAAACTCGAACCATTTTTAGCAAACTAACCAACTGTACAACCCGATCCATTAACCCATTTTATGCAAAAAAAACCCATTTTAGGCTAAGTTACAACGGGGGAAGAGAGCCAACACACTTCATACTGATATACCATCATCGTAATCATCTCCATCTACACACACCATCGTCTTCTCTCTTCCATACCATTTTCTTCCACTTTCCCACCATCGGTTGCTACCATGGGTATCTCTAGTGGGTTCCCGATTGTGAAGTCTCTTGGAGCTATGCGTGGTTAGACACCTCTATCCTTTTGAAGATGTAGCAATGCCTTGAGTTCAACGGGGCTTAAAAGGGGAGTGGCTTAATCCATGTTTAGCTATGATTTATGAACTCCTAAGTTTAGGATTTGTAATTTGTAGTTGAACATTCTTGATTAGAGTTTAATCAAGTATTGGATATTCAATGTGTGGTTGGGATTTGTTGATATAGAACTTTAAGTTTAAATATATGAAGTCTCATATATGTCTATTTGTGATCTTGTTGACTTCATTTTATCTTACATAGTTGTGTTTGATATTGAGTTGATTTGAGATCCCAAAAAGACTTATTGCATTGACTTACCCACTACACACACTAAGGGCATTTAACAAGGTATTAAGAAATGGAGTTCATTAATTAAGACCTTGAAATTAAAAAGTTCTTTAAGATTTACCATTTGAAACTTATTTATTCCCACTCTTATTGAAAATTGATTTCAAATTATGATAGCCAAAGCTCATTTTCAAGAGGATACTATCACCATTTGATCATGGTCTTTATCTTTCTGTTTTTCCATTCCCAAAAATCCAAAAATACGTTTTACACATTTTTTCTTACAATTCCATTTAATTCAATTAGGGTCTCTAAAGATTAAAAACCCTTTTCCTTACCAATTGAGCTTGCATTTCATGACATATAGATTAGCTTAAGTCCATTCGTTTAGGTTTCGATTAAGTGAGACGACCCAAGGTTACATCCTATATTGCAATCCTTGGATTATATTTTTTATTTGACCTCCAAGGGTACGAACTAAGGTCCGAATCACTGGGCATCTTTAGTGAGAAAATAGTCTATTGGTGTGGTTACTCTATACCTTCGGTGGAGAAAACAAACATTTGACACTATTGTTGTGCATCTTCTCTAAGAAAACAGCTCTTTGGCACACATTCGATGGGAAAATTTGCCCTTTGTCACAATATTTAGGCATCTTTGATGAGAAAATAGCCTGTCAGCATAGCTTCAGTGGGAAAACAACTATTGACACATATTAAGGAGGGAAAATAACTCGTTGGCATGGTAGCTGGGCACCATCAGTGGAGAAAATGATCCATTAGTATAATGGGGAAAACACCTTTTTGTCACACTTTTGAAGGGAAATATAGCCTACTAGTATGATCATTAGGCATCTTTAGTGAGAAAACAGCTCGTTGGTACAACTTTAGAGCGGAAACAACTCATTGGCACACCTTTATTTGGAAAAATAGCTTGTTGGTGCAATCATTGGGCACCTTTGGTAGGAAAATAACCCATTAATAAGCCTTTGCTAAGAAAAATAGTCTATTGGTGCAATCGCTGGGCACCATCGGTGGAGACAACAACTTATTGACATGTTTGTTGGGCACCTTTAATGAGAAAATAGCTCATTGGCACACCTTCGGTTTGAAGAATATCTCATTAGCATAGTCGTTGAGACCTTTCATGAGAAAACATCCTATTGGCACACCTTCAGTGTGAAAAATAACTAGTTCGAATCGTCGCTACCCACCTTCATTGAAAACTAGGCTGTTGGTACACTATCGATTGAGAAAATAGCTCATTCACATAACTTTGCTAGGGAAAATAACTTGTTCACATTGTCGTTGGGCATCTTTAGTGAGAAAACAACTTATTTGTGTGGTCACTCTGCACCCTCAGTAAAGAAAACAACCAATTGGAACAATCACTGGGCACCTCTGATGAGAAAATAGCCTATTAACACACCTTTGGTGGGGAAGATAACCTATTGGCACTATGGTTGGGCACCTTCTCTAGGAAGACAACCCTTTCGCTGGGAAAAATAGCTTGTTGGCACGATCATTGTCCACCATTAGAGGAGAAAATAGCTCATTTACACATTCATTAGGCACCTTCAGTAAGAAAACAGCCCATTGGCAAACCTTGGATTGGAAAAATAGCTAGTTTGTATGCTTACTGGGCACCTTTAGGGAGAAACCAAGGCACTAACGCAACTAAAGTGGGAAAAATAGCTCGTTGGTACACCTTCAGTGACAAAACAACCCATTGATACATGTTCAATTGGGAAAACAACTCGTTGGTTCATCCTCGATGGGAAAACATCTCATTGGCACACCTTCATTAGGAAAAATAACCTATTGGAGTGGTTTCTTTGCATCTTTGGTGGAGAAAACAGATCGTTGGCAATGTCATTTAGCATCATCGGTGAGAAAACAGCCTATTGACATACCAATAATGGGTAAAATAGATTGTTGCCATGGTCGTTGGTCACCTTTTCTATGAAAACAACTCTTTGGCACACATTTAATGGGAAAAATGGCCTGTTGCCACAGTCCCTAGGCACCTTTGGTGAGAAAACAACCTATTGGCACAACTTTGGAACACATTATGTGGGAAAAATAGCTCATTGGCATAATCCTTGGGCACCTTCGGTGAGAAAATAACTCATTGGCACACCTTTAGCGGAGAAAACATCTCGTTGGCACATCTTTAGGGGGAAAACAATTCATTGGCTGGTCGCCCGGCACCTTTGGTTAGGAAAACAACCCATTGGCATGATCGTTGGGCACCTTGGATAAGAAAATAGCCTGTTGGCAGACCTTCGATAAGGATAACAACACGTTGGCACACCTTATGTTGGAAAAATAGCTCTTTGGCATAGTGATTGGGGACCTTTGGTGAAAAAAACAACCTGTTAGCAAACCTTCAATTGGAAAATCAACCCATTAGCACAATTTATGGGCACCTTTGATGAGAAAACAACCTGTTGTTACACCTTTGGTGGGGAAAACAGCTCGTTCACACACTTTTATAAGGAAAAACAGCTTATTTGCATGGCCACTATGCATCTTCGATGGAAAATAGCCTATTGGTGCAGTAGCTTCGTACCTTCGATAGGGAAAATAGGTCGTTGACACGGTCATAGGACACCTTTGGTGAGAAAGCAACCTACTGACACACCTTTGGCTGGAAAATAGCTCATTGGCACAGTTGATACACACCTTCGATGAAGCAGTGGAATGGTACACCTTTAGTAAGAAAACAACCCATTAGTACACCTTTGGTGGGGAACATAATCCGTTAGCACACCTTCATTAGGAAAAACAGATTGTTGGTATGATCACTAGGCATCTTTGATGAGAAAATAGCCTGTTGGTGTGGTTCGATACTTTCAGTGAAGAAATAGCCCATTGGCACAATCGCTAGGCACTTTTGGTAAGAAAATAAATTGTTGGCACATATTCGGTGGAGAAAATAGGTTGTTGGCACTCCTTTGTTAGGAAAATAGCCCATTGACATGGTCACTAGGCATCTTTGGTGAGAAAAAAACACGTTGGTAAGGTTGCTTTTCACCTTCAATGGAGAAAATAGACTATTGGGCATCTTAGGTGAGAAAATAGCGTATTGACACACAGTCAATGGGGAAAACAACTCGTTGGCACTATTGTTGAGCTCTTTAGCTAAGAAAAAAGCCCTTTGGCATGCAATCGGTGGGAAAGATAGCTCATTGTTATGATCTTTGGGCACCTTTAATGAGAAAATAACCTATTGGCAAACCTTCTATGGGAAAAACAACCCATTGACATAGACACTAGGCACCTTTGGTGAGAAACAGGCCTTTAGAACACATTTGGTGAAAAAAAAACAACTCGTTGTCACAATCCCTAGGTAACTTCGGTTCGAAAAATAGCTTGTTGGCATGGTCATTAGGGGCCTTTGGTAAGAAAACAACCTGTTGGCATAACTTCGATCAAAAAAATAGCCCATTGGCATAGTCCCTGTGTAGCTTTAGTTAGAAAACAGCCCGTTGGTACACCTTTGACAGGGAAAACATCCTGTTGGCATACCTTCATTAGGAAAAATATCATGATGGCATGGTCATTGTGCATCTTTTATGAGAAAATAGCCTTTTGGTGTAGTAGATTGGCACCTTCGGTAGAGAAAACAGCCCATTGGCACAGTCATGGGACATCTTTCGTGAGAAAGCAGCCTTTTGACACACCTTTGGTTGGAAAAATAGCTTGTTGTTATGGTCAATGGCAACTTTGGTAAGAAAACAACTCATTGCCACACCTTGAGTGGGAAAACAACCCGTTGGCATAGTCGCTACACATCTTTGGTGAGAAAATAGCATGTTGGTACATCTTCGGTGAGGAAAATAACCTGTTGGCACACCTTTGTTGGGAAAAACATCTCGTTGGCATGATCATTGGGCATCTTTGGTAAGAAAACAACTCATTGGTGCAATCGCTCAGCACCTTTTTTGGAGAAAATAGCCCATTGGTGCACCTTTGTTGGTGAAAATAACCCATTGGCACATGTTCGTTACAAAAAGGCCCATTAGCATGATTGTTAGGCATCTTTAGTGAGAAAACAACTAGTTTGTGGGGAAAATAGCTCACTAGCAAGGTCGTTGTGCACCTTTGCTAAGAAACAGCCCGTTGGCTTGGTCACTGGTGAACTTTGATGTGGAAAAAAACTCTTTGCCACACCTTAGGTGGGAAAAACTTCCCATTGACATGGTCGTTGTGCACCGTTGGTGAGGAAAATAAATCATTGTTATGGTCGTTGGTCACCTTTAGGGAGAAAATAGCAGGTTGGCATGATCATAGGGCACCTTCGATGAGAAAATAACATATTGGCATAACTTCGATGGGGAAAATAGCCTATTATCATGGTCGTTGGGTACCTTCACCAAGAAAATAGCTCCTTAGCACACATTTAGCAAGTAAAATAACCCGTTGGCATAGTCGCTAGGCACCTTTGATGGAGAAAATAGCCCGTTAGCACTTTCGCTGGGCACCTTCGATGGTAAAACCATCCTTGGCATACTTTCAGTAGAGAAAATAGCCCATTGGCTCACCTTTGCTTGGAAAATAGTTAATTGGCACAGTTGTTGGACATCTTTGGTGAGAAAACAACTCGTTAACACATCTTTGATGGGGGAAAATAGCCCATTGACACACCTTTAATTGGAAAATTGCTAATTGACATAGTCGTTGGGCACCATTGGTGAGAAAACTACCTGTTAGCACATCATCAGTGGGGAAAATAGCCATTTGGCATGGTCATTAGGCAACCTTGATGAGAAAATACCCCATTGGTGCAGTCATTGGGGACCTTTGGTGAGAAAATAGCTTGTTTGCATGGTTGTTGTGCACCTTTTTTAAGAAAATAGCTCTTTGAAACACATTCGGTGGGAAAAATAGTCAATTAGTGCAATCACTAAGCACCATTGGTTAAGAAGAGAACTCGTTGGCATGTTCCTTAGGTACCTTCGATGACAAAACAGTCCGTTGGCACACCTTCAGCTGGAAAAATAGTTTGTTGTCATGATCATTGGGCACCTTTGGGGAGAAAACAACCCGTTGGCACACAAAGAAATCAAAAGATGGAAGAAGATAAAAGAGTTCTTAAATATAGGTTCTGGGAAGTAACTTATAATAGGCATTAAAACATATCAACAAGATTTAACAAGATAAGAGTTTTCAATGTTCCAAACTAAAGGCTTAAGGTCTTGGATCTTTAAGTTAGAGCAATCTTTGGTTTAAATAAAACTAAGTTTAACATGATAAGAGTTTTCAGTGTTCCAAACTGAAGGCTTAAGGTTTTGGATCTTTAAGTTGGAGCAATCTTTGGTTTAAATAAAACACTATTTAAACCAAAGTTGGGATTGATGTCTATGCACTTGGAAGGAGAGACCTAGTTGAGGGAAGTACATTTTGGCATTAAACAATGTTTTAGGAAAGTTAATTTTGGAGATCAATATGTTGAACAAAGAGAGATTGTAATAAATGTTTTTATAGTAATAAAACATAAGTACCCTTAATGAATTTAGTGCTAATAAGAAGGAATATGAGAACAAGATATCACTATATCAAAGGATTATAAAAGAAAAGACAAAGTTTATAGTCTTAAATATCAAGATCAAGTCAAGAGAAAGATCAAGATGCATCGAGGTTATTTTATCTATTACTTATTGTAATCTTATCTTGATTGTTTTTTATAGTTTAAAAGGCTCATCATGTATAAAGTTTTCACTTTACTTTACTGTATGACCTTTTCTATTCGCTAAGAGGCATTCAAGCTTTTTTTCTAATATAAAAGTCCCTTAAACTTTCAAACAAATTTCAAGGAACATTTTTGGGAAGTTCATAATTGCATCAATCAAATTGAGTTTAAACATTTGAAGGTGTTAAAATCTTTTTTTTTTTGGAGTGATTGATTGGCCTATGTGGTTAGTCATTGACCAATATAGGTTAAAGTCAATAAATTGATGTACCATGAGTTTGTTGTAACATTGGTTGATGTCACATTGGTCGACCAATATGCCTACCGATCGACCAATATTCTAATAACTAGTGAATTTATAGCTTTTAATACATATTGATCGACTAATATACTGCATATAGTAGTTGTAACAACTAGTTCGTATCTTTAATAGTTAGGAAGGGTCCCAAACATTATAAATAGGTATTTTTATTAATTTTAGCATGAAGAAGCATTTGAGTGACTTTAACACATATTTCTAAGTATTTTTCAATTATTTAAGCATTCATTATGAGCCTTTTGTGATTATCAAAATAGTCAAGTAAACAAGTTTGAGTTGTAACCTATTATTGGAGTTTGTGATTATTATATTGGAAGCATATAAAGTGGATTAAGGTTCCTCTTTACCTAGAGAAAAATTAAAAAGGAGATTCCTCTTCTCCAAACTAAAAAGATTGTACAAAGATTATTCTTTGCTTTTAAAAAGATTATAGTGGAAATCCAAGATGAATCATAAGAGTGGATATAGGCAAGAATTGTTTGCCAAACTACGATAAATGGGTTTATATTTCTTTTCCCTTACTTTTTTACTTTATGTTTACGAGCATAGTTAAATTTCTTTATTTTTATATCATTCTTGCACTGTTGATAATTTGTAGATCTTGTTTTTCTAATTTAGTATCCTTTAATTATAATCTTGAATTCACTCCATTCACCCACTTGGGGTTCCATTAGGGAATAATAAATGGTACTAGAGTGGGCCTATATGACTATTATTTCAAAAAATTATATAGTAAAGGCCATAATAGCATACTTAGGAGCATATTCATCTTAAACATATTTGAAATGCAGAATTGTGATTTTGTAAGTACGCCAATCGAGTTTGGATTGAAGTTGAAAAAGGATCATGAAGGAATGAAGGTGGATAGCACACTTACAAACAAATAATGGGCAGTTTATGTATTTAACTGCAATAAGACTAGAAATAATGCACTCTGTAAGCTTAATCAGTAGATATATGGAGAATCCAACAAAAATGCATTTGTTAACTGCTAAGAGAATACTTCATTACTTACACGGAACCAAGGATTATAGAAAGCTCTATGATAAGGAAAATAAATCAGATTTACTGGCATTTTACTAACAGTGATTATATAGCAGATCAAGATGATATAAGAAGTTAAGCCACTCAAATTACTTTCTTTATAAAGTTTGGTGCCCATGCATACGTAGGTAGATATATATATATAGGAAAATAGTTTTATAGCTACATGTATATATAGAGGAAAAATTTTGTGGATATTAGGGTGTATAATACACACACACACACACATATGAGGATAAGAAATTAGATTTAGTAACGTTTTACTAGCAATGATTATATAGGAGTTCAAGATGATAGAAGAAGCACTTTAGGCTATTTGTTTATGATGAGCAAAGGGGTTGATTCATGGTCATCCAAGAAGCAATCCATTGTCACATTTTTAAGCACTGAGGCTGAATTTGTTGCTTATACTTGTCAAGCTATCTAGTTGAGGAAAATTCTTAAGTGTTACAATTTAAGCAAGTAAAAGCTAAAAAAAATTGTGACAACAATTCAACAATTAAACTCTCCAAAAATTCTGTGCTACAAGGAAGAAGCAAACAGATTAAAGTGAAGTATTATTTCTTAAGAGATCTCAGGAACATCGAACAACTGATTTGAAGTATCACTTTGTCAAGCACAGAGGCTGAATTGGTTGCTTATACTTGTCAAGCTATCTGGATAAGGAAAATTCTTAAAAAGTAACAATTTAAACAAGTAAAAGCTACAAAAAAATTGTGACAACAATTCAACAATTAAACTCTCCAAAAATCCTGTGCTACAAGGAAGAAGCAAACACATTAAAGTGAAGTATTATTTCTTAAGAGATCTCAGCAACATGGAACAATTGATTTGAGGTGTTGCAGAAGTAAGGAACCACTGAATGATATATTAACTAAGCCACTCAGATTACTTGCTTTCTAGAGTTCGGTGCCCATGTGTACGTGTATATATATATATATATATAGGAAAACAATTGTATAGTTGTGTGTGTGTGTCTGTGTGTGTGTGTGTATGTAGGAAAAATTTTATGGATATAAGTGTATACATATATATATATATAAAGGTAAGAAATTAGATTTATTAGTGTTTACTGAAAGTGATTATGTAGGATATCAAGATGATTAAAAAAAAGCACTTTGGGTTATATGTTTATGATGAGCAAAGGGGTTGTTTCATGGTCATAAAAAAAGCAACCAAATGTCACTTTGTCAAGCATAGACAAAAATTTGTTATTGCAACAACTTGTACTTGTCAAGCTATCGGGTTGAGAAAAAATCTTGTAGAGTTACAATCTAAGCAAGTAAAAGCTATAACAATTTTCTATGATACCATTTCAGCAATTAAACTCTCCAAAAATCATATGTTACATGGGCCAAGCAAACACATTGATTTGAAGTATTATTTCTTAAGATATGTCAGCAACAATGGAAATTTTGATTTGAAGCATTACAAAAATGAGGAACAACTGACTGATATATTAACTAAGCCACTTAGGTTACTTGCTTTTAAGATTTTGGTGCCCATGTGTATATAATATATATAAGAAAACAGTTTTATAGCTATATGTGTGTGTGTGTGTGTGTGTGTGTATGGGAAAAAATTTATGGATATGAATATATATATATATATATATAAGAAAATTGTTTGGTGATCATATGTGTACACGTATATGATAAAAGTTCGTTGCCTATGTGTGCATATATATAGGAAAGACGTTTGGTAGCCATTTATGTTCATACAAAGATTCTAAATGTTTTGCTGCTATGTGTACTTATATATAAGAAAAAGTTATCGCCACGAAAGGAAAATTTTTTGTTACCATGTATGTATACATAAAAAAAAATTGGTAGCCATCTAAGTATTTATTTGTAAGAAAAAAGATTGGTGGCCATGTATGTATATTTATAAATGAAAAAAGTTTGATTTTCATGTGTGTTTATGTATAGGAAAAAAGTTTGATGGCCAAATTAAAAAAAAAATTGTTGCCATGTGTGTAAATTTATAGGAAAAATTTTGATTGCTTCTTATGTATATATATGTTTGATAAAAGTTTGGTGGTCATGTATGCACACTTACACAAAGTTTAGTAGTCATGTGTGTATATATATAAGGAAAATATTGTAGCCAAGAGTGTATTTA
>JANSVA010000007.1:15623476-15643329 GCA_025504915.1 Erythroxylum reticulatum | reverse complement strand
TTTCTCACTTAGCCTCTTCAGGCTCTCATCTTCTCTTCTTTCTTACAGAAAGATATTGTGAGCTTTGTTACAGTAATGATAGCTCTAATGTTTTGCACAATGAATACAGTGTTTGCTAAAGATCAAAAACTTTTTAAAAATCTCTAACTTTTCAAAGTCTCTATCTTTTTAATCTACGAATCTTACTTGTATTTATAGCCTTCGTCTTCAACTGCTTCTTTCTTCTTGCTTTTTGATTTTTGATTTCTTAATTCTTGTAGAAACAGTCATTTAGTTGAGTTCTATAAGTAACTCAAACGAATTAACTATTCGACGTAGTATCGGTTCTTCGTCTTAGTTTTTCTTCTGCTTTGTCTTACTTTTGCCTCCGCTTCGTCTTACTTTTACTTCCACTTCGTCTTATTTTCTTTCGTCTTAGTTTTGCTTCCGCTTCATCTTACTTTTGTCTCCACTTTGTCATACTTTTGCTTCTGCTTCATCTCACTTTCTTTCGTCTTAGTTTCGTTTCCGCATCGTCTCACTTTCTTTCATCTTAGTTTCGCTTACAGTTTGTCTTACTTTCTTTCGTCTCACTTTTGCTTCCGCTTTGTCTTAGTTTCTTCTGGCTCACTTTTGCTTCCACTTTGTCTTATTTTCTTCCATCTTAGTTTCGCTTCCGCTTCATCTTACTTTCTTCCTGATCAAAACAGTTTAACAATTTCTAATATTATTATTATTTGAATGTCATCAAAATTATTAGACGTGAAGTCATTTTGACTTAACAAGGACAACTTTAACTAATTCAGCCTCAATTAGTCTAGTTTCCCATGGAAGTTAGCATACAACTTCTACACCTATGAAAGGTTTAGATCAAGAACTGAACATTTACCAAAGAAACATGAGCATTCATTTAGGGACTTTCCAGTTTTTCTTTAACTCATTAGCCTAAGCCTAAAAAACTCATACATCTTTTAATTACATCAATATGCTTTGAACAAGGGCTTAAACCCCAAAAATACAACATACATAGGATGCTCTATGTTTACATGCTTATAAAGCTATCCCAAAGTGAGCAAACTAACTTAGTGACAAAAGCTACTATCTTGGAAGTTTCCCAATTGCCTTGTAAGGATCACTTATCTTCTCGATCTGCACTTAAGGAGGGAATAATGGGGTGAGCTACACAGCTCAGTGGCTAATATATATATATAGCCATTAGCAATTGGCCAAATATTCAAGCATATGTATATGTATATCTAACAATTCTAACAATTCTTACTTTAGTCATGCAATTTAAACATTGTTCAATATAATTCAAATATAATATACAGCATAACTTCAGCCAGTAGACATAACACTTTATCATGCACCATACTTGAACATCTAAAGATGCAATGCACAACAAACGGCTCAAGGTTTCCATGAAAACAAAATGGAGAAACCTAAGTTTACCCCATGAACAGAATGAGTCTAATTTCGGTGCTTATATGCCACAAGCGGGCAGGCGGGGAAAGGCTCTTATCAATGAGCACGTGAAAAACAGAATGGTTCCACTCTCTCCCAAACAGAAGCAGATAATCACATTCAAATCATTTTATAAAATGCTTTCATATTTTTTCATGCTCTTTCCTTTCTTTTCTGTTTATACAAAATACCATGAACGAATATCAAGGCATAACATGATCAGAATCACAAATCACTTTTATAAAAAAAAGTCATACTTCTTTCCATGCATAACTTAAAACGCATCATAGTAATTCACAATTTAGCAATTTCATTTTCTAGCACATCACATACACACCCATAGGCAAGAATTTGCCCAATTGCCCAATAACTATAAATACATTAGCCACCTAAGAAGCTTGCGAAAATCCAAGTCAAGCTTGCCTTTCTCTTTGCTCTTGGGTAGTATTTCCTTGGTCTCTTAAAACAACCAAGGGTTCATTCAAAACCAACGTTTCAATAAATATAAAAACTTCAGAAAAATCACAATAAATACATTGAAACTCAAATCTAATCTACTCACAGTCCATCCAGGTTAGAAAACTTAAGATCTAGTTTAGAAACCCTAAAATTAATTGGGTTCTCCTAATCCATCTTCTTCCCATAAAACCTCTTCACTCTCTAACTCCTTCACCCTCCACACAACCCATTCCTTTAATAAAGCAAGGAAAAGAGGATTTACATACCTTAATAAACTCGATTTCTCTTCTCTTCTTTTCACTAAACTTCTCTTCTTCTCTTCTATTTTCGTTTCTCTCTCTTTCTCTTTATTACTCACGACATTCCTCTCTTCTTATACTACAAAACCATTTTAATAGTCTTTTCCCATTTTACCCTTCATTTACCTTGTCCTCCCTATTTTGCCCCTTCTTTCATTTAATCCATCTTCTAACTCCTTTAAGCTAACTTACTTCTAACCTTCCCATGTTAATTATAACTAAATTCAACTCCTTCCATCCATTTCTAATTTCTATTGATGCCACTAAATCGATGACTACATTCAAAATTAATCCAAAAAAATGGAATAATCAACCAAAACCTAAATAAATGCTAAATAACAAGTCACAAAATTGGAAAAAAAATTTGGAGTCCAACATCCTACAAGGCTACTCTAGGTCAAACTACTCTCCAAATTGTACAATCAACATTAATTTTTAGAAAGCTTTTGATAATGTGAGTTGGGACTTCCTATGGACATTATTGATGGCTCATAAATTTCCATCTAAATTTATAAAATGGATCAATCAGGGCATTTCATCCTTTTCTTGGCTATCTTGATCAATGGCACTCCTACCACATCATTCAAAGCAGTAAGAGGTCTTAGGTAAGGAGACCCCTTTTCCCTTTAACTTTTCATTATGTGTATGGAGACTCTTAATCCTCTAATCAAGCATGAAGTGCTCAAGAATCTAAAAGTCAAATACCATGCCAAATGTAGGAAGATTTGTTTGACTAACCTATGTTTGTAGATGATCTACTTTTATTTTGCAAGGCCACGATGGAATCCATACAAAGTTATATAGAAGCTCTTAGTAAATTTAAAATTTTCTTAGGATTATAGTTAATCCCAACAAAGAGCCATTTCCTCCTATCCAAAAAAGCTATTGCCTTGGGACCTTTCATCTCTCAATTAACTGGAATGTAATTCAAACCTGCTCCTCTTTTGTATTTTGGACTACCAATCTCTACTAAAAGACTTACATATGTGGAATGCATTCGAATCCTAGAGAAAATATAGAAAATTATTATTTTATGGGTTAACAAGGCTTTGTCCTACGTAGGGAAGGTACAACTCATCAAATCGATATTGAATTGTCTCCACATTTTTTGAAGTTCTCACATCTTCCTTTCTTAAGGAATCATCAAGAGCATTGAAAGAATCCTCAAAAAAATTCTATGGAATCATCCAAATGGTGCTAAAGGGTTAAATAAAGTGAAATGGGATGATATATGTTTCCCTAAAGATGAAGGAGGTCTGAATATAACATCAATCAAAATCACAAATCAAGCATTAATCCTAAAGAGACTATAGTGGATTCTTATGGATATAAACTCACATTAGGTAAAATGGCTCCACTCTTATTTTCTCAAAGAAAGAAGCCTATGAAGCATTCAAAAATTTGCCTCATACTCTCATTTCCTCAGTCAGATTCTAAAGTTGAGGGATAAAATTAGGGAGGATATCTCTCGCACAATTGCGAATGGAAAATTGACATATGTTTAATTTGATAATTGGTCTAACTTGGGACCTCTCATACATCACTACAACAATCTAAGTAATCCCCAAACCTCTTCACTCAAACTTAAACATAGCTCTATAATTACAAATGGTACATAGAACTTTCTTGAAAAATTAAGGTATCTCTAACTATCCTGTCAACCTCAGCTAAACACTTTAGATACATTCTACTGGCATAATCAACATATCCTTAAACTTACTAACAAGATCACTAAAGATGTAGTAAGAAGTAGGAAATAAAAGGTGGAATGGAATATAGCTATTTGGAGCAAGGTTCTACCCCTAAGAGTATCTTTTATATCATGGTTAGTAGTCTAAAATAGACTAAATATAGGAGATAGAATGCCTTATTTACAAATGGACAAAACATGTCTAATATGCTAGATCCACGTGGAAATAAGAGATCATCTCTTCTTCACATGTATTTACATTGATAATGTATGGGGTTCTATATCTAGAAGATGTTTATAGCTAAATCCTAGGAACACAATCACGGAGATTGTACAAAAATTATCTAATCACTTAAACCCTTAAAAACCAGATAGACAGATCCATGCCCTATTTTTAGGGTTTATATATATGGGTTGTGGAAGAAAAGGAACCTCAAACGATTTAGTGGAATCAAATCACCCATAGAGGCTCTTGCATCTGAAATACTAAGAGAACTCAAAAAGCTCATCCTACTGAAAAACCTTAAATAAACATGTAATAGAAATATCTAGGCCTCTCTGAATGTATAAGAGACTAACCACCTCATCACAAGAGCATGTAAGACAATTAGAGGATAGAAACATAAGGCAAGTAAGAGAAAGTGCAAATTGCTTTATGGAGAATCTAATATGCAAGGTGAAGAATGGAAATATAGTTCAAGAAGAAATGTTATGTACCTTATCAGAGATCCTTCTCTATTCCCTCAAAGGTAAGCGATATCCAACATCAAGAGTTTCTACGAGAATCTCAATAGTAAATTTGGCTTGAGGAGATATGAAATAGATTAGAGGAAGAAGGAGCAAGGAAAGAAGCACTAGACAGAACCTTCTCACCTACAAGTGTCTGTTGCAAAACGAGGCTCTATTAGCACTAGAGATTACAACCCTAATTGGGGAAGATTATGGGCATCAAATTGTAGAGGAGGGGGAAGTTTACCTCTTTTATCCATAACTTTCTTTGATCTTGAAACATTGTCATCCTATATAATGTAGTGGCTTGGATACACAGTGATTAAAGAATACTTCTAGATCTACAATTTCCATGAAAACCTCAAAAACAAAATTTGCCTGTATAAGGGTCAAAATTTCGAAATACTGTAGCTATCCTGAAATTCCATCCTATACGACATCCCTAACTTCTAATAATCATATCTCACAACTCCATTGTCCAAAAACTTCATACTATATGTCATTAGAAAGCTAGAAAAATAAGCTACAACTTTAAAGAGACAACTTTTTCTAGTTCATCCTAGATCAATACAGATTTTCCGCTGAAGTCAGAAACCTAATTTTACCCTTATGAAAAACTTGAAATTTGCAATGTACAACATGGAAATTCATGAGCATAACCATTCAACTACCAACTTTACTTCGTTAAACTCCCTAATCTCTACTCATTTGACTCATCGCTTACAAATAATTTGCATCATTAATAAAAATCTTATCTTTCCTTTTTCCATAATATCTCACTTATATGTATATACATATCCTTAATTCATGTTCAAAAGTCATCATCTCAAGTTGATAACTTCTTCAAAATATATCAAATTCTAACTCAACATTATCCATACACAATTCATAATTCATTAACAAATAATAGGAGTTTACAAAACTTTAATGGCAGTCTAAGCCACATTACATCATTGGTATCAAAATCCAAATTTAAAAAGATACCAAACCTAATAATTCTCGAAATGCATCTAAATTCTTACTTTTACAAAATCTATCTTAATATACAAAAACATTGCAAAAGTAGAATGATGCCTCAAATCTTAGTTACTCGACCTCATTCTCTTCACCTAAAGATGGGACGAAAAGGAGGTGAGCTTAAAAGCACGTGGGTAACAATTTTATAACCAGTAACAAGCAAAACCATTTAAATACTTATTTCCATTGTAACAAAAATTCACATTGAATCACAAAGCACATATTTCTCAAATTCTCAACCAAATTCTCAATAATGCAAATTAGTTATACATCCATCTTGTCAACATATCATGAACACATAAGCACATCAAAATAGTTTGGATGGTTTAAAACAGAACGTACTACACATTTCCCATAAGGGTCCTGTGTAGTCGTGAACAGAACGTACTATCTCATTTCCACAAAATTATTTTGCATAGCTGTGAACTTATGGGAGTCCATAAAGGAGCTCCAAGCCACTAGCGGGAGAAGCCTTTAGTCAAAGTGCACTTGACATACTTAAGGGACCAAAGCAAACCCACATAATATGTATTTCATAACTTGTAAACTTGTTGCCCAAAATGGCACATTTTCGAAACTTGATTTTTCATAAACATGAGATATTTCAAAGACCATTTCCAAAAACATGATTTTTCAAACATAATATCTTTTTAAAAAATCATTTGCACAATCTTTTCATAATTCATCAACATAATACGCTCATACCAAACACGTAACACATTCACAAAGCATTCAAAGAATCATAAAGTACGTTCATGAAATAGTTGAAATCATTTATTTCCATCAATTAAAAGAAAACATAAATGGATTATTACTTAATTATAAAACTGTAACCCGCCTTGATTTCCTCACTTGAAACTTTACTAAAAAAATGCCTCTACTCTTGCTTCTCTTGCCTCTTTTGATTTCCTTTTATCAAAGACAAAATTCCCATTTAGTAGGGATTCAAATTGGAGAACTCACAAGACATATTCACTAAAATTGATCCTAGAATTCTTAAACCCATATATTTTTTAAGCTTTATGAACCAAAACCCTTTCAAAAATCCAAAAGATTAAAATCAAACTTACCTTGAATCTTTACCAAATAGTGAGATTGTTGCTCTAATGGAAGCTCTAATCCTCCTCTCCCTTTTTTCCTTCTTGAACAACTTTAAATTTTCTCTTGAACACTAAGAAATGAAGAACCCTAAGTCTACTTTCTTCCTTTCTTGCAAAAACCGAACACTTAACTCTCTTTTCTCATTTTCAATGTTCTTTTCTTCTTTCTATCCTCAAATCATGTTTTGCTTCTTTCTTAAAAGCAAGCCAACACTTCTTATTTCAAATTTTCCATTAATGATTCTAAATTGTCCATTTTGGCCTTCATTATAAGCTTATAGTCTTACCCTTGAACATCTTTATTACTTTAGTTCTTTAATTCCATTAACCCATGTCATATAATCTTACTAACATTAATATAATAATAACTCCAAAAAAAATTAAATCCATCAAAACCTTAAAATTTATTTAAATCATGCTTAACTAGAGAAAAAATATGGGGGCCAACATCTAAAAAGGCTAAATTCTAGTTTGAAAATATGAAGAGGGTGTTAAGTGAAATTAGTTGCCCACCTGACAAAATGGTTCATTGTGCTGTCTCTCTTCATCTAAGAGCAGCCTATGAGTGATGGAAGTTTGCTCTAAGGTATCCTCAGTTGCCCCAACTTTTGAATTGGATTTTCTTTTCCATAGAATTTAAAACCAAGTATGTTAAAGAAGCCTATAAAAAGGAGAAATTGAAGCAGTTCTTGAATCTAAAGCAAAGATGTCTGTCTATTGCTGAGTACGATAGAGAATTTAATTGGCTCAATAAGTATGCATATGAATCTGTACTTACTGAGGAGTTCCAATGTCATCAATTTGAGGATGGTTTGAATGGCCCAATTAAAGAGCATCTTATGGCATTCACTCTCTTGCAGCAAGTGAGTTCACATCAACTGGTACAAACTACCATGAAGATAGAGAAGTAAAGATGGTTAGGAGAGAAAGAGTTTAGCAAAGAGGTTTTGCTAGAGAAGGTCAGTCATCGGGTAAGAGAAGTCGTGAAGGTGCTTCCGTTGCACAAGAATTTACTCAGAGATCTACAGCTAGGGAAAAGCGACAAGACTTTCCCTCATCGGTTAATTCTGGTAGGGGTTTTTCTGTGGGATGAGGTTCTGGTGCTCCAGAATGCCCTCATTGCTCTTAAAACCATTGGGGTACTTCTAGGAGGACTACGGGAGCATATTTTCGATGTGGAAGCCCTGATCATTTCATAGAAAACTATCCTATAAGGCAACCTCATATGTCACAAGTTAGTAGAGAGGTTTCTCATGTACCTGCTAGGAACAGAGGACGCGGTAAAGGTTGTGGAGGATCTAGTAAGGTCAGACCTAGTAAGGTCAGACCTAGTAAGGTCAGACCTAATCTGAGTACTATTTCAAAAATTGTTAATCAACCTATTGTGCTTTCTACTTCAGCTCAAGCTTATGCTTTGAAAGCTCGTGAGGATTAGGACACAACTGAGGTCATTACGGGTACTGTTTCTCTCTTTAACAATGAAATGCATGATTTGATTGATCCTGGATCCACTCATTCTTATATTTGGTTTGGAGACATTTATGATTAAAAAAATGTCTGTAGATTAGTTAGAGTATGACATTCATGTAACCAGTCCTCTAGGTTGTAGTGTGTTGGTTAATCAAGTTTGTAGAAACTGACCTATTATGATCCAAGATAATGAGTTTATAGCAGATTTGAGTAAATTTCCTTTTCATAAATTTGATTTGATTTTGGCTATATATTGGTTATCCAAGCATGAGCATGTGGTTGATTTAGTGCTTAAACGGTTGTGCTTAGGAATCTTGATCAACCAGAAATAATATTGTATGGAATCTGCACTAGTTCTCTGGCTAATTTGGCATCAACTATGTAAGCTCGAAGATTCCTTAGGAAGGGAAGTGAATCTTAGTTGGCTTTTGTAATTGATTATAAGAAGGAAATTGTTAAACTGCAAGACATTTCAGTGGTGAATGAATTTTCAGATGTGTTTCCTGAAGAACTAACCAGATTTCCTTCAGAAAGGTAAGCGGAATTATCTATTGAGGTTATGCGTGGCACTGCTCCTATATCTAGACCACCATACAGGATAGCTCTTACTGAATTGAAGGAGTTAAAGGTTCATTTGCAAGAGCTATTGGATGAAGGTTTCTATTTGTTAAGAAGAAAGATGGAACTCTTTAAATGTGTTGATTATAGGCAACTGAATAAGGTCACAGTGAAGAGCAAGCATCCGTTGTCAAGGATAAAAGATCTGTTTGATCAGTTAAAAACTACAAGGGTATTTTCAAAGATAGATCTACTATAAGGGTATTATCAACTTCGGGTACAGGATGTGGATGTTTCGAAGAGTACATTTAAGACCCGTTATAGACATTATAAATTCCTAGTAATGCCATTTGGCCTAACTAATGCTCTACGACATTCATGGATTTGATGAATAGAGTGTTTAGGCCTTATTTAGACCAATTTGTTATGGTATTCATAGATGATGTCCTGGTCTATTCCAAGAGTGAACATGATCATGTTCAGCATCCTCATATTATATTATAAACCCTACAGGAAAAATAGTTGTATACCAAGCTAATTAATTGTGATTTCTGGATTTAGGAAGTATCTTTTTCTAGGAAATGTTGTCCCTTCTCAATGAATTAAAGTTGATCCTAGTAAGATTGAAGTAATTGTTAACTGGAAGCTACCATAGAGTGTGACAGAAGTGAGAAGCTTTTTAGGTTTGGCTAGTTACTATCGCCAGTTTATGAAGGAGTTTTTAGTGATAGCATCCCCTTTGACTAAATTGCTATAGAAAGGAGTGAAATATGAATGGTCTGCTAGATGTCAAACTAGTTTCGATCAACTAAAAACAATGTTTACTAATGTTTTTAGAAGCTCCTGTATTGGCTCAACTTACTTCTGGTAAGGAATATGTTATGTTTAGTGATGCAACTAGAAACAATTTGAGGTGTGTTTTGATGCAACATGGAAAGTTAGTTGTGTATGCCTCTAGGCAACTAAAGCTACACGAATAGAACTACTCTACATATGATCTTAAGCTTACAGTAGTAGTGTTTGCTTTCAAGATTTGGTGGCACTACTTGTATCATGAAATGTACAGGATTTTCACTAATCATAAAAGCCTGAAGTACTTGCTTACCTAGAAATAACTTAATCTAAGATAACAACATTGGTTGGAATTGTTTAAAGATTATGTCTATATTGTGGATTACCATCCTAGTAACGCTAATGTCGTGGCTGATGTCTTAAGTCAAAAGACCATTTCGGCATTGTCAGTGTAGTAGGGTGAATGAGGACTTGCATCTAATGGGGATTTAATAGCTTAGTTATAAGCTAGGCCTACCTTAAGACAAGAAATTTGTGATGCTCAGAAAGTTGATGATAAGTTGCAACAACTTATTTTGGCAACTCAAGAAGGCAAACAACCTGACTTTTCTATGAAAGGAGATGGTGATCTGTATTACAAACATCGATTGTGTCTACTAGCTAGTGTTGAATTGAAGAAAAAGCTATTGTTTAAGGCCTATATTACTGTTTTTACAATGAACCTTGGTGGAAATAAAATGTATCAAGATCTGAAGCAACATTACTGGTGAACTAGTATGAAACATGATATTGTAGAATATGTATCTAAATGTTTGACATGTCAGCACGTTAAAGCTGAGCACCAAATTCCATCTGGTTTGGTACATCCTATTTCGATTCCTCAATGAAAATGGGATAACATTACCATGGATTTTGTCACTAGACTTCCTCTCACTCAAAGGAATAATGATGCCATATGGGTGATTATGGATAAGTTCACCAAGTCTGCTCATTTTCAGCCTATTCATCCTGATTATTCTTTTGATAGGCCTACAAATATATATGTGAAGGAAATAGTGAGATTGCATGTAGTACCATTATCTATTATTTCTGATCGAGATCCTTAATTTATTTTAAGATTTTGGAAAAGTCTGCAAAAGGCTTTGGTTACTTAAGTCAAGTTCAGTAACACTTTCCATCCCCAGAAAGATGGACAATTTGAACTGGTTATTCAAAAATTAGAAGACATGCTTTGGTTTATATGTTAGAATTCTCTGGAAGTTGGGATAATTATCTCTCTTTGATGGAGTTTGCTTACAACAACAATTATCAAACTAGTATTCACATGGCACCTTACGAAGCTCTATATGGTAAGAAGTGTAGGAATCTGGTATGTTAGATTGAATTAGGTGAAAAAAAGATGATCGAGCTAGATATTATAAAAGATACTGAGGAAAAGGTTCAAGTTATTCAATAAAGATTGAAAGTTGTTAGTGATAGGCAAAAGTTCTATGCTTACCTAAAAAGGAAAGATATCGAGTATCAGGTAAGAGATAAGATATTCTTGAAAGTGTCACCATGGAAACACATATAAAGTGTCTCCATGGAAACACATACTTCAGTTTGGGAGGAAAGGTAAACTCAGCTCACAATACATTGGTCCTTCTAAGATTCTTAAAAGAGTCAGACCAGTAGCTTAGCAATTAGCGCTTCCTAAAGAATTAGTCAATTTTTAAGATTTATTTCATATTTTTATGTTGAGAAAATATTGGTATGATGATACACATAAGATTCATATGCAAGAAATTCAAGTACAACTGGATGTCTTATGAGGAAGGGTCTGTGTCTATTTTAGCCAGAGAAATCTGACAACTAAAAAATAAGCAAATACCTTTGGTGAAAGTACTCTGCCAATAGTAAGGACTCAAGGAAGCTATATAAGAATCAAAATCAACCATGAGAGCACAGTATCCTCAGCTATTCTAGAAATTCTCATCAGGTATAAATTTTGAGGATGAAATTCTTTTAAGGGGGAGAGAAATGTAAGGACCCAAATTATACCCTAGATGAAATGTTACATATTCATGAAATTAAATATGATAGAAGTTGAAATTATGATATAATTGTGAACTATATATGTCTTGAATCTTGTTTTGATGGACCATGATTAGTAACTTGGAATTAATTAGTTCCATTAGAAAATTGATGTATTAAAATATACATTTGGACTAGGAAAATGTCAAGTGGAAAGACAAGTTGGTATATGAAAATTTGGATGACTAAGCCTATAAATTGATTTACATTTAGTATAGATGATTAAGTGATAAATGGCCTAATAGAATTGTGACATTCGGCAGCCACACATGTAGATATGTAGATGACTTTATTGAAGGACAAGTAGCTTACCTTTATGTGTGACATCTAAACCAAGACACCTTATAAAGCAAGTGTTGATTCACTCCTGGGATTTTTGCTTCAATTTGCATCATCATCACTTAGAATCTTTGCAAGATGTTGCATCAAGGAAGCTAGATCTTGATATCTTCTATATTGTTTTCTTGGTGCTAAGATTTACACCTTAATCTTAGATGTGTGCTGGTTGCTTAGAAGGGTTAGATTAGCTGGTTCTTTGGAGTTGAAATTTGATATGTATGGCAATTCTAAACTTGATAGCTCATATTAATACAACTTCTATGATGATTGAATTAGCATGGAATATGTGTTAAGATTATGATGAATGGGTGCTGGAAAAAGTGATCCTTGTATAGCAAATTATGTTTTGGTTTTGATGTGTGAAAGATAATGATTTGTGAGTTACCTAAAAAATGATCTTTGAATTGGATCTGGACATGAATTTGATAAGGGATTGAAGCATGAATAAGGTAGAATTCAAGTTAAATTGATGGACTTTGGTAAAGGTGTGTTGGATGGAGTATGAAGGAGTTAAATTTGGAGACAAAATGAAAGTCATGGGTGAGTGAAGGTTTACTCATCCCATGATCGTGGGATTTATATGACACCTTCCCACAGTAGTGGGAAATGCTTTGGAAGGGAAAAAGGTTGGTTTTGTACATTTTTTGGACTATATAAGGTTAAGGCACTTTTTAATGGTGTAGTTAGACTTGATTAAGGTGTGAAATGAACTTAGTTTGATGTGGAATTGGTTAATTAAAGGTTGAATAACGTTTGGATTATTAATTGAAGTAATAACTTAAGGAAGGTGTTATTTTATAACCAAGTAACTAATTTTGGAACTTATAAGTTGGTAAAGGAATGAAGTTTACTTATGAATGCTAATGTGATTTAAAGAACAAGAGTAATATGTTAGGTGTGAATGTTTGTGAATTGGGAACTTGTGTGAATACAAGTAATGTGTAATTACTTAACGTATTCATTGGTGTATTATTGCAAATGTTTATCTTTTGTTAGGCATGTTAAGTTTGAATAAAGTCATATGTTACGCACTACATCATCTACATTTGATTCTGAAATCCTAACTTTTTTTTTTTAAAACTGCCAAGTCCTAGTCATGGCTAAATAGTCATGCCTAAAAGGGTTTGCATGTTTGTGAATTAAGAACTTGTGTGAATACATGTAATGTGTAATTATTTAATGTATTCATTGGTGTATTATTGTAAATGTTTATGTTTTTTAGGCATGTTAAGATTGATCAAATGTGAATGAATATGTTAAATTTGAGCAAAATGGAATAAAGTCATATATTATGCTATATATCATCTACATGTGATTATGAAATCTGAATCTTTTTTGAAACTACTAAGTCCTAGTTATGGGTAAATAGGCATACCTAGAAGACTCTGAAACCACTTTTGTGATAATAAGGTGTCTTCTGTAACATGACACTAAGGTGTCTTCTGATATTTGACACAACAGTGTCTTCTAATATTTAGACATAAGTCTCTTCTGTTCTGTGATATTAATCATAGGTATCTTCTATTTTGGTCCCGTTTCCCACTTCTGTATAAAGGAATAGTAGGCTAATTTGTTTTGAGTTATGATATATGTTCAGTTATGTAACAAGCTAAGTTCTGATTTGATATAAGATAAATTCTAATATGTTATAAGTTCTATTCTGTGTTAACATAATTATATCCTGTTCTGAGACTTTTAAGTTCTATTCAGAAGTAATGATGTTATGTTCTGATGTTTATATGATTTGCTCTGATGTATGTATATTTTATTACGATGAATTATATTCTATCTTGATGCTTTTAATGGTATGATCACTCTTTAATTTTAATAATTAAAGATTGCTTATGATATGATCTGATTTAGTACACGCGAATGCTAGACGATTGTTATAAACAATGGCCATTTTATATCTTGTTTAGTTATTTCCCCACTCCGTGTAGGTTTTGATAAGAAGATCTAAGGCTGGGATAACTGCAGTGGCCAATAAAGGATGTGATGCAATTTGGAAAATGTTTGTTTGTGTTGTTTTTGAGCTATAATCAATGTATAAGACATTTATATTTTAGTATAAATGGTTTGTAATAACTTTTATACAGGATAGATTTTAATTTAAAGCATGTTTATAACAAGTACAATGTGTATAATGTATTTTGTTTATTTATGTCAACAATTGATGAATATAACGCTTGTTGCCTTGTTTTTAATAAATTTCTAGAATGTCTTGTTTTGTTTAGATATATCAAGGGTGACATCCTTACATCTTAGGGGATATGTGGGTATTACATAGGAAAAACACTTAATAGAGTATCAAGTGCAAAAATTAAGATCCACTAAAAAATGGATGTTATCAGTTATTGTGAATGCAAAGACTCTATTTCACAGCATCGATTTAAACCTTCACACCACAAACCACATAAATCATAAAGAATTATAATGAATCAATCATAAAAATAGTGATGAATAATAAATGCAACAACTTCTCCCTTATTTGCATCATAATCAATTTACCCATTTCATATAACTTTAATATGAAAAACCAATATGAATTACTTTGCAAAACAAGCAAAACAAATGACTTCTTTTCTTTTATTCTCTTTTTCTTTTCTTTCTTTTCTTTCTTTTCTTCCCTTTTTTTATAAATAAAAAAAGGATGAAAATTTATGGAAACTACATCAATAATGGAACTCATTGACAAGAGATAAAGTCACATTCCATTAATTATAGCCAACCCATATATATAAGCAACACCCGTACTTATTCTCTTGTGTATCCATAAACGTTAACTATCACAAATGCTTCACTAATTTTAAGGCTTGGTAAGAAATATTGTTAGGTTAAAGGCTTGTAATATGGTTAATACAAAAAGAAAAGGTAAGTAAAGCTCAGCGGGCTTAATGATAGGATAAATCATGTCATAGTGTAGGCTATTTGGATAATGTAGCTTACAAAATTAAAAAATGCCTATATTATTTCCATGTTAATGCATATTATAAACATATAGTCTTGAATATAAAATCAAGGAAAAGACAAGATGTGCATGTCATGAAGGTAAAATATGAATAAAAGGTGATTAGATTGATATGGATGTGTCAGTCTAAAAGGCCCAAAATCTCACTAGCTTAGAAATATATATTGGTTCTTCATAAGAGTAAAAGTAAATGTCTAAGTTACCTTGAATTTTTCTACTTGATTATAATTATATCAATACAATCCTAGACGAAAGATAAAAAGAGATAATGTTTTCTTAAACAAGAAAAAAGAACTTAAACACACATAAGATTTGTGTGTTTTTTTTAGTTTGATATTCATGGTTTTTCTTTTATGTTTGGTGTTGGTTTAAGGTAAGAATTGATCATTTTGGAGTAGGAATGGAGGGTGGCCACCTTTGTGACTGAGCTACGGAACAAGAGAGGAAAATAAAAGTGGAGGAGCTGTAGAACAAGAATTCAGGATCATGGAATTCATGCTAATTTCCACGATCGTGGGAACTGGAGTAAAAAAAAAACATGCAGGTTTCACTTATTTTTAGTGTTTTGTGACTTGTCTATAAGGGCACAAATCCTTAAGGACGAAAGGGTGATGGGAGAACCTGCCTTATTAATCTACAAAACATATTTAAAGCCTAGATAGAGGTAGAGAATTAAGATTTCCATTCCAAATTGGGGAAAGAGCACATCAACTCTAGATTTTCCAGATTTGGGCAAAGAAGGGGAGGAGCTTGCTTCATCTAGTTTTTATTCCTTTTTCTCTTCTAGCTTCTTTATGATGGATTTTTTGGTTGTTAGGGATGTTAATAAAATTATGAGTGGCTGAGTTATTTATAGAGAATACTTTTGAACTACTTGTTGAAATCCTATTTTGTTGATTTGAATGAATGATGCTTTTGATTAATGTTAAGCTTATACCTTACAATATATTGAGAAATTGAGTTGGGTAAATTGTGTATGGATGTACAATGAGAATTTACGCTCTATAGACCCACATTCATTAAGTTAATTTATTAGTTAGAGATAGAACTTGGCTAATTAGTTGATTACCTATAGGATAACTTCATAACTAGTTGAATTGGTGGACTGATTTTGTAGATTGAGAGATTGTTTAATCATTTCCATTTAATTTGGATAGCGAAAATTAATTACACCTTAAGAGAGGGTACTTAATACATTAGGACATCTTAGGTGAGGAACAATTCAATTAACAAGGCAGGAGGGAGATATGATAACAAAAAAGTGATCTCTAACTATTAAATCTAGTACTCCAAGTTTTTACACTTTTGCTTTATCATTTGTTCATTGTTAGTTGTTTAATTTAGCTTAATTTTTCAGTTTATATTCATTAAAATTGATTCTCAAACAAAGTAGCCTAAATTAAGTAGCATCTAAACACAATCTCTGAGGGATCAATATTTGTTCTTCGCTATAAGTTACACCCCGTATACTTGCAGTTTTGAGCGTAAAACTAGTGAATTGGTTTTGCAATCAACAAGTTTTTGGCACCATTGCTGGGAATTATTTGTTTAGTATATTGTTTAGTTTGAGTAACTTTGATTTGAGAGTGTTTGATACTTTTCCTTGTGTATTTGCAGGTGCGTGAATATAAGCAACACTAGAAGGTCCAACAAAGCTTTTGAAGAAGAATTTTTTGATATTATAGGATAGGAGAGGACGTGGAGGGTAGCAAAGCACTAAGAAAATCTTCAAACAAATATAGCAGAAGAAGGAAAATAAGGAGGGACCGAGAGAACATTGATGGATGAGGCTTGAATTTATTCCACAAGGAGTTGCAAGGCCTACAATCACAATAAAAATTTTGAAGTCAAGCTGGCACTTCTGAACATACTCCAGGACAGTGTTCAATTTTATTGGTTATCAACTGAAGATCCGAATGCCCACCTAGCAAACTTTTTAGAGATATGTGACACTTTTATATTCCAAGGAATGTCTGATAATGCTGCGAGGGTTAGATTATTTCCATTCATTTGAGACATCAAGCCAAGGTATGGTACAACTCATTTAGTGCATCTCAGATTACTACATGGGAGCAAGTAGCCCGAGCTTTCCTTACCAAGTACTTCATATTGACAAAGACTATGCGGATCATCAAGGAACTTACAAATTTTCAGCAAAATGATAGGGAGTCATTATATAAAGCTTAGGAGAGGTTTAAAGAGTTTCAAAGAAGCTTCCCACACCATAAACTTCTAAGGGAGTTTTTACTGCATACATTCTATAATGGTATGAATAAAACTACAAGAGGGATAATAGATGTAGCTATTGGAGGATCATTGATGAGGAAAACCATTGAGGTGGCTCATTATCTTTTAGAGGAGTTGGCAAGTAATAATTGCATGTAGTCAAAAAAAAGGAGTAGGCAAGGCATAAAGGAATAAAAAGGCATGATTCCAATTAATTCTATCACAGTCTTGCAAGCTCAGATTACTGCCCTCACTAAGCAGTTGAACAATATGCATGGAGCTTCTTCATCCACATTCAAAGCCATACAAGTCCAATGTGCATTATGTGGGTAAGACAACTATTACACATTAGAATGCTTCTTGTAAAGAGTTAGTAGTATAGAATAGGTAAATTACTTAAGCCAATCATATCGAGGTAACAATCCCTACTCTAACACTTATAATCTGGGGTGGAAAAACCACCTAAATTTTTCTTAAAGTACTAACAATGCAGGTCACCAAGCAAAACCACAAGGACCACTCAGATTTTAGCAATACCATCTTAGGTCTTTGGAGAGCAAATTAAACAAGTTAATGGACGTATTGAGGTCCAAACTTTCACACCAAGAGGAAATTCAAAGAAGGCTAGCAGAGAATCATAGATGGATGTTTGCAAGCTAGGATGCCAAATTTGATCTCTCGAAGAACCATGCTTCTTTCATCCACAACTTGGGGGTTTAGGTAGGTCAACTTGCCACTGCTTTATCTTCTAGAAATGTAGGTAGCCTACCAAGCAACACTAAAGCTAACCCAAAGGAACAACTCAAGGCAATCACACTTCGACGTGGCAAGCAACTGGAGGAGCCAAAGGTGCAAAAGGAGAGTCAAACAAAGGAGAAAGGCAAGGATATAGAAGACGAGAAAGTATAAGAGAGGTCATATGTACCACCACCACCCTACAAGCCTAAACTTCTGTATCCATAAGGGTGAGACAACATCAGGTAGACACTTAGTTTTCCAAGTTTTTGGAGAAACTGAAGAAGCTTCAAATTAACTTATTATTGGTGGAAGCCTTAGAGTGCATGCCCAAGTATATGAAGTTTATTAAGGACAACCTCACACATAAACGCTCTTAGGAGGATAATAATATGGTAACCTTGATGGAGAATTGTAGTATGCATGCCCAAGTATATGAAGTTTATTAAGGACAACCTCACACATAAACGCTCTTAGGAGGATAATAATATGGTAACCTTGATGGAGAATTGTAGTTTGATCATCTCAAGCAGAATGCCTTCAAAACTACAAGATCCAGGACGTTTTACTATTCCATGTGTTGTTGATGACTTTGAATTTTCTAAATGCTTATATGAATTAGGTGCAAGTATTAACTTGATGCCTTTGTTTATTTTTAAGAAATTAGGATTAAGAGAGGTCAAGCCAACATCCATGCTCATTCAGCTTGCAGATCAATCCATCAAGAGGTCATTTTGAGTTGTAGAAGATATGTTGGAAAAAGTGGATAAATTTATCATTCATGTTGATTTTGTTATGTTGGACTTTGAAGCAGATAGACATTGTCCGTTGATTTTGAGTAGGCCCTTTATGAATACTGGTAGGGCATTGGTTGATGTGCATAAAGGAAAACTTGTTCTGAGAATTGTAGATAAGCATATTGAATTTAACATGATTAATTCTTTGGAGAAACCAATGGATGATATTGCATGTATGAAAATTGATGTTATAGATGAGTGTGTGAAGGATGGTGAAGAGGAATTTGAGGAAGTTATCGGAGTGCATAGGAATAAGAGTGTGATAGAAGAGGAATTATATGAGGAAGTTGAGTTAGAGAAGTTGAAGAGAATAGATACACCCACACTACCTTCTATTATTAAATCTCCCACTTTAGAGCTTAAACCCTTACCTTCCTACTTGAGATACACCTTTTTAGGTAAGAACCATACCCTACCCATCATTATCTCCAACCAATTGGATTGTGAACAAGAAGACAAAGTGGTAGAGACCATTAAGAAGAGGAGGAGAGCCACTAGGTGGAAAATTTTTAATATTAGGGGGATTAGTCCTAATATGGTGATATATAATTAACCTAGAAGAAGGATGTAAAACTGTGAGGGAGTGACAAAGAAGGTTAAATCTAAACATGCAAGAGGTTATGAAGAAGGAGGTAGTAAAGCTTTTAGATGTGAGGATTATTTACCCCATTTCAGATAGTGAGTGGGTGAGTCTAGTTCAGTGTATGCCTAAAAAGGGTGGCATGACAGTGATGGAGAAAAAACACGATGAAAAGATTTCTAATAGGACCTTCACAGGTTGGTAAGTGTGTATTGATTATAGGAAGCTCAATTTGTCCATCAATAAAGACCATTTCCCTTTACCTTTTGTGGACCAAATGATTGAGAGGGTGGCTGGCCATTCTTTTTACTATTTTCTTGATGGATATTTAGAGTACAATCAAGTGTTTATATACCTGAAAGACCAAGAGAAGACCACTTTCACTTGTCCTCATGGGACTTTTGCTCATCGAAGGATGCCTTTTGGTTTATACAATGTACGTGCTATATTCCAAAGGTGCATGATGGCCATATTTGCGGACATGAATGAGAACTTCATGGTGGTATTTATGGATGACTTCTCTGTCTTTAGAGATTCTTTTGATCATTGCTTGTTTAATTTTGACAGTGTGTAACAGC